>JADNYJ010000015.1:0-418158 GCA_015501075.1 Gymnopilus junonius
CCGATGCGCTGCTCGATGCACTGGCATGGCTTGGCGGCCAAATGGGCTACTCTTTCCTGGTGACAAACGCTCACAATCCCGCTGTCCTCATCTCTGCTTGCCTCTTCTACATTTTCTTGACCACTGTTCTTGCTTTGGCCCCTTTCTATTGGATCCCGTACTTCCTCATCAAATCCATGGATGTCAACGAAAGAGGGGATGTGCTGATGGACATTGACGGTGAGCCCACCATGGAGAATGCGACTCCAGCCCAGCAGGACTCGGGCAAGCTCCCATTTCCAAAGCTTGGTTCTGATGGGTCAGTCAAGATGGAGTATCTGGATATGTAAGTACCCTCCATCACCCTCGGCTCAATTTTTTCAGCTGATCAGTTTTAACAGACACTCATTGAGATGGCCAGAGCTTGTCGACCTGTGCCGTCAATTCCAGATCACCCATAGCAGCATGAACATGGCGACTCTTCGATCCCGCCTCAAGGACTTCAGTAGCAGGGAGGATCTATGGAATCGGTGATGTAGTCTTATCCCTGTTTTCTTTTGCTATTCTAATACCTCTTTTACAGCCTGAAAGTTGGTGCCCGCCGTGCACATTTGGGACCTCGATCCAACAAGGATGAAAACAAGGCAGCTGTGCAGAAGAGGTCAACAAAGCGGTGCGAGGTTATGTTCAAGGACAACCCCGCCATAGCAAGGAAGCCTCTGACTGCTCTCGCAGCTGGACAACAGCTAGGTTGGAATGAGGCACAGCATAAGGCTGACATGGACTGGGTGAGTTCATCCAATCTGTAGTTTGTGTTCTGACAGCTTACATCTCTTCACGCAGGCAATTCGTATCTCGACAAAGTACCTATACTATCCGGAAGAGACACGACTGCAGCTTGCAGCACACGACGCAGAGCACCTGTCAACCCCAGTAAGTTCTTTCCATTGTAGCTCATGGCTTCTTTAAATATTTACCGATTCTTAGGCTGCTCAAAATTCGTTAATGAAACAAAGCATCGAGAGCACCAACTTACAACTAGCAAGGCTTATTGAACACATCACGGCCTCCCCATCTCAACCTGTCATCACGTCAACTGCCCATCATGTTCCGCTCAGCATGCTATCGGATGTCTCGATGACATCCAAACCTTCCGCCACTACATCTGATCTGCCTGGTACGGCCCCAGCTCCATCTCCAGCCATGCTGCCTCCGATATTTGCACAAGATGAAGGTTTAGCTCAGCCGACACGTACCTTGACCCTAGGAAATGGTCGCAAGCTCGTTTTCACTGCAGATGACATCCCTTCTCCACCTGCAGTCTCTTTCGCTCATGACATACCCACACTCAACAAGATGTGGGATGACACCAGCGAGCATTGGGATAACAACTCCCAACTCTGGATTAAAGGTATTCCTATCCCTATCATCTATTGGAAGGATATATATACATCCAAGCCCAATGTCAACTGGAAACCGAGGCAGTGGAAAGGAATAAAGGGAAAGTGTTTTAATTGGAAGGTAAGCTTTCTGTTCTTGTCTTCGAAATAGTATACTCAGACTGATATGTCCCACACACACTTACAGGTGCTTGTCCACCGATATCATGAGGGGACACCTGATCAATTTTGGGCAAGCTTTTCGGAAGACGGTCATCGGCTTGGCTGCAAGGCCATACTCAGTTGGTTATCGGATGAACGTAAGATGAAGAATAAGGCATTGGTTGAACAGATCAAGGCCGAATATGGTGATTGCTTCACAGAGGTATTTTGCTACAAGAAGAATGGTAAGATTTATGTCAAGTCCAGGGATTGCGACATTGTCAAGCAGTACTACAAGGAGAAGGGAATAGTTCAAGATGAAGAAGAGGATGAAGCTGACGAAGGATCTGGGGGCGATGAGTAGACACAATTATTACAATATTACAGTGCCTTCTTTAGAGTACAGCAGTTTTTTTAATACATAGAACTATATATAATATATTCATTACTGATGATGGCAGGTTCTACCACATTGAAAGCACCTCTCAGCAGGTTGTCGAGCAGGATTGAAATAATCCTCTCGTGTATCTACGGGATTATCATTCCAGGATATCAGATAACGGACAATGGTAAGGTTTGAGAACTCTACGCTCCAACCACCCCAGTCACAAATTTGCCGAAGTGGCCAATGCCGATTTGAAGCTAAATATTGGCATCCACCGTGTCTAAAAGAGTGAGTTCCATATGGAATAGGGTCAACTCCAATGTCAAGAAGGTTGTTCCGAAAGAGTTCCAGGAACTGCTCGGAAGTCTGCCTCAATCATTGCTTAGAACTTTGAATGCATTCAAGGAAACAAGAGTACTCACCATTGCAATATCATCCACTACTGGTCTATCTCCTGATGCCATTTTTCGAAAGAGAAAGCCAGAGGTTATTTTACTTGCCCTGATCCACTCTGACAATGCACGAACAGGGCAGAGGTGTGCTTCATCCCAAGGAAGGACATAAAGCCAGAAAGGCTTGATTCCTTGAAGAAAACTGAATATGAAAGGTGATAAAAAAAAGGCTGGAATGGATTTACCGCCACCTTGGTGAGTCTTTCGGAAAGGCAGCATTAATGTTATGCTTTCATCTTCTTCAAGGGTGATATGCTCCCATCGAATTTTAAGCACCTCATCAGAACGGAGGAGACAAAGGAAGGCAATCGTATAAATGGCTTGGAGAGCCGTGAGCCATACGCCTCCCCAGTCATCCAGCTCTGCAGGTTGGGTACGTGAAGAGGGCTCGTATGGCTTCATCTCAGATTTCTCAGGGCGGTTGTTCTCATCATACACCTTCTTCATAATTTGCTAAATAGTAGAAAAAAAAAGTTGTCAAGTTCAGTAACAGATGAAAGCATATATAGAAGCTCACAGAAGTAATTGCAAGGCAGAAGTAGGAGTTTCGCCATTGTGAATCTTGGAACCAGGAACATCAGAATTAACCCCGATACTCTAAGTCAGGATCCAGAAAACACCATGTCCATACCTTTCGTGTACGCAAACTCATCATGTAGAAAGACACCTTTTCAGAAATAGATGGATTTCCGATCATCTTTCCTGTAACTTCACTTCTCTGCCAAGGGCGTGAACCAAGTCCAAGAATAAACCAAACAGGTAGGTCATAGATGCTCTCATCTTCTGACCATGGACATATGAGTCCCGGATTTGACTTGGAGCTTTGATGGAACCATCGAGATTGATATCATCGCACCTTAAAATTCTAAATAAATGAGGCTCATGAGCATTGCAATAAACCTTACTGATTCATTATCCAGGCAGTAATAAATAGTGGGGTGTCTTGTGGAGGATTGGAACATACAAACTCTTCATGACTTTTAATCAATGAATTGCTAATCAAAAAGTTAACGCATTGATTGACGAGCCTTCAGGAAAAAAAAAAAAGAGGTAAAAATAGATTGTAGAGCGCCAATGGCCAGTATAACTCACCGCTGGTATTCAGAGTCTGTTTTTTCAGATACACCCTTAGATGCACCAGTTATAGTTTTGCGCCATAGGAAAACCGTTGGATTCTCTGACGGTTGAGAGTCCCCTGAAGAAAGGTCAGGAATAGTTTCTTTCTCACCATCCATGTCATTTTCAATGTCTTCTTCATGTGGTCTTTCCTTGGAAAAGATTGAATTGAGGCCAGGAAGCTGCTGAACTTGAGTCATCTTCAAGGAGTGGGCGACAAGTCTAGTGGAGCTTGAGCTGCTAAATATGAGTAAAATCTGAGACATTAGCATGGACCTTCAAGCAGCTGCATGTTGGCCTGCATAGTTTATGTGTCAAAAACAGTCAAAAGCGGTCAATTAATGGCTTCATACTATATCAAATACACTAGAGATAATTACTGCTATCCTACCCTACAACTTGCCTCATGGCAACAGGAATCCATACATGTAATTTCGGCAGCTCCTTGGAGATCCAAGAGTCCAAAATGTTCATGTCGACATGACCATGGATAGCGCTCACAATCTCATCAATCATTTCCTTTGGAATGTGGAGTTCATTCGAAATTCTGAACTGCGCTCACATTTTTGAACAGAACTTTGTTTGCGAGTAAGGAGGACTTTGCCAAGGAGAGAGTGTATTTGAGGATTGCGAAGTTCAAGGTCACGCACTCTTGCAATTTTCATCAGGATCCGGAGCGCAAGACCAGGGAAGACTGTATCAGAGAAATGATTGAGGATACCGATGAAATCACCCCAAACGAAGTGCTCTTCTGCAAAGCGAGCAAGGGTAGGAGGTGATGGCAATTTGTCATAGAGGTGCAGTGATGCAGTTTCAGAGATTAAAGGTTGGAAGTAAGCGAGGAGAGTACTCTTGCGAGGGAAGTCAGATGGCATGTTTTTCGCAAGAGCAGGGCAGCATCAGGGTAGCTTGGAAGATGAGTTGGTAACAGCCTCGTGGCATAAACCTGCTCGCCAACCATCCAGGAAGGTTCGGAGGGCCTTCCCAGGGTAGGTGGTAACAGCATGCAGAAGGTCTCGCCCAAAGCCTGCATATGCAAGCCCAAGTGCAGTCCTTATTCCGCAATCTTTAATGCCCAGCTGGAGTATGAAAATCAGGTGGTATATGAAATGTAAAAAATAAGAGACCTTACATCATAATCACCTCCAACAAGGAGGGCAATTAACATAAGGTCAGCAGTTCCAAGTGACAAACGGGGATGCCTTTCTATATCTTCAGCCTTGTAAAGAATGATTTGTTCATCATCAGCCACGTCACTGTCGCTTTAGGTACATATGGTCAATAAATACAAGGGCTGAACATATTACAAAGGCTTACAATCGTATGATAGTTCTTGCACCGAAGACTACAGTATCTGAGTCTTCAGTGAGAACGGCATCCAACAAGCCCTGCTTGGAGAGAGACGCAAGCTCAGATTCAGCTTCTCCAGCAGCCTGATAAGAATGGGTCAGACTATTTCTGAAAAAGCGAGTACAAAAGTGTCTACATACATTGATCCAAGCAAACCCAAAAGTGTCCAGCATCAACTTAAAATCCTGCTCTATCCAGTGAGGATTTCCTCTGACATGCTTCCCCCGCTTGCGCCTTGGTCTATCAGGACCATCGAAAACAAAGAGCGGATGGATGGGCAGCTGAAGAAGGCGGTTGCATCTTGTATAAAGTGTTGCCAGCTCTGGATTTTTGGTGCAACTGTGCCGATAGCAAGCACGGTAGACCCATCCACTGCCCATTAATGTTAGGATGATGTTTACAAAATTTAACGATCATTGATAGTCAAAGGCTTACAGTGCATCAACGCCTACACGAAGGCCGCGACCGTCTGTTGCCTCATTCCGAATAAAGCCTTCCTCAACACAGAAACGGTGAAATGACTGCTTTCTTGCTATCGGCTCAAGAAGCTAAATTCAGGGCAGCCATCAGTGCCTAATAGATAGCCTGCTAAAAAGACAAACTCACCTTCCACAGACCTGGTATGCCCATGGCGGTTGATGTCGATGATGTAGGCCGTGAGATAAGGCTGTGAGATAAGACCTGAGTCATCACAGTAACTCTATTTGGACAGGGCACGTCATACAGACAATGCTAGTAAAAACTCGTACACAAGGGAATAGTACATAAGGAAGAAAAACCTTGTGGCAGCTAGCCTAGCTCATCGCCAAGAGAAGGAGGTGGCAGAGAAGGTGTGGGTGTCGAGCACTGTAATGGTGGGAATCACAGGCCGGAAGTGGATTAAATAGTAATGAATGTCATAACCATGTCCTGTTGCTGACCTGCAGAAGAGGAGGTGGAATGAGAAGCTCCTGAAGCTTCAGCTTTTTCAGCAGAAGCAGTGGTGTTGGTGGCTACAATGGCAGAATACCAGTCAGAAGAAGAATTGTCGAGTTGAAGTTGTCATTAAATAGAATGTCATCCAGGGGAAGCTCGATGGTAGAACAAGAGATGCTGAACTGGTTGTTACTTGCAGAAGGGTTGATACCTTCACCGTAATTCATATGGTTCATCGATGTAGGAGTGGCATAAGCAATGCAGAGGGGTCGAAACTGTTATCAAAGATGCTGGCGAAATCAACAGATTGAGCACTAGTGGAGGAAGTGGTGGTCGAGGTCGTAGCAGGGTCAGCCGAGGGTCAGCCGCAGCCTGCATTATTGTCAGTCATGACTGTGTCCTGTTCCACATGGCTGCGAGCAGCGGGAGCATGGGTCCACTTAGCAAACTCAGTTGAGGGCTTTGTGTCAGGCTTCTTGAGGCGCGGCGGTAGCTGGCTGACTGTGCTGGTCGACGCTGAATGTAAACTGCATTGGAGCGTTCTGGCTGGCCTTGCAATTATGCTCTTTCTCGGCAGCGCACTGTCGAATGAGGTCGGTGGAATGATTGCATCTGAAATCTGGGGCCTCGAGCTCATCGATGCTCCTGTTTCACAAGACAAGACAAGGGGGTTCAGTTATTAGGGTATAGGGTTATGTAGGGCGCCTAACGGCGATGACATACTGTCCTTTCTCCTTGTCAAGCTTGTCACTCATGTGCTTGCTCAACTTCTTGAATTCACGCTTGGATTTGGCATTGTCGGTGTCAACCATGAGGTTTTGGAGGTGCCATAACCTCCAACTCAAGTTCTCGAGATGCTTGTGCTAGATTAATGTGACCATTTAGCTACAGAGTTAAAAAAAAAAGTAAGAATTTGCACGTACAAAATCCAGCCTGGGCCATCACTTGCAATTATTGCAACATGCCAGAAAATGCGAGTGATTGAACGGTCCGGACTCCGGAAATGCATTACAATCCACAAAGCCTCTCCTGCCCAATGCTGGTTGGCTCCGCACATTGCAAGGGTCATAGGCTAAACCAGAGGAGAATGCCAGCTGCCGATGGCTTCTGAGTCTGCAAAAGCAAATGTTCAAATCAGAGATGGATGACAACATTAGTGATCAGCTCCGATACATACAAGGGTAGTTCGGAGCGCTGAACCCAGGGAAGCAACAAACAAAGTGAAAGTATGAATGTTAAAGAAAGACAGTGTTGAGAACATTCATCGTTAGCAAAGCTGCAGGCTTTCATCCAACTGAGCGAGCAGTGCTGAGGGTCACCGTGTCTCTGGGAGTCACATATGTATACTCAGCAGCTCATGGCCATGGCGGTCATGCTCATAGAGCTTACAGTGGAATCAAACTGAAGCAACCATGCCATGACGAAGAAAGAAACTGCTGGGGATTATCCAGAACAGTGAGGGACAATGGCAAGATAAGTGCATGAAAGCAATAGGTCGCTGACGAATTGACATTGATTATCGGATTGGGGTTGATCAACAAAGAACACATGATCCCACGTGATTACGACGCGTCCAAATGAATGCATCCCAAATGAGGTGGTCATGCTCGGAGGGAGCCAAGTGACATGGAAGAACTGTCTTCTCAGTGAAGAACATCTTTTTCATGAAAGGAACGTCTTTCAGCCCACCCCTTTTAGCAATCTCTCACATTTGACCATCTTTTTTCTAGTCGATGATGGTTTCGTGGCTTCTTCGGACCTGACAGAAAGGGTCCTGCTTCTATATGGCCATCGGCACAAGACAGATGAACATCACTTAAGATGAAAGATGGCATGTAAAACAACCCATCTCCAATGTCACATTTTGACAGCATGAATAAGTAATAACACCATTCAAATTTCAATGGATGTAATTAGATACAGTTCATAGGCAAAGTAGATACGCAAGAAAGAAAACACATCAGCAGGAAAGAAAGCACATCGGAGAAAGGCACAATACTTCACCAAAATTTCGTGAAGTTTCACAATAAGACGATGACGATGACATATGAGGAGGGAGAGGAAGATCATACGCCCGCCAAGAACGGCACACCACCCGTTCGCAAAACTGCCCTTCGCCAGATCAACATCAGACCTTGCGCAGGTTTATACACGAGGTTTATACACAGAAGTAGAGGGAACGGGAGGCAAAGGGAGGCAAAGGGAGGCAAAGGGAGGGTGGTGAACATGAGGTGAACATGTGTTGGGAAAATAGGGGATCAAACGGCGGAGGACTCAGGGTTGGGGGGAAAGGTGCAGCCGGGGTACACTGTATATAAACCAGAACAGCAGTCAGCGGTCAGCAACAGGATAATGAAACAGATGCCTCAGATCATACGCACCGAGAATAATTCCACTACCCAGCACTGGCTGTTGAAGAACTATCTGCTGTCTGGCTTCATACGCTCAGCAGTAATTTTCACCCTCTTCAGGTGAGTAATCCCCCTCCCCTCCCCCTTTCTCCCCCATTTTTGCCTCGGCATTTTGTGTTGTGCCCCGTGAACGGGGTTTGTGTGTGTTGTCGGAACTCACGAATGGGGTTTTTGGGTCCGTTTTCGTGGGTTTTCGCTTCAAAAATCCTTGAATGGGGCCTTGTGAATGGGTGGCGTGCTCCGGCGGTGGCGGCGGCGTTGGCGCTCGGTGCTCGGTGGGGGCGGTCAGATCGAGCGGCATGGAGAGGGGTTGTGGAGATAGCAGGAGGACAGCAGAGGCGGCAAGGAGGTTAGGCTTGTGCCCGTAATGCATTACGATCACCTTTGTCAGCCTGAGTCAGCGGGGGTCACACCGTCTTTCCGCATGGTCGCAGCTCTACTTCTTTCCCGCAATTGTCTAAATATACCTACCCGTCCCCATTCCCCATCCTTCAGTGTCACCACTAGTCCAATATCGAAGGCCTCACTCCCCCCAAGGTACTTTGGCAGCCTTGCCACCAATAAACACCATAATACCTCTCCTGGGCTGTCTGTCCCCAGCACCACATCTGGATCCCAGTCCACCTCTTCCCACTTCGGTGCTGGTGTTTCCATTCCCGGATTCAGCTTTCCCTCAATGGTGACTTTCACCTTTCTCATCATTGCCAAGAGCCGAATGTATCCATGTCCTTCAAGTAATCCAACATCAATAACTTGAGCTTTGGCCATTGATCCCCTCCATGCCCGGGAACCAATCGCCTTTATCACTCTCCCCTCAACCACTGCCCAAGACCAAGTCGGTGCCAAATACTCATTTGTATCTGGTCTTCCCTTGGTCAGCTCTTCCACAAACCACAGCATATCTATCAACAACCACTCCTTCCACAAGCCCCACATGTTTTGCCATCCTGTCAGTACCTCAAACTGCTTTGTTACAGCCGATATTGCCACCAGCCTGTCGTCAAATCGCGTAAGGAAACATCGAGTGTACGAGGTTTGAATATCTGTCCAAGCGTCATGTTTCGCCTCTTCAGATTGCTGCTGTATCCCAAAGAAGGATGCTTTGGTAGAGAACTGGCTCACGTCCCCCCCTGGTGCTGCTTCTGTTGCCAAACTAGGGTTGCCGAAGTTCAGTTCAGTTCAGTTCTTTGGCCAATTTTCTGAACTGAGAACTGAACTTCCCAGTTCAGTTCAGTTCTTTGGCCAATTTTCTGAACTGAGAACTGAACTTCCCAGTTCAGTTCAGTTCTTAGTTCGAACCAGTTCGAACTGTTCTGAACTGGCAATGGCCAAAACATAAAATTTCCTTTCATCTGAGGCTTTGAAATAGTAGACAGACTACAGATATGTCTATCTTCTATCATTAGACATTGCTATATGTACAAAACAGTATATTATTTACTGATTTTTCAAGCATTGGGTAGTGTCATGTAGCTCATGTCCTCACACAATAAATAAAATCATTTTAAGAAATTATTTTATGTCATTTAGTGCTTGGGATTAGTGCTAAGGAGTTCTCTATACATTATGGGAATCTAATGGTAATTTTTTGATGCCAAAATAATCACTTTTGAAGGTCAAAATTTGATAATTTTAACCACACCCAACAAACAGTTCAGTTCAGTTTGAACTGACTGGCCATAGGCTGAACTGAGAACCAGAACTGCATCCGAACTGCAGTTCAGTTCAGCCAGTTCAGGTTCAAACTGTCAGTTCTGAACTGAACTTCGGCAACCCTATGCCGAACATTCTGTACATTCCCATGCAAGCCCCATATTGCCGTAGTACAGTGTCCTTGGGGCAAGTATCCACTCTTGAATGACCCATGCACGGGTATGAAGTGGGAGTGGTGACAGCCTCATCTGCATATCGGTGCCAATGCTGGAGCTAGCTTCAATGTACAAATCGTCTAGGATTCGGCATGGACGAAATAATAGTGGGTTCCAGCCATGGTCAAAAAAAAACAGCCTTCATAGGAATTGCATACTGTGAGAGCAGCAATAGTGCAAATTGAGTTAGCATAGATTTCACCCATGATTGCAGACTGGGAGCGCCAGTCAGAACGAGAGTCTTGGAGGATACAAAGAGAGTCAATCCAGAGGTATTGGTATCTGTCATGTGGTCATTAGAATTGTGGCCGCATATGACAGAAATGAGGTACATACCCTAATCGTCGAGTGATAACAATTGCATCCTGAAATGTTTTAGGTAAGGTTGAAATTGAGATTCCTCCCATTAGACTCTTAATGTTCTCCTGTTAAAGGCAAAAAATTCTCGCCCCGCCCCAACAGTGGCTCAGCGTTAAGTACTTCAGCTCAGTCAAGCTCAATTCCTGCGTAACTACAATTTTGGGCCCATCGCCACCAACATCAACGAGTCGACTGGGACTGCTCTTTGACCATCCTGTGCTTGCGGCCTCAGCACAATTATGATGTGCTTGTAAACACTGTCGTAACCACTCTCGGGTAAGAGAAAATGATGCTTCTGAGGTCAATGACTTCGTAATCCAGGTGTTTTCATAAATGCTCTGGTTTAGAAATGTGAATTTTGCGCTGGGAGGTATATTGTTCTCCACGCCAGTGTCAGGGACAATGGCAAGGTAGCCCATTTTCTGGCTATGCATTTTACCCGCCTGGATAAGAAGTGTCATCCCACCAGATTGCGAAATCTGAAGTGTGACAACGACGGGTCCAATGATCAGCTTGTGCTGCTCCTGAATCTTTCCAAAGTATAGAGAGCAGAGGTGACATGCTCCACCAAATGAAGAAGCCTCGAGTGTTTCCAGATCGGCATAGAGACGGAAGTCTTCTGAACCCCAAGATCGACTGTATAGGAGGCGAGAAACCTCCAAAGGCTTCTTGCATTGAGGGCACAGAATGTGTTCTGTGGCCAGGGCTCCATCAATGGCATCTAATGTTTTCCTCTGCATAGACTTTGGGTCAGATAAGCCAATTGTGTTAGCCTGCAGACTGGGCAAAGGTCACTGATGGATTACCGAACATTGGATTCACAGTAACGCGTACTTGGAGAATCTGTGAGTTAGGGAAACTGCCTCCATTGAAGGTATTTGTAGGCACAAGCAGGCATACGAGCCCAGTCATCCAAGTAATCCTTCAAGAATAACACCTCAGAAGGTACGAAAAGACTGTTAAGAACAAGTTAAGAAAGTTGTTACCCAACATTTGTTGCATTAAAGAGGCAAGAACTGTTACTTCGAATGTGCCACTCCCTTGGCTTATTTCTCTCAACGTAGATTTTGACCTACGTCGCAGATTTGTTCCGTTCGTTAGGTGGGATCATGCCTAGTAGCTCATAAGGCATGCAGTAGCCCTCATGAGTCATGGCCATTCTGGATTTGAAAGAAATGAAATGAAACCCAACTTATATAAGCAATGTACATACTTACAACATCGATTATTATTCCCATCAATCTGCGTTAAGCTGGTACGCAAAATCTTTCCATTTGAAATTTTGCACATTTATCAACAGAAGTGCCGCTGTCCATGTATGAAGCTTGAAGCTTGAAGCATGACTTACTCTCTCAGCATCTTCGGAAAGTCTTGAACGAACTCATAGAAATCGACAAAGATCATGATACTGCTGGATGTACCTTCGATCGAAATCACTGTAACCTTTGCATGGAGCTTGTGGGTTTGGAGACTGACATCTCGTGTACCTGCGATCTTTTGAAGTCCCCTGTAGAGAAAAGGCACACCATTCTGCAAGAAAAGGCAAATGCTGCTCACGATCCTCTTATACAGAGTCTTCCATTCGAGCTTATCTCGCAAATTTTTACCTCTGCAGTCGAAGGCACTGAATATACTTTCCCAGATGATTACGATTCTCAGTTCTCTAAAATACAATGCGCTCCAGCCTTCTCTATTTCAGCCATTTGCAAACATTGGCGAGAAATCGCTTTTGCCACCCCTCAACTTTGGACTATAATCAACATCTACATGTATTCTTTTGGCAAGGTGCCATTGCAGAACGCCCTAGTAGGGCAATGGCTGGAATGCACCCGGCAACTCCCACTGAGGATATCCCTTTTTTTTACTCTTACCACACCTCTACTACTTCGGATCATCCTTGTTCGGAGCCATTAGATCTTGTTCATCAGGATGGAAAACATTGAATGCAGTTCTTCCATCGGTCTGGTATCCTGACTTCTTTGAAGGCATTATTTACGCGCCCTCCTTGGTAGCCCTGTATATTCCGAACTAATGACTTCAAACCCAAAGAAATTGATGTGCAATATGACAGCCTAACTACATTACACACTGACCATCCCACCATTGATAGGTTCCTCGAAGTTCTGCGATGCGCTCCCAAACTGGAGAGATGCATCTTGACAAATGTTTTTGAAGATTTCCAATTTCTTCCTATCCCATTAACTCCTTCAGTAAGCACCTCTCTCAAAACCTTGGAAATAGGCACCACTAGGAATGTTTATCCGACTTTATTGGATCATCTGCGGCTGCCTGCCTTAGAGAATGTTGCCTTGGGTCCATCTGAGTTAGAATACTCCAGACTTTCCCAAGAGATGACGAACACATAATCTCTATTTTTGAAGAGATGCCAGTGTTTACTTCAAACACTGAGATTCGAAGGACCGCCGGATTATATGCATGATGACCGGCTCATCAATATGTTCCTTCCGTTACACACTTGTTGCTGGTATGCTCTTTCAATGATGTTGAAGGTGCCAGTGGCAAGGCTTGGGCGACAAACCAATTTTTGAGGCAATTTCTGTTGAAATCAGAATCATCCTCACAAGAAATCGAATTTCTTCCTCATTTGCGCACTCTGGAAATTTCTGGTCCTCGACCCTTTTCTTGGGATTGTTTTCTAGATGCAGTGAACTCTTTAAAGGTGCGTTTCAGCATGCGCAAAGGTGGTGGTGAAAATCAGCATTGGCCTGAATTTGGATCGCACATGTAGTCGTTCCCTAGACTACATTCCTCAGTGTCGTCTCACACCTCGTGGACGTCAGTATTGATGAACATTTATCTTTGACCATCCTCGAAAAAGAGGAGAAAATAGACTTGATTGAAGCCTCTTTCAATCACCATCTTCACCACGTAGATAAACATTCCACATTAGCAGAGTCAGTGCTAGATCTAGTAGGAGATTTTTGGAGTGCTCACAGCTGAATTGAACTCGACTTTAATCCGGGGCACAAAGAGATGTTTCTTTCTTTTCACTAAGGTATCGGGAATTGCAGAATGTGATAAGCACACAGTGCAGAGAGTTAGGAAGAAGAATCGGACCTCGACGAATGGTCGCGCCCAACACAAGCCCAGTGACATGACGGAACAGCTCACTGTGACCGATCGCGATTTGTGACCAGGGAGTCGGGTACACAACAACTCTCTGCACAACAACCTTCTACACTCTTTGTATTGCTCGCGGTTGTCCTAATGAGAGAGATACTATATATATATTGCCATGTGCAATTTATTATTATAAGAATTTATGAATATGATGGTAGCTGCAAGTGGTGGGCAAAAGCCGAAGGCTTTTCGTCCTGACAGATGCTCCTATGTGGGGAGGCGAGACGAGCTGCGATGGGCGGGTGGGTATGAAAGACCACAACAGCCGTCCATGCTTCGATCTCGTTTCTTCCACATGACGGCAACGAACTGTCAGGAATTTGTTGTGTTTCTCTACATATGATTGTACAGTGAGTATTTCTCGTCTTTCTGGGAAAGGTGGGTGGGTAACAGCAAGACGAGACTACATTCGACGTAGGTCTCCTAAGCGTCCGAGATGACAGTCCTGATCAGAGAGAGATGCTTACGTGATCAGGACTGTCCGCGTTTATACAAAGACCGCACTCTAACTCTTCGTCACTTCGAGACTGCGCGATAGATCAAAAACTTTCCATGAATGTGGCAAGGCAAGTTTTTCTCCTCCTTATTTTCAAATGACGTACTTGACATATCGCATCCTTCAGGTTTCTGCACTTATCTCCGTAGCATGGAGGCTGATGTAAAGTGAGAAATCACTACCAATTGGTGAACTCGTGCGGCTTCAAGCCATTGTCTACGCGAAAGCTACGAGACTCCAAACGTAACTTTAGGTTGTAGTTTTACTCATGAGAGAAACCCACAGGACATACTATGCTAAAAGGCATGACCTCTTTATTCCCTGGCAGAGGCCTTACAGAGGCACAGCGACGGATGTACCGCCTAGAGAAAGAAGAGAATTTCCGCTGGATAGCCCGAATTCTAGCTAAACCCGCTCCAGAACCCTTACATTCCTCCGACCTCGTCGATCCCGTTCTCCAAGAAGAGATATCTGACATAGGGCAATTCGCAGAGATCGCTCACGGGACGATTAATCCTGAATTCATTTGGGAGCATGTGTCCCATTTATCGGAACCTGATTATCCACTTCGCTTGTATCGAGCCCTGGACGGGTCAACGCTTCTGGATGTATTCCATGGCAGCGTGGCGAATTTGCAAGGCTACATTGCATATAGGTCAGAGGCCAAGCAGGTCATAGTGGCGTTTTCTGGAACTTCAGCGGCAGCTCAGGCTGTGAAAACAGTCCAGTTTACTTTGGTACAACACCCCAGTGGAGGAGGCTGTAGAGTCCATTCAGGGTTTTGGAGTATGTACGTCGGGATACGCGATGTTGCTATGTCAAGTTTGCAAAAGGCTTTGAAAGAGCATGAGGTTCGGGATGTCGTTATCACGGGGCATAGCATGGGCGGTGTGATCGGCTCTTTCTTCTGCCTCGACGTTCTTGGAGAGTCGGGCACTGTATCGGAGGATCAGTCTTTATCTTTGACTGGCAAGGTAAAGCTCGTTATTTTCGGCTCTCCAAGGTTTGGCAACACTGCATTTTCCAAGCACTTCCAAGATGCTGTCGACCGTCATCAAGTCAAGGAACAATCCATCAGGATATATAACGATGGTGCGTCGATTTTGCATTAGTACCTCGGCATACCGTCTTTGCTCTCCCTGACCTCCGTTGTGTTCATGAACAGGAGTCCCTCAAATGCCTCCGAGTCTGGTCGGCTACCGCCACGTATCCCGCACCCCATTTTACTTTGCCTATGGCCGCCTCTGGCGAATATCGCCGTCCCAGATTGAATACTCCCTCTTCAAATTCGACCCTCAAGCCATCGAGGACGCCGTGGACTCTTTCCCACTGGGAGGGCACAATTACTACAACAGTCGAGATATGGAGCTGTTGCAAAGACGGATCAAATGGTTTCATCCAATTACTCGAGGTGAACTATGGGAAACCTTGAAGGCCCGCTTTCACCAGAAGCTTTTGGAGGAACAGAAGACGCATGGAGGTGGGTGATTTGCATACTAACAATTATAATTTATATATTGTACCATTATATATCTACCTGTACCATATATTTATCATCGAATAGACCATTGCTTTTGCTGGACACGAATGGAGATGAGTTACCCTTGATCTTATCTTATCTATGCATTCTGGTTACTCGACAGCGAACTGTACAGTTTACACAACTTATTCCCACGTTCATTCCCAACTCGTCGCTCACCATCATCGTCGCCTGCGAAGCCCTCAAAGCCCTCAAATCAAAATGGAAAACGACGCCGTGAGTAACGAAACTTTGCCCATTCACTCTAAACCCAAGAAGAAATGCTGACCTGCGATTCTGCGATTTCCAGGGTGTCCTTGTCGATCTCTACGTCCCCCGCAAATGCGCGGCTACCAGTGCGTTTTTAGAAATTTGCCTTTGGGGTCGTTTAACATACCTAATACTGATGCTGCTCTTTTAGACCGACTGATCACCTCGAAAGACCATGCCTCGGTCCAGATTAGCATCGTCGACGTGGACGCTAACGGCGTTGCCCTCCCCACTTCCACCACTTTCGCTCTCTGCGGCCAAGTCCGTTCCCAAGGCGAGAGCGACGACTCACTCAACAGGCTGGCGACTCAAGCTGGGCGTGAGTTGTTGTTTCTATGGTCCGCTTTGATTCTTGGACACTGATTTGATTTTTTTGGATGTAGTCCTCCGCAACGTGTGGTCATACCAAAAGTAAACGCACGGATTGTTAGATTATTTTCTTTGGGAAGCCACACGCATGAACCATGATGTATCCTTTGCTGTCTTAATGACTCATTCTCTTTTTCTCGTTTGCCTTTCGTTTCTGTTATCTCTTCGGAGCATTAAGTTTGGAGGCTGTTTTTCATTCTATTTCCTTAGTTTGGACGACACCGGTCTCATAAACGAGCTCGAAATCTGAGCCAGGTTTTCGCATACTATAACACGGCAAATGTTATTACGATCCTTGCTTGGACTACTTGTACACATGAATTTGGTACGAATCGATCAGACAGAAAGAGGAGAATAA
Source organism: Gymnopilus junonius (assembly GCA_015501075.1). Classification (NCBI taxonomy): domain Eukaryota; kingdom Fungi; phylum Basidiomycota; class Agaricomycetes; order Agaricales; family Galerinaceae; genus Gymnopilus; species Gymnopilus junonius. The sequence goes on from JADNYJ010000015.1 coordinate 16,531, forward strand.
ACGTTCATCGATTTATCAATGATAGCTAAATATTGGATCTCGAAAAGTACGATTTGGGGGACTGTATATAATTACATGCTACTTGAGGTTAAGGAAAAGGAAGCGATAATCAAATTCGGAAAGAAAGGAATCGTCAAGAATCAGGGATGGATGCGATGATGATGATGATATGGAATAGAGGAATAACAACGATTACGAATATGATGGTGGATGACACGATACGATACGATATGGGAGAGAGAGACAGGACGGAGACGATAGAAGACGACAGTGGTGCATAGAGTAGAATAAACGGATCTGAACTTTAAAACTGAAAATGAAACGACAAAACAAAGAAAAAAGAATAACATGTCCTGTCCTTTCCTATCCAAGGCCCGTATTCAAAAAACACAGTTACTGCAGGGAGAATGGAATGAGGTAGGCTGGGTTATGATGGGATGAGTTGGTGTTCCAAGCTTCATGTACCCTTGTGAACATAGCCGACATTCTTTCTTTCATTGCGGCTTGCATGTTCAGGACGAAATAATCAATACAAGGCAGAACAGAATAAGTTTCTGTTTCTGCTTCAGTTATGAATGATGACAAGGGTGGCGTGAAACGTTTCCAGTTTTGACCAGCCTAGGCGGGGTCGATCGTGATGATAAAGAATGATTTAAAGATACGCGTCCCGCGACAGAGAACCCTAAAAGCAAAAAGGAATTGTGAGTACGAAGGATTGGAGATAAAAAAGACCCTGCCAACATACCTTGACTTCATTAAAATTCGCCACAGCTCTCCCCAAATCCCATCCATTCCCAGTCAAACAGTCAATAGCAAACTTGACGTTTAAATTCGTTTGTTTGATGACTTCGACAACGAGATTACGCTGTGGTTCAGGCTAGCAAAGACCAGTCAGCACACGAACAGACTAACATAGAGGGTAAGGACGTACAAGTGAGGCAAGCATCGCCTGTTGATCAGGCTGCAGCGGCGGTATTGAGGCTTGCAGCTGTTGCTGCTGCAAACTGCTGCCAACCCCAGAAGAAGCGGGACTGACAGCTTGAACTAATAGCGGACCAGGTTTCCATGCTTCGTGACTTGAGTAGCTGCGGATAATCCACTGGTCTGAGATGATGACAATGTCCCATCCGTTCAGCTTGGAACTAGAGCAAACTAAGTTAGCAGAAGATTACTTCATTAATTTTAAACAAACATACGCGGAACCTTCCTCAGCAGGAAGGAGTATAAACGTTCTGTCGAATGACCGCACGCCACCAGTTGCAGCTATAGAAAGAAAAAATATATAATAAGAAAAGAGAAATCAAAATCGCAAGACTTCAACCCACCCTCCGTGAACTGCCCATGAAGGATCACCAGCAATCCCGTGGTCTGCCCATGCGGCACCGGAAATGCATCAATAGAAAACCTCTCTGCTGGACCACCAATCTCATGCCTCGTCCCCGGCAACCCTTTGAGCGCCTTGACGATCTTCTCGTTCCCTACATGCAGATCCTCCTTGATTTTCTTCGGGTCCGTGCCGATACGATTGAGGTTCCGCGAGCCGGAGTCGAGCCAGATCCTCCAGTCTAGCTTACGCTGATTCGGCATGTCGCGGGAGGAGTGAAACCCGACCAGACGGGCTCGGGCGGGGATAGAGGTGTTGGCAGAGAAGGAGAATGTGGCAGAGGGGTGGTAGGCGTGTATTAGTGCTTCACGTTGCGAGTCGAAGGCGTTGAAGAAGCTAGAAGAAAGGGAGGTGGTAAGCAAGAATGGAACTACCTGAGTGATTCCAAGACGTACCGGATCAGGAAATTGGTCATGATGTCGTTAGGTACGCCAGTGACGAATGAAGGATTCATGTCAAACGGGAACGTAGTGGCATTGGGTTTCTCGACTGGCATGTTGGAGGAAGAAGACTGTGGGGCGTCAAAGGATATTTGTGCAATAGGTTGTTGGTCCAGAACTTCCAGTGACGAGAATCGCCGGATGATATCACTGAAACCCAAGAGTAAGAAACAAGTCAAAGGACTATAAGGGAACATCGTACGCTCTATAGACCTCGCCAATCCCATTCTTATAGGACTGTTCCCTGATAGGATTGCCGGTCAAGACGAGTTCTCGTAAATGAATCATCTTGTCCTTTCTCGGTACAATCATGTGGATTTCCTTCTTATCACGAATTTTGTTGTTGTGCAGTGAAAGATTGACGATTTTCGGCAAGTATCGGGGGAGTTGCGTGAGTAGAACGCCCGTCAGGTTGTTGTTTGCAAGAGACAATGATTGGACCTAGGTGAAAGTTAGGAATTGTTATACTTGGCAACAAAATGCGAGAGCGTACCTCTGGCTTTAACTGACTGGCAAGCTTGAATATGACGGCGGCATCACGAGCGGTTCCACCATGACCAGGGGGTGTAAGGTTGTACTTTTTGACCATTTCGTCGTCAATCATGGACTGCATAAAGTAATGCATTGTAAGTTACATGGTATTTGTGGACAAGTGAGAACATGCGGTATCAATGTGTCTGAAACGAAATGACGGGTCACTTACATCGAGATTGAGGTATTTGGTCTCGGGATTGTAGCGCTTGTTCACAAACTCTCTCCATGCGTCTACGGCCTTGGGTTTTGTGGAGACACGGACAGGGATACCTGATGATCCTGGAGTAGAGTTTGAGATGGCGTTCCTCCGTATGCGGCCGGTAATGGATGGTCGTGCTGCGCCACGTATGGCGAGTGGGTCAGAGGGGCCAGCATGTGTGCTTGTGGATAGACGAATTGAATGCTGTGTACAATGAAGTTGGAGTATTCGGTAAGCGCCTTTTCACAGTACTTGGGGAATCGAAATAAAAGGAGGGAATTGGACGGGGAGAAAGGCGGCGACGAGAGCAAAAGCAAAGAAAGAGGGTGCAAGCTTTCAAAGGTCTTGCGCTGCCTCCCTCTTCCTTCCTTCCTTCCTGTGCAAGTAAGAAGTAGAGAATAATGAGTAGCGATAATTACCATGCGTGAGCTGCCAATGGTGGCATAGATCTTTCTTTGCTGAGGTCAATGCGAGTTGGTCTTCCCGAGCGGACTCTGCCCTTCCTGCCACCAGGATTGCTGTCGGATATGTCGCGCATTGGTGCGTCTCGGTCGATGAGTCCGGCACTGCGCAGAGCATTCGCTGCGATGGCCTTGCTGCCAGGAGCGGGTGCGGGGGAGGAGAAGACAGACATTGGGGGTCGCCTGCGGGGTGTTGGTGTGCAGCCGACGAGTGCAGATAATGATAAGAGTGGAAAGAGCGGAGTGGCAGGAGACAAGAACTGTGGCGGTGACAAGAGCGAGTCAAAAAGGAACTCGGTCCAATTCCGAATTTCCCACGCCCATCTCATTATTCCCACAGAAAGTCTAGGCACTGTTCATCTTCGGACTCGTCAAAGTTATCAAACAACAAAGGCCCAAGAATTCGCCCATCCACTTCACGCAAATTCGGAATTGAAAAAATGTCGGGGCTTTTTTCATCGTCGCCGCTGTGTTGCATAACCGCCTCGACCTTTTCCGGGTCATCCATTTCCATCTCCTCAGCCGTGTCAATCTGTCGAACAGGAGAACTCTGTCGCCTTTCAAAGACACTGCCTTCGTCCGACAGACTTTCAACAATACTCATAGGGCCACCTGGCGTTGGACTTACGTAACCATGTTGTCGCTCTTGCCCAGCGTCGTCCATGACTAAATCCGTATCGCTCAGGCCGTCTTCTATTGCCCAGCCATCTTCAAACAGAGGTACGTCGCATGTTGCCTGCCCGTTCATATCCTCTGCGCCCCAGACGTCTTCAAATGGGTGCTTGCTCTCTACTGGTTCTCTCCAATCCTCTTTACCTTCCCCAGTACCCGCCTCCAAATCATGCAAGCCAAGAATAAAGCCAACTGTCCTCCAAGGATCGCTTTGCTCAAAGAGTTTCCCATAAACGCATGTCTCGCCATCCTCTGGACCAAGTCGAACGACACTCGGGAATTCTTTCACCCACTCTTCAGCTTCGCTTATCGGGTCTTCGTCTCTCCCTGGAGAGCTCGGCGGCAATGAGAACCATATCCTGTCGTTCCTTGGCGAGATCCAAGGATTGGTAGAATCCTCTCGTTCTGACGATGTTGCACATTCGCTCGTCCGAGATGAGGATGGCTGGAGTCGCTGCATGGACCATGGACTGGAATAGTTCGCCTTGTCAAGATAATGTGTCATGGAAAACCCGCTGTCGTAAACGCTGGAACTGGGTCCGCTTGTGTGGCTATCCTCAGATATGCGTTTGGAATGGTTGTCATTACTTGCAATATTGCTATATGTGTCGTCCAAGTCATCGTTCTCGCAATACAGACTACTAAGTGAACTTCTTGAAGCTCCATGACGGCGCGTGCCAGAGGAACTTGAGGTCCAATAAAGGAGCGAAGCGGGTCTGCCCCTACTTCCACTACGACGACGACGAGATTTATGCCTCGAGTCAACCGATGATAGAGCTAACAGTGGGACCTTGGTCCTTGGATTGAAATCATCCTCCTCTAATCGCTACTAGATGTTTCGTTAATTATCGAGGTAATTGTGTTTGGTTGACAAACCTTCCTCTTTTCGCCCCTGCCAGTGTCGGTTGACGCCCTTTCGTTGTCTTTTCCCGTTGACAAGCACGCAAGGTCGGGCATAGCCAGAATCTCATCCATGACGCGCCTCAGAAAAATCGCTATATTTGTAATTCAAGTATTGTAAGCAACGCATATAATCACTTTGAAAGCCTGTACTAACGCTCTGAAGTATCAAGAATATCTAACACCTTTGATTTCTTCCTTCCAACGCTTGGACTTGAGGACGTATGCGCGTCGCTGTGTGCTTTAAGCTGTTTCCTTGAGCGTGGGGTGCTAGGTGCGACGTGGATAGGACTTGGGATGAAGCGTCCCGTACTATCGTCGTCTATGGGTATCTTCTTCCTCGCATGTGCCAAGTCGATCTCGAGCCGGGGTTCCTTCAGACTCACAAGCTTCTGTGTTCCAGGTGTTAGTTTGCCTGTGGGTGTGGGTTTGGACGAGGACGAAAGGCCTTGGTAGAGCATGTCGAACTTTTGACGACCGAAGAAACCTTTTTGGATCCTGCCTATTGCGTCCTTTGCCCGAGCCTTCATTGTGTTCCTGCGGTGTCGGGACAAATGAGCTGAGATAGAGTGGGATATTTCGGCGCACGAACCTTTTTCCTCCCATGTAATTGGCGCCCGTCATTGCAATGTAGATGATGGAAATAATGCAGTTCAGAATTAACGCGAAGTTTGGTTTAGCTCCTCCAAAAGCCCCTATTTCTGCAATTGATGGCGCGTCAATAGGTGTCAATAACGCGTCGCGCGTAGCGTCTCATTAATTTTACTTCTGCTTTTACTTACTATTAGTACAGTCGTTCCAGAGCCTCCCGTCATGCGTCTTAATATTTATACCCCCTCTTATCGCGTTATTCATGTAGGAGCCGTCTATTCTAGTGTACAAAATTTAAAATATCCCGTCGCGTAAAATTAAATTCCAGGGGGTTGAACAACGTGACAAACACGGGAATGTTCGTTCTCCCATGCAGGGATTCTTGCAGGCCATGCTCCAAACCACGTTCACCTTCCTTGGCCACATTTCGCATCCCAGGAGAGATAGTACGTTCTCAAGGTGGGTAACCCTCCTTCTCGACCTTAATAAAGATCTCTTCGAAGAACATATCACTGGAAGAGCCAACTCTCAGGCTCAAAAGCGGCTGTTTTCTCTCTCGCTGACTCCAGAATACGGCACTGGGAACCAATCCCACAGAACTTGGATTCTAACCGGCACTGCGCTGCGGTTCCAAGATGGAGATCTTGCTGCCACATCCTTGCCAGCGTGATGTGTTTGAGCCGGCGCCGTTCCCGTCCTTTAAATTTCTCTTCCTCAGACTTCCATGGTGTCACTGGCCGCAGAGAAAAAAATACCACACGATGTCGGAACGTTTCGTTTGCCATGTCCACGAGACTGCATGCCCCAATGTATTGGATGGCCGAGTATAAAGATGGTCGCCTCTTCCTGTACCAGCGCTTTGGATCCCCTTCTTCGAGTCCAAGGCTTGCCCATTATCGTCCCACTACGATCTTAATTTTTCTGCCTTAGGCTTATTCCGTCGATGATGGGGACGCACACCGCGCTATTGGTCAAACTATCCCTCTTGCTCTGCGGAGTCTATTGCGCTCTCGGCGCACCACAATCACCCGCCTCGTCAGCGTCAACAACCTCCGCAGCATCTTCGGGTCGGGTAAATGTGAAGATCAAGACGGGCGTCTTCCGTGGTGTTACGACCGCAGATAGTGTTGACAAGTTTCTTGGCATTCCTTTTGCCGAGCAGCCTGTGGGGAGTTTGCGCTTCAAGGCACCTGTGGCGGTAACTCAGGCCTCGAATGCGGTCAAAGACGCGTCGCAGTTTGGGAATGCTTGTCCCCAGCCTTCGAGTACGGAGCTTGGAGCTCCTATTGGTGAAGATTGCCTTCATCTGAATGTAAGAGACTCGATGCTTTAGAACTGGGATGAGATTGTTCTGATTCTTGAAATTTCAACTGCGATTAGATCTTCCGTCCGACGGGCATATCGAGCAATACTAAACTCCCTATATTGTTCTGGATTCATGTAAGAATTTTACACTACAGTATGTACCTTTGATGCGGTATTGAAAGGTTCTAACAGGGAGGTGCATTTACAACCAAGTACGCCAGGTTCATAGAAGAATACATTACTATTCTGACATATGTCAAGTTCTGCGTCGAATCCTCAATTCGATCCAACTGGTACATATTGATTCTTGACTAAAATGACTGCAGTGCTCATATTTTTACAGAGATTATCCAAAGGAGTGTGGCCATCGGAAAGCCCATCATTTTTGTTTCAACGTGAGTTATCTCCGCAACAATCACATCCACAGTCAATTTAAGCGCAACCTCAGAAATTACCGCGTCAATACATTTGGTTTTGTAAGCTCCCTTTTCCAATTACTGTCAGTGGTGTAACAGCTGACAGTCACAAAGTTGGCTAGCGCAGATGTACCGGCAGAAGACTTGAACGCAGGTTTGCAGGATCAACGTATGGCATTGACATTTGTCCAGGACAATATTGCTGCATTTGGCGGAAACCCAGAAAAGGTGCTTAATCAATGTCTTTGGATATCTCTTGCTCAAGACTTATTTAAACTCTATAGGTGACAATATGGGGACAGTCCGCAGGAGCCGGAAGTGTGGAAGCGCACTTTGTATTTCCTTCAGAAAGAAAGCTCTTCCGCGCCGGAATTGCTGACTCTTCAACTGGCCCTTTGCAAGTTTACAAATTAGTCTCTCGTCATGGACAGAGATGCTGAACTTGTTGAACGCTTTTCTAGCAAAAACTCACCTGATGTTACGACGTTCGATAAGCCTGGCAAGCCATTTAGCCGACTCCTTGCTGCTACCGGTTGCTCGGCTGGAAGAAATGCTGTATCTTGCCTCCAGAAAGTCCCTTTCGAGGTAAGTTTCTTGCTCGACTTGAGACTATATGCATGGGCTCATTGTTGCTTACTAGACACTTATGAATATTAGTAACACTATGATTGATAACACTTTGAATGGGCAGCTTTGGCAACCCGCAGTTGGGCCTCCTGGAAGCTTTGTTCCTGAACGTGCGTCGGCCAGAATAGAGGCTGGCAATTTCTTACGTCTTCCTTTCCTCGGTGGAACAAATGTACGGCTTCCTATTCCTCGGCTATTCGACTCATCATTAATTCTCTCCAGATTAATGAAGGAACAACCTTCAGCACTACAGTAAAAGGCCTCGGCTTGACAGGCACAGCACAAACCGACGCCTTCATTAACTTCATAGGGCATCTCGTCATCGACAACAGCACACTGTCGTCCGACGTCATGAACCAGTTCATCAAGTTCTTCCCAGCCAACGATCCGACCCTCGGAGCGCCTTTCAACACCGGAGACTCCTTGTTCGACAGAGCGGAGGCATGGTACACTGACCAGATGTTCCTCTCTCCACGCCGTTTCTGGTTCCAGCATGCGTCGGCTGTTATGCCCATGTTTGCATATTACTTTGGCGAATTTATTCCCGGAAATGATATCAGTCTCGGAGGTGGGTGTTTTTCAAGCCTTGCAGATATCTGAATCCTTTTATTTATACGCCTGGCAGTTGCTCATGCTTCGGAACTTGAGCTGTTCTTTGGACCGATCCCGCCTGCTGCAGCTGTGGAAATACCATTCGCGACGCAATTGAGGGACTTTTACATCAATTTCATAACCGATCTCAATCCGGGTCGTGAGTAGTCGTCGTCGCAACTATTCATACAAGATCGCTAATTTATTTCGACACTAGCTGGCTGGGACGCGTTCACTCCCGCCTCTCAGCGGGTGTTGCAACTGATTCGCGACAACATTACTATGATTCCTGACGGTGTGTCTTCTAAGTCCGATTTCGTCCCCGTGAAGCTTATTTATTATCTCGTTGTAGAAATCGACGTGCAACAGGTCGCCTTCAGTAATTCTGCGAAGGTTCTCAACGAGTTTGAGAAGTAAAATGGTGGGGTACGTCTTTTGCTGGAAGAGCAGATTAAGCCATGTAGCTTTTAATCCTTGCTTCAAATTCATTCTTCCTCTAAAATTCGCTTATAATTCACAGCAATGGTCCACTATTGATCGATTTAACTCCTAAATATACGATAGTGATCCCCAGACAATTTAAGGAGGTCGCGCCAGCCACGAGCGTAGGTAATGTTTATCGCCATTCCCGCGTCCTTGAGTCTAAGAAATTGCATTATGGATTTTTTTTGATGTAACTAGGATGATCCTCCCCCAGGAGTTCAATAGCCAGCCTGAATATGTCTGTCCGAGAGCGGTCCAAACGAGTCAGGAAGACGAGTCCATGGCACAACCTCGTCCATTCGTACGTTCAATGATTCAAGCAAGATTCAAGTGCTGGCAAAATCCTATTTTTTCCAATGGTATCTTGGTCAGAGATAAATGGTAACCGTGTTAGGAAAGAGGAGAAAATCCTTGATAGGGAGGCCTGTTCTTCCATTTGAACTCCAACGCCTTCAAAAAGGAAACGACTTTGAAAAGACAAAGCAAGCTATCTGCAGGGGTTCCAATATTTTCGATAAATAAGTGGGTTAACGGAGGAGTAGAACGTCGAAGAAAAGATTTGAGTTCGTCAATGGAATGGTGACCTGTATATTGGCAATATTTCAATGTTTCGAGGGCCGGAAAAGTGAAATGATCAAGGAAGGTTGTTAATATATCACCATTCCAACTTTGAATTTCCAAGTATCGAAGAGATTTGTGAATCAACACCACTGATGGCAGTTGACGTAGTCCAAAAGCCGTTATGCTGTACCATTGCAATTTTGGTCCTTGGAAAATTTGAAAGGATCTAGCGAGGTCGACTATGGCCAGTTCGACGTGGATCACGCTGGCCCAGTTAATTTCAACTTGGCTAAGGTTATGTAAGTCCGCGCAAGTATATTTCTTCTGGCATTGTGTTCTTCAGTCCGTAAAGCACCATAGATGGATCGGCAGTAGATTTGAAGCTATCTACTTGTAGTGATCGGAGAATTGACGGTTGTGAGTGCAACTGAAAGCAGGGAATAACGTAGTCAGGAACTTCGAGATGGATATCCTTGCAATGGGGCAAATATTGATTGATAATTCAGCTAAAGGATGAATGGGCTCTACTTGGTCACTATGAAAAGAGGTAGATCTGGAAGAGGTGATGTGGATACAAAGGAGAAGCTGCCCTGAGCGGCAAAGCCATTGTTGAGTGAGTTCATAGCGAGTAAAAATTGTAGAAGAATCAAGGTGAATGCAAATGGTAGTCCAAATTCGAAGGGTCGTCCATGCAATTTCCCTCAAGGCGCTGCACACAGCTCCTAGTAGCAAGGGGCGACATGGACCTGTTACTGGTCTTGCAGAAATTGTTAACGTACATAATTCGAAAAGAGAACCTCGGGAGGCATTCCAAGGATGAATGGCTTGTGTGTCAAGTAATTTCTCCGCGCAAGTGACGCTGTCGGTCCAACATTTTGTCCAAAAAGCTAAACTTTTCACTTATGTCTTGTTTTGTGAGAAAAATTAAAATTTGGAGATCATTTATCTCTTTACATGCTTCTCAGGTTTCTCCTTGGGACATTGAGCATAGCTGAGGCTGGTCGACTTCCAGCGACTCGAAAGCCAGATTGGAGCAAGTGCATAATATTTCAGTGGTCTTCGAAGAGTCACTGTATCGTGGAGCACTGGTTGGAAACTTAAATTTAGAACTTTCCAACTTATGTAATTATATTAATACATGTAGTTTCAATCGGAGCCTTAACCTGGGCTTCGTCCTTCGTCAAAACTTCGAGAAAACCATCATGTTATGAGGCAGACGAACCGGCTGCCTGACTGGCAGGTACGTGGTAGGTGCGTACCATTTTCTGTGGCCGTATGCGCTGATGAGTAAGTAAGGGTTTATTACTATTCACCTGCGTTTCCTCAAGGCTTATGTATTTTTTTGGCCAGCCGAAATTTAGTCATCTTTCCGTCTTCTTCTAGAGGACCAGCTCTAAGCGCAATGCTCTACTTATTATGTGACACCAGAACTGCGATATCTACTCAGAGTCCCCGGCTTTTGCATCCAGTTTGCCTTTCCGGTGCCGTCGTCCCATAGATCTCTCGACATTTTTTGGAAGCTTGACTTCAAGTGTGATATAATAATACTCTCAACCAAGAGCCCCTCGGCCTGCCGTTCACGGAAATTGTGATATTCGAACGCTGATCTTGACGCCGTCATCCTTTTGTTATCCTTGGCCATGTCCATCCAAACCCATCCTAGTGGTGAACCTCAGAATGATCGTTTTCTGTATGCCCAAGCATTAGCTTCTCTTCTTCCGGGCACCAGTCGGGCCTTAACACGATTCTAGTCTTCCTATGACGCAGATGCCTGTTCTGAGCAGAAGTCTTCTTATTGTCTCGTTCTTTCTCGGCTGTGGGCTATGTTGACCGAACGAAGTTATCCTTGTTTGCATCATGTATATGTATATCGTAGCCTCGTTCCATGCGTCTGACGCACCCACAGGCTTCGCCTCACCGTCAGCTTCCTTTAAAAGGTTCGCTTGACACCGATATACTTGTTCGTCGAGAGAAAAGATAGAATGGCAGTTGGAAGATTCTCAGCGAATTTCTTGCCCGGCACTAGTCTCTACCGGCTCAACTGATATAAGCTGTCTAATCCCTGTCTGCTCATTTCAATGGGACCCGAACCTGAACGATATTAGCCATCAAATTGGTGTTTTGATTTCATCGATAACCTCAAGGCTCAAACAGACCTTAGATCGCGATAACTCGATTCCTCAATTTCTTGGAAAATCCTTTCGAAGCTCTCGAGCTCGATGTCCGGATGCTCTTTCGACCACTCGATGGTGGGGAATCCTTAGCTACTATCGTTACCGTCGGCATTACGGATTGCAATCGCTGGGAACATCAAGAAGTTCAAAGAACCCTAATCCAATTCGACAAGGAGAAATTCGGTCCCAGCCTGTGCAACATGCTAGCATTCCATTCATTTTTGCTTCACCAATTTCTGGTAGACGTGCAGAATTAATCATTCAACGAGGTAGGAACAACGTTCATTTACGACTGTATCGCATGAATTTGCATCCATGTCGTCAAATACCCTTTGCGCAACTTGGCTGTGTAGTTGTGTGCAGCCTCTAGAAGCTGTTGCGGCAAACGAGATACTGCGACAAATTAACTTTCTCCACAAATCAAATATAACTCGGAGCTGAATTAAACGTGGTGATTGAACAGAGGCGATCACGGTCATCTGTGAGCGGGATTCTTTGTCCCAGAGCACGCCCACACGTTTTCCGGAAGCGGATCTCCCTTTGGGCTTGAACGCCCGAAAAATGGGGACATGTGTTGATGGAAGGGACCGGCACGACGTCGTCGGTGTCTAGCGAGGTGCAGGGTGATGATGCCTTCAATATTTCTTGGATTTCCTCGGTGACTTTGCTTTGCTGAATTGATTGGATCCCGTTTATTTCGCGGGAGGCTGGGGCGTCGCGGATTAGAAATACACTCTCCCGGATAAGGTTTATTGATAAATTTATTGGAAATCAAATAGAGTTCTTGAGCACCTGGTCAGTGGGAATGTGGGTATATAGGTAGCAAGCAGTCTGTCGCCCACTTTATGGCATAATTGGTCCAGGGAAGGTAGGATTCTCAAGCATGCCAGATGGTGCCAATAACATTTCTGCCTACTTCTTTCCCTTGGACTTTCCTTTCTGGTCAGACCGCACAGAAAGAATTCCAACACAGCATGCAATCGCAAGAAGCATCATCGATGAATCAGGGAAGTCTTCACCGAAATCGAACAACGCACTGGAAAAAAGTCTTTCCTACAAATAGTGCGGGCGGCCGTGTGGGGAAGGGAAAGGCCGCAAAGGTGGACAATTAGTGGTGGAAATACGGAGGACTTCCAGATGCGGACATTCATAGGCTGATTGGACCCTTCATAATTTTTTGATTGGCATGTCCTATGCACTCGGCGGCACAGGATTGCCTCATTGCAGATCATTCGCCGGGTGCAGTTGTTTTTTATACAGACTTATTTTCCTTCAAGTTCCCAGCTGCCTGTCTCCGCCATCAAGAACCCCCCACAACGCGCCAATCGTCATAAAAAGGCTTCCGTCCTTCTCCTCTACGCGTTCTTCTTCTCTTGTCGACATCCCAGCCCGGTCTTCTACGTCCTTTTCTCTGTTTCATTCATTTTTTTGCTCTCGATCTCTTTGCTTTCAGCTTTCTTTTGTATTACATTCTCTTGACGGCTGCGACACATGGATCCGTCTTACAGTCTACTTGAAAACCACGGTTTGCATCGCTATGCTCTTCTAGGAGATGATGATGGTGTCCGTCGTTCCCTACATGAAGGGGCTGACATCAATGCCCTCGACAGTGCTGGGCGTACGACCCTCATGTGTACTGTAGCTGGAGAGCAGTACGCGTCATTTTTTCTAACTCTTCATACGAGATCCTCGTTGACAAAGTTTATCTTAGCTGGCAAAATATAGACGCGTGTGACGCGTCTTTCATGACACAAAAGCGCTTGAACGTGATAAAGATTTTGGTTAACCACCCTGATATATCACTATACACTCTGAATACTCCTCAATCCTCTATGAATGGTGTAATTCCCCTAGGAATGGCTGCTTGGCTTAATCAACCTCAGGCCATTCGCATCCTGCTTGAGGAAAGTGCGGATTCTGTTTCTGTGGATGGCATGGACTCCCATGGAGCCACGGCATTGATGTGTGAGTACTTGGCTTCCTTCCTCTGGTGCATCTATCTTTCTTTTCTTACGAACCTCGTCAGATGCCGCTCGAGACGGTAGTTTAGAAGTTGTGCAAACACTGGTGAGTTCATCTCTATCCTATTTGATCTTTCTATTGACATTGCCTCCAGCTTTCTCGGGGAGCCCGCCCAGATTTTAGAGACCGGAACCACCGGACCTCTGTACAATTCGCTCTTTCGCATCCACAGATTCTATGGCTTTGTGAGACCGTCTTACGTCGTCACCGGTGGCGAGAAAGTAAAGTGAGGCTTTTCTAGATTATTCTCTACTCAGGGCCTAACGGTTGACCGTACCAGTCCGCGGACCGCACGAGGTTATGTTTAGAAACCGAGAGCCTCGTAGAACTCGCCTATTCCTCTATGCCTTTTTCAGAAGATCTCGAACCACCTCCCTTATCCATTTTCACCAAAGAAGCAACCTCAAGGTTAACCAACACTCTCATTTCTTCTATCCGCTCTTCGGACTTGACCTTTATCCATTCATTGCTCTTCGCTCCTGCGGTTCAAGCTACCTCTCCTCCCACTCTTTACCCGATGTCCGTCCCCGCTCTCGTCAACCTTCCAGATTCCAATGGATGGAGTCTTATCCATCACTGTGTAGCAGCAGATCGGCCTTCTGTCGACATTCTAGACGCCCTTTACTGTGCCGGTGCTGACGTGTCTTTGTTCACAATTAATGAACAGCAAACACCCCTTCATATCTTGGCTCGTCTTGCCAAGTCATCTACCAATCTGGATTTACAACGTTCATTACAGGAATTTGCTTTGCACCTCATACAGGACTTGCGTGCCCCTCTATCAGCTCGCGATAAAGAAGATGAAACCTGTCTCCATATTGCCGCAGAGCATGGCCACTCTGGCGACTTATTGCAACTCTTTTTGGATTGTGATATCAATGGCAATGTTCGGGAGATGAAGAATTCTCGAGGGTACGTTGATAACATGCATGGACATTCTTTCTCCTTTGCTCTAACCACGTACATGACAGACTTACACCTTCCGAAGTCGCTAAAAGGGAATTCCTTCATGTATTCCGAACCGAAAAGAGATCTCCTTCCGCCTTATCAAACCGCACCATCCGTCCTTCGGACTCATTCGCCTCTCTATCTTCCGTCACCGACCTCAACTCATTCTGCCACAGCACATCTGATGCGTCATCCATTTTCTCGTCCTCGGACTTCAATGCCGCGGGTGCAGTTCAGCAGTTACTGTCAAGCCTTCGCGCGACGTCATTGTCGACGCAACATTCGAATAGGCTTGCACATATCCAATATCTTGAAGATTGCCTAGAAGAAACGTCAGAGCAGTGCGATTCTATCGTTATTCATTTTCGGAGTAGAATAGAGGAGGCATTGAGAGTGGTCCACGACTTGCAGAAGAACGTTGACAGGATAAATGACGTCCGCAACGTCGTTGGACTGGCAGCCAGAGGCAAGCTAACTACGCGGGGAATTACTCCATTGCAACCGAAACGACGTCACCGTGACTCGGAAGATTCTGCGACAACTATTGTCCAACCGGATGACGAGGCTCTTCCATCTCCTTCCACCATTCAGTCTTTTTGTACTGCTGATGGCAATCACATCTCGAAAGGGACGCAGACTGCCTTCCTAGACTTGTTCATAGCGAATAGATCCCTGGCATCCGATATGAAATGGCTTGATCGATTTATTCCAACCTCCGAATTAGCCAACTGCAAAACATATTTCGTCGGCCTTTTGGATGTCGAGCGCGAAGTAGCGCAGCTGCAGTTACAGATGGGGTATGCCAGCAATACCGACTCAGCCACTAAAACCACTCTCAAGCTAAAACAAGCGCTAAAGAGGAAGAAGAAGCTAGAGGAAAAGATCTTAGAACTCAATCTCGACCGGAAGGAGAAAAAAGATTCGACTTTTGGCACCTCAAAAGTCAAGTCCTGGCTGAAGAAGATGGTGGCCCCTCAGCCATCGCCCTTAGCTAGGCTTGAGCTCGTGCTTGACCTGGAGCAGAACTGCGATGTCGGGCATGAGGTCAAACGTTCAAAACCGCCTTCAATATGGGAAGGCGACATCCTTGATCGTTCAATCGATGACGCTCTGAAAACATCTCAGGTCGTCTTGGATGATGCCCATTGTGATTTGCGGAGCATCAATGACTGTTTAGCTGCTGTGCGTATTCTATTGTTTAGTGGTCGTCTGTCGCTAAAATGCCGTTTTTCTATAGGCTGAGCAATTTATTGACCTAGCAAATCACTCGATATCTAGGGCACAAAGGGTGGTCAAACGAGCACTCAAGGTGGGCAATATTTGATTCAATCTCTTTTGTTCTCGTTCATTGACATTTTTTTTCTCCAGAAACGAGAGGGTATGATCGCCGACCTTCGAACCTCTGCAGCCACCCAATCCAACCTCTCCCCTGCGGATGCCCTGTCACCTGGTTTACTGGGGTACAACATTACAAACCGACCAAGCCTATCTTCCATCTCCACTATATATTCAACTACCTCATCAGTCACGTCCGTTGCTGCCACCGTTACCGAAAATGACGATGAAGACGCACGCATTATCCGACGACTTCTTCTCCGGAAGATCGAGGCCCAGATTTCTGGTGCTTGGGATGAGCTCGACAAAGTCATGGGCTGGTTGCAAATCGTCAAAGAAGCTGTCCGCAGCGTCAAGCGGAGAGCATATCTGTAAAAGTTCAAAACGTAACTCATGTAATTTTATTGTATGTACTTATAGTGTATTTATACGCACATTCGCATTGCTATCGCTCATTTCACTCATTTTCATCTCCACAATTTCTGTAGTCACTCATTTAAGATATAGAATTTCACTAGATTCGGGATGTAGGATAGATATTGTAGCGGAAGATCCAAAAACATCGCAAACTGTCATCACACCGAAATGAAAAATATGTTATCGTGTAGTATACATGAGGACGATTCACCCGCAAAAGCAGGGAAATATATAGAATTAAGGACCTATAAATGAAGCAAGTGGTATATGAAGAGCAGAAATGAGATTGATAACTAAATGTCAATGCCGAGATTCATTGAGACGTCGAGAGAAAAGCTCCCTGCAATTGTAATGGGTAACTTCACCACTGAAAGGGACAGAGTTAATTCGCAATCTGATAGTAGGGGACAAGGCCATACCGAGGAGCATGCACCGCAATGACACTGTTTCCCAGTCGTTTATGACATTGAGGACAGCTTTAATGAAAAGTAACATTAGGATTAGCCTCCAACCAAATCACAGGAAGGCTCACATCCGGCTGTCTGTAACCTTGACCCTTCTCGACTGTAAAGTAACCAACCTCCGCGCAACCTGGTCGTTCCTGGCTTTACTAATCTGGCGAACCACCCTTGTGTCAAAGACTGGAGCGCGCAGAGCTTCAATCAAGAAAGATCGGATATCGTCTGTCGTTACCAGAGGAGGGAGAAGCTTCAGAGTTTCGACCGCGTCCAGACGAGGACCTGCCTGCTGATGAGCTCAAGCGCGGGTTGTAGTAGGTCTGTTGTGGTCTGCACCGAAGGGCGGAGGTATAGCCGCAGTAACGTAAGGAAGACATTGCCTGTCGCTGTCCCAGCTTGATATACTCTTTTGCAATGCCTAAATACACAAAGTGTTGGAAAAGGAAGTTTCATTGAAATGCAGAAACGTACTCTTCCGCCTTCAGGAAATCGTGTAGCCGATATACATAAGTCTCAAGAGATTGGTCGTGTCGGCCTAGCCTGCCCAGAAGGATGGCTCGTGCTTCATGAAGATCTGAATAGGTCTTATTAGATATGCTCAAGGATAGCAAAAGAAAAAGACCCACCGGTCGAGGACACAAATCCATAAAAGCGATCAATGCCAAAGCGGTTATCGGTACTGATGAATTTAAGGAGCTTGTCATAAACCTCTCTCCGCATTTCTATATAAACCAGTGTAATTATTTTTAAATGTGGCGAAAGAAGAGGTCCTCACTTTCATCATTTCGCTTTTTTGCCGAATGGGCCATCGACAGATATAGTTCTGCTAGCCGGTCATGGAAGGCAGTAGCGTCCTCATTTCGTTCAGCAATTAAATATTCCAGGTACTTAACGCATAACGATGGGTCAATGGTCTCCAGGTAATCAGCAACGGGCTTTCGAGGTAGCTCGACGTCTTCCGATGTAAAAATCTGGTTGCAACAACAATTGGCAATGTTAGCAAAGCATGAGGATAGACGAAGTCGCGCGCACCTGGAAAGCCATCTCACTATCGAAGTCAAATATCCATCGAGCATAACGGAAGACATGGTCAATATATTCCGGACCCAACTTCTGTAGGTAGTGTATTGAAGGTCCCAGTTTGTCTTCCACGTCAGTCGCGTCTTCGCTCAACCTTAACCTCGTCAGATCGTTTTCTTCACTAAAAGAACGCCACTCCTCACTGTTTTAGCAATTCCAAAGCTTTCGAGTGCATTTTCTTGCCATTGTAAAGATCTCTAAGCTCCGCATATTTCTGAAAGAGTAACCATCGGCAAGGAGCAAAAAAGGAGGGAAATGCGAAGGCAAACCTTGCGTGCTCTTAAATCTTCCTCAACCTCTGAAACTTCACACCAATTAGCTATCCGACATAAAGAGCCCAGCAACACAGGCCTGATGATCAGGTACGACTTGTAAAGCGCCGTATCCACAATCTGGGCAAACCGCAACAATTGTTCGGGAGTAAGAGCAGATAAGGGAGCATTGGGTAAGCTAAATAGCTCGTCGATGGATGCTTCTGAGAGTGGAGAGGCGAGGTGAGATTGACTTTCAGGAGTGATATTTACCGCTTCTAGAGCGGCACGGAGTTTAGGCCTGCGGTCGCCTAGGTATCGGACTAGTGTTTCTATTGAGCGATTGGGGTCGTCTGTTTTGAAGCAGTTGTCAGCCAAGAAAGAAAAGAAAACAGAGATGATTGAAGGGAAGTATAGGGGTTACCCACCTTGTGATGATCTCTTCTTGGATGTGATTGATGCCGTATCATCATCCCTGTGACCGCCAGGTAAAAACATTCCTAACCCAGTTCTCCGCAGCCTCCCGCCTACAGATCCGCCACCTGGAACGATACTATCAGAAATCTCCGCCGCCATCCGCTCATGACCCGAATTAATCATTTTATTATCTTTATCTTTCTCACTGTCATGCGATGACTCTAAGGAAGCATGCTCGTCGTCCGTGGTCGGCGTTGGGCCACCATACAGGGGTATCCATCCTTCTTGAGGGACTGCTAACCGACCTGCAACAGATTCCGGGTATAGAGCCACGACCTTTGCAGGGTTGAAGTCAAGCTCGATGAACGTGTCGATGGCGTCATCGAATTTGGATGCACGGAATTGCGATACGGCGTTTAGGGCTCTAATGCGTATCCTCCGTTGCTCCTGCGACGAAATAGAAATTTGCAAATATTCTCGAGAAATAAAACAAACACAATCACCTTGTCTGGGAGCTGATCCTCGTCAAGAATGTCAAGGAGAGCAAGAGCATCAGAATATTTTCCAGCAACGACGAGCTCATCGATTTGCTCAGCCCACGGCTTTATTGTAAAGCGCCATATCGAGCTGCCTTCGTTGGCAGCAGAAGCTTTATCAACGGGTGTCGTCAAAACATAGAGAGGCGACTTTGCTGAGTTTGAAGGTGTCATTAGTCGGATGAGGGCATTCTGGCTCGGGTTGAACTCCGATGCATTGAATGGGAAAGGAAGGGTTTGGGACACTTGTAGAGATAGTGAAGATCGAATTTGTACCACGGATGTGGAGTTGAACGAAGGTTGAGTCTGCGTGCTGCCTTGGGGAGGGGAATCTGTAGGATGGGCCTGGTTTGGGATTGTGCCGGCTGGAAAGATTGAGAACAAGTATGGTTGGACGAAGGCTGATATTGACCAGGATCAATGTCTGCTTTTACTACAAAATTCCATACATACTGAGTTCTTCTGGTGGTACAGGCCACTCGATTGTTGATGGTCGTGATGCTTTACCGTCCGCACCGACAAAGAAACCTTGGCCTTAGATAGAAAGAAAATGAGATCCAGAAGTTAATACAAAAGCAATAAGCACCACAAACCGTCCTTTGAGATAAGAAACTCGGATTTCCCAACTTGAACAACTCCGGGCTTGGCCTTGGCTCCTAGACCCAATGTCATGTAACCAGTGAGACCGGTGAGGGCGTTCATGGCCGTTCCAGACGAAGTAGTGGGTAAAGGAGTTACGATATCAACCGCCGTCATCGTTGTTAAAGAGAAAATAGCATATTCCGTTGGTGAATAAGCGAAACAAGCCGTGTCTTTATCCAGGAATACGATCGTACGAGCAGAATGGGGCAAAGGAGCTTCCTAGGACGAAGATTAAAAAACGGTTCAGAAAGAAAAAAAATAACAAAACGTACCCGAACTTCCTGTGGTTCTCCGTCCTTCCATGTGTAAATTACAGCTTTCCGACGGCATCCTATTAACAATTGTGTAACAAGTGTCGGAATAGGCTGCGATCTCTTGAATTCGCCATCGTCTGGAGCTTTGGGGGTAAGCAGAGCTTGGACACTCTCGATATACGAGTGCATAGCAAAAGAAAATGCAGCCTTGGCCTTCAAAAGCGGTGTAGGCGGGGATAAGGACGGCAAGGGGAATAAGGTAACAGTCATTTCTGCAAACGAATTCCTCAGAGAAATAAACGTGTTATATAGCATAAAGTACCGACCAGACAGCACGACCAAAGAGTTTACATCCTTAATGAACCCCAATTGTTCTATTGACTTCTTCACCAGCCCTTTCTTGACTTCAACCGGTTCGATTGCGTCGCTTTCCTCATCTGATATATGATATCAACCTCGGATATTATTTACAAGGTTTCAAGACACTGACTCAAGCCGTATATGTGAAGATTTCCGGTAGAGCTTCCAAGGTATAATCTGTCAGCTAGAAATTTCACGTTAGCTCGTGTCGGCAGAGCTGGTGGCTGATCATGCCTTGAACAGCCAATGAGTCAATCTTCTCCTTTAGTCCCGAAAGAACGACTGTCGGAGTCGTAAATGGAGGCATCCTAGCGAATATAGTTTGGAATAGGATAATTTTTATGAGAATTCATAACGAGGTGGCCGGCATATAAGACGACTTGGACGACGTCGGACGAGCAGGCAACACTGACGGCATTGATGGCAGGTTTGATGGGGACATTACCTTCCAAATAAATTATGACCAAACACCGACGTCTTCGCGCAAATTCCGCCGCAAACTGGTAAAGTGCGCTTCCTCGTGAGTCGCCTGCAGCCGCCAGTCTGTACATTCCGAGAGAGAGCGCCAATCTTGCTTGACTCTTTTGCGTTAATTTACGGTCTTTTTCAAGGCACTTGCGGCACGAACTTGACAGGACCCTATTTTACGTCGTACTTGTACCGACCATCGCACGGTGCACAAGTTCCAGGCTCGTTTCAACGCTCCTTCAATGGTCTCGGAGACACCTGGGAATGTTCAGACATGGATTTTAACAACGTAACGCAGAGGTGCATGAAGTTGCTCCCCTGAATCCCCTCGTCGCAAATTCACGTACGACCATCAATTCGTTATGTAGATCCTTCAGCTGTGGCAATGTCCTGAGCAACGAACTCGACTTCCGACACGATGGTATCATAGCTACTTCAAGACTCGCTTCTCATCTTGTGTAACCTCCTCATTTTACACGACTTATCAGGCAGAGAAGGGGGTCCAATTGGCGCTGACAGAGACCTGAGTAGGGGCCTCGCGGTAGGCGAAAGATGCACAGCCTCCTCCATCAATCAATAAGTTTGAAAGCATCCCTTGATGCCATTTGTACAAATGCTCAATTTATGCTCAATATATTCCTACGGAACCATGAAATGGGTATCTTCTGGATCCTTTTCAATGCGCTTCGACATAGAGGTCGGGTTCGAAGACACCTGCTCGTTTTCAGGAAAAGGAACAGGGTCAGGGTGATAACTGAGCTCGAGCCGTTCGACTGCCGCTTAGGTTCCAGCGCCCATTTGTCTGACCTTGCACAAAAGAAGATCGCGTCCCATCAAATCCTGCCAGATTCTATCATCTGATGCCACCTTGACAACCGCGATGGTGTGGGACTTTTATTATCCAGGTTCCGATTGGACGCCTGAATCGGATAAATACAGAGGGGGACGTTTAGGGTTTCTTCAGCTGTGCTCACCCACCCCATCTCCAACTTTGTGCTGGTCACTTAGTCAACGCCAACAAAGAAATCCCTCTCCGTCTAGCCAATCCTACTCATCTATATCAAAATGGTTCACGCCGTCTCTGCTGTTGCTTTTGCCGTTGTCGCTATCAACGCGGCTTCTTCCCTTGCTATGCCCTCCTACGAGTAAGAAGATCACTTTTGTATCGTTGACTTGTTGATTTAATTTATGCGTTAGGAATGGTGACTTGATGGAACGTGAATACAATGACTTCGAAGCTCGCGAGTTCTACGAGCCTCTCGAAGAACGTGACTACCTTGACGAGTTCGAGGCCCGCGAGCTTCTCGAGGAGCTCGACGCTCGCGACCTCGGGGACTTGAGCGCCCGTGAGATCGAGCAGGTTTTCGAATACCTTCGCTCCGTCTCTTCCTCAAGCGACAGTGACCACCTCCACACTGCTACCAAGACGGTCACTGTAACTTCTACGGTCACTCCTCAGCCCACTGCCTGCACCAAGAAGGAGTTGAAGGCTAACAAGAAGGCCGCTAAGGAGGCTGCAAAGAAGCGGAAGGAGGCCGCCAAGAAAGCGAAGGAGCTCCTCTCCAAGAAGAAGGAGGAGAAGAAGAAGGAAGAGGAGGAGAAGAAGAAGCACAAGCATCACCATCATCACCACCACCACCACCGTCATCACCACCACCATCACCACGGTGAGGACGAGAACAAGGTGTCTAAGAGTGCTTCTACTACCTCGAGTGTCTCCCACACTTCGACCCCTACCGCCACTCACACCGGCCACAAGGACCACAAGCTCTTTGCTACCTCTTCGTCGACTACCGCCACCTCAACCTCTAGTACTGCTACTGCCACTGCGACTCACCGTCACCACCACCACGACAGGCAACACCCATTCCACCTTCGCCACCACCGTCATCACCCCTACGATGAGGACGATGAGTTCTCCGCCGAAGATGCAAGGATCACACCTGCTCCGCATGCACATGCGCACGTGGATGCTGTCCGCAAAGTAACTACGTCCACCGTTACTGTTACTACTACCACCACTGCTGCAACCCCATCCTGCACGGCGGCTAAGAAGGGAGACAAAAAGCACGAGAAGAGGGCTTTCGCGTAAGTCACTTTCCTGCTGAGTCGCTTTCTTGGAAATTAATCATGCTTTTCGTAGTCGCGAATACCCTTTCTTCGATGATCTCGACTAATGGTATATTACTTAGGGTTATGTGGGTTATCAATGGGAATTTTTGGTACACTATCTCATGTATGGAGTTACCTACTTACGATGGGGTCAAATCAAGTTTACATCGTCATGGAGTCTAATTGTGAATACATACACAACATTCCAAAAAATTTGTTCAGCGGGTTTGGTACGTCTGTCAATTTCGCCAGATAGGGAGACACGGCAACAATCTATCTTATTGCTGTTATCATGTGGAGACAGATTGCTCAATGCCTTTTCCCTTTGCTTTGATTGACTATCCGAGGGAACCGCTCCGCGTAAGTACTTCAGCGTTGTGGCCCCCTATACTTTGTCAGCAGAAACATGCTTTTCGATTCTCGACCAATTCTCAAGATCTTAACGATTGCTTGTCTCGAATGACGACAACATTTATATGCTTCTTCTGTACTACTTTGTCGGGCCACAAACAGTCAAACAACAACCGACATCAAGGTCGAAAAGCATCCTGATTCCTGAAGTACCAGGGAAACCTTTTATCCTTTTCTGCGAACTTTTCTTTCCCCTGGACTTTTCTTCAGGCCAGGTAGATTTGGCATGTAATTCTTGAGGGGATTGAGCACTTGAAGTGAAGAGCGTATACTAGTTACTTGAGCGCATTGGCAATTGCTGGCAAAAATATGTTTCATATACTTATAATTTATAAAGTCCAGAAAGAGCAAGCACTTTGGAAAAGGCTGATAAGCCCGATGAATAGTAGGAAAATAAAGCTGCGACGAACGCAATAAGGACATATGTTACTGTATCCGAGTCACGTCATTGGTCGCGCCTTGTTGATCGCATCCAGGTCACTCTCCCTCACCTCGATCCGGGGCCGAATCTCTTAGACCTCCATCACGAACCTTTTCTTCCTTATTTCTCTCCTCCCATTCTGCGCACAACTATGGAGATGGATATGGAGAGCCCCAGGCCTATCATTGACGATGAGGTTATTGCGGATAGCGAGGAAGAACCTATGGACCAACGAGAAGATTATTTCCCTGGGGTCAGTAACGGTAGTAAGTGTATATCACATTTCCTCGCATATACTTGATAGAAACCCTCCAAACTAGGAAACGCTGCAATTAATAGGACTCTGTCTGTGTCGACATTTACCGCATTAGGTCGCCCTCAGCTTGGAATGGTGTCTGGTGTCTCGACATTTTCAGAGGATATTCATGGGCCGCCATACCGCGTGAGCTCCATAGAGACAACCGCAATAGGAAAAGGAAAAGGAAAAGCTGCAGACACTTCAATCACCTCATTCACCGATCTTGAAGGTGTATCTGGCGCATTCAGCATTGCGGACAGAGCTAAAATGCGCCAGCGGTCGCAAAAGCAGCCTCCGTCTAGCATTATAGAAATCCCTTCAGACGAAGAATACGAAGTAGATCTCAAAGCGTCCTCATTGAAATCAAAGTCTAAAGGCAAAGCGAAGCCCAAAGCCAAGGACAAAGGCAAGACAGCGGAGAAAGGAAGTTCTTCCGCTGTTTCTGAACCTACTCCTAACGCCGTACCGAAGCCTCGTCCGCGTCCTCGTCCAATACATCCCATCCGTCCCAAGTCTACTCATGATGGCATTGGCGTCATTCCAATCCCTGGCGTTGACCACTATCGCTCAGTTTCGACACCCCCGTCGCCTTCGCACGACGTAGAAATTCCTATCGCTACCTCTACGCCTGCTCGTCCTGACCCGATGTCATGGCGCCCCGACATCGGACAACCTGGTTCATCGCCGTTACCACCTTCAGATCCCCCAGGACCTTCAATGAGTACCACCTACAATGAAAGTGGGTATGGCATTCCTCGAATAGAGACACTTCCTAATCAGGATGAACCAGGGAAGTTGTCTTCGCCTAGTTCTTTATTCAGCGATAGCGCTTCTTCGAGTAAAAAAAGGAAGAGATCACCCCTGGATATCGACACTGAAGTCGACCAGCTCGAGACATCCCAAAATGCTGCCCCCGTCACCTGGGGTGACATGGCTCGCATGCGCTTTTACAAAGGATCAGATTACGTGTCTCCCCGACACATGCCGCCACCTGGGACATTTTTTGCGGGTTCATCACAGTCGTCGATTGGAGGCGGGAAGGGCTACGGAGATCTTCCCCCTGGTCCGACCCCCGCGAGACAATCTGCACCTCAGCATGAAATCGTGGATCTTACTATGCTCCCTCCTACGATGATTCTAAGCACGACTGCCAAAACGTCAGCATCTAAGCCAAAGAAGCCCCGAAAACATAAAGTGACCGTTGAAGATGAAGATCTGATGCCACCGCCCATGATAGTCTTGGATGAAGACGAGCAAGATGAGGACTTCGATCCCAATGACGATGGAGAGACAAAAAAGAAAAAGAAGAAACCGAAAGCAGCACAGAAAGAGAAGAAATCAGCAACTGGCAAGGTCACTTCAAAGAAAACGCAAGTCACTGAATCTTCAAGTAAAAGAAAAACGCAGGTCGAAGTAGTTATTGCAACAAAGCCACCTAAGAAAGGGAAGAAAAAAGAAAAATCGACCCCCTCCACCACTGAGTCGCAATCCAAGGACAAAGACAAGGGAGAGAAAGAAACCTTTAAGAGCGCTGAATTTATTGACGATTCGGATGACGACGCGGACCCGTTGCGTCTAGTTGAAGGAGCCGCCGATTCAATCACAAGGCCAGCTCCTGTCCCAACTG
The DNA here is from genome assembly GCA_015501075.1 of Gymnopilus junonius. NCBI lineage: Eukaryota > Fungi > Basidiomycota > Agaricomycetes > Agaricales > Galerinaceae > Gymnopilus > Gymnopilus junonius. Next base: position 41,926 of record JADNYJ010000015.1, read on the forward strand.
CTTCCCCTCTAACCAAATCTCCATATTCATCTATTCCTTCTGTGCCTTCATCGTCTTCGAAGCCAAAACAACCTGAAGACACTCTATCATCCTTGAATCCTAAATCTGATTTTGATATGCCAAAATCCAGTCTACCGACGAAGAAACGAACCAGTGGCTCAATCAAACGCAAGGCCGTCCTTGATTCTGAGGCGAACAAGATTTGCCTCTTGTTGAGGACGACGAGGCCATCGTCGTGAGCACGTCTTCGACCTCAAAGAAAAAGCAGGCTAGTAAGAAGAAAAATATAGCCAAGGGAAAAAGTAGGAATGTTGTTTTGTCCGATGGAGAGGAAGACGGGGTATATATAGATAAAGTTGACGAAGAGGATGAAGAACCCGTCAAAGCAAAGGGCAAGGGGAAAGGAAAGGAAAAGGCCCCTAAGAAAGCAAAGTTGACAAAGAGGATTATTGCGGACGAAGATGATGAGCCTCAAGAGCTTCCTGGGGATGTACAGCAAGAACAACCTATGCTGAGGAAGCGGCCGACGCGACAAAGGTAAAGACTCTCTTAAACTTGTTATTGGGTTTCCAATGTCTAAAATGCCCCCTTCTAATAGGAAAATATCGAGCCACCAAAAGCCATTTATGCAACACCCAAGCCTCCAAACTTTTCCAGAGCAGCAGTTACGAATACAACCCCTCTGTATGCGCGATACGAAGTTGCACCTCGCAGGAGCACTCTGCCCATGTCTGAGCTTATCCGGCGCGCCAATTCAATGCCTGGGTCACCATTCCCCGCCGCACCTCCTTCATCTTCCAAAGTCAAACCCCTCACAGCCCGCACTCCCCACTCAACAGCGTACTCGCCCTACCTCAAGTCTTCCAGGAGCCTCCTCTCACGTATAGCCCCTCTGCATCCTAATAGGCGAACGCCCCCGCCTCCTCCACCGCCTCCTCCCCCAAGGAAGAAGACGAAAAAAGAGTTGGAGTTGGAGGAAAAATGGGAAGAGGAACTGGTGGAGAGTGTTGGTGGTGTTGAAGCTTGGGCAGTCATGCAAGACGAGGAAAGGAAGGAATTGAGGAAGGCCAAATGGGCGAGGGAGTTGGGTGATTGGGGAGACGCATTAGTTTTTTTTCTCTTCTTTTTGTTCCTTTGCTTGCTTATTAAGTTATTGCTGATCTTTTTCTGGCACTCATTATGGACATGGTGTACTGTACGGTAAGTAGTCTACGTAACAACGTGATAATAATTTACAGAAAAGTGGATGAGCTTGTCAATTTGCAATTATGTAAATTCAGGAGATGTGTGTGTAGAAGAATGTGGTCAAAAATCTACAAGCAGCCAACTCTCATTAAATAGACACTTCTATTATTATTAATGTTTGGAAAGTCTTTGGATATAGCGAGAGCGGGCTCAAAATCCATCGTTTCAGTTCTTGCTCAGCGCGGCGCGCGCAGGCGCGCGTAAGCTCGAGACGCGTTTCCATCACATGATCGTATCGTGGCGGGGCCCAATGGACTTCCAAACTTCAAAGATTCCCAATCCATCAATATTTCAGTGTCCACTATGCCATCAAGAACTTTATCTTCTTTTCTTCTCGTGTCTCTTCTGATAACGCGAAACATCACTGACGGTTTTGTTGGATAGACTTTTCCATTGAGCCTTTTCATTAGCATTTTCAAGGGAGGTGAGTACCACTTTCAACTCTTCTGCGGCTGGGACTCAACAAGCTGGTAGTAGTAGTAAGTCGCTCCAAACTCATTCCAAAATGGGGAGTGCTCTGGCGAAAAATTTCTCTCTGGATGCCAACAAAATCGATTTCCACATCTACGAACCGTGTCGAATGGAGAACGGAGAAGGTTGCCCTCCTTGTCGTGAAATTCAAGATGTAGAACGGCAGATATACGAAGCCAGTGGCGTAGCCGTCGAGAAACTGATAAAAAGGCGCCAATACTTGAAGTCCGCTATTAATGAAATGCACGATCCGATTTCTCGTCAACTTCCTCCTGAAATTGCGTCCACTGTCTTTCAGTTCTACATCCATGATGGTTCCGATCCACTCTGGAACGAGCATGAGGAAAGTCCGAACCCTTTCGTCTTAGGAGCCGTTTGTCGAGCTTGGCGTGAAATAGCCTGGTCAACACCCCGGCTATGGGCAACACTTTCTTTGCTCTTTTACCTCCCTGTCAGTGGTACGAAAATGGCGACTCTCGTGCAGCTCGCTCAGCAGTGGCTGGACCGCGCTGGACAGCTGCCGTTAACGATCACTTTCAGGACTGAGTCTGGATCCCCTATTGAAATTAGGGCAATGCACGCTGTCCTTTATTGCATGATCGACCTGATCAAGCAGTACTACTCCCGTTGGCACCGCCTATCCCTAGACGTTGATGGAATCTTACTGCCTCATTTTTTCCTCCACTTACGAGGCAAGTGCATGATACAGATGCTACAAATTGGCGATGCCTCAATCCATAGCACCTTTGACGAATCGCTTTTCGATGATATCGACTTCATACCTTCAAAAATAATCATGACGAATATCCGCCTGCGACGCATGACTTTCTTTTGGGACAATGTCACTTACGTTGAACTTTGCGATATCCCCTTGGACGATTGTCTAGAGGTTTTGTGCCGCGCCTTGAAGCTCAAAAAATACCGCATTAGTGACATCTTGCAGCCTGGCGACCACTTTCCTCTACCAATGAGTCCTATTGTTCATACCAATCTCGAAGATCTAAAAATAATTCACACCATCAGCCCACCGTATTTTTTGAATTGGTTTTTTGCCAACATCAAACTTCCTTGTCTTGCATCATTATCTTGCCAACTTTTAACAGGTGACTGCTCTCTTTCTTCGGCGGTCTTTGAATCCTTCTTCGACCGCTCTTTATGTCGCTTGTCGAACTTCAGAATGGCGACCAGGTTTGAAGATGACGATTCGGTCTCCATTTTGAGGAAAACACCATACCTGAAGAACCTTGACTTGTCAATCCATGGGCAATCATCATCTACTTTAAATCCCCTTTTCCAACTTCTTGGGAGAACAGCCCTCATTGCCTACAAGGATTCAAAGCGAGAAGTATTTCTGCCTTCCCTACAATCTCTCAAAATTTGGGTCCAAACTTCTGATTTAAAGGAATTCGGATGGGGCCTGGTACCACATATCTTTGGACCTCTTTCAGACATCGGAGTCAAAGAAAGACGACCATTACAGGATCTGACTATTTCTCTCAGGTGGCCGCTGAATCCTCCTCCTGAGGAACGGTCGTTGAGCGAGTTTGGCTCGGTCATCCTTTCACAGTTCCTGGAGTTGAGGAATGCTGGGATAAGCCTACAGTTGTCTGCGCTAAAGGAAGATCTATTACTACCTTCCAAGACTGGTGGTGCAGACATGAGGGAAGTCCAAGTCCTTAATAGCTAGTCCACGAACGTTGTGTACCTATCTGGGTTCTTAAGAACATGCAACGGAGTATTTCCTTTGGGGCCAATCCGTACGACGAATACATCACAAACGCGACTCTGCCCATCAAATGAAAAGTGTCGAGGCCATAATCTGATGGATACGAAATGTATCAGGGTGTTTATACTGCACTGGATTCATCCTTTCTTTTTGAATCTTCAAATGCAAAATTCTTCTGTTATTACCCCATGATTCGCCTTGATTCACACCTTCTCATTGTAATCAATCAATCTGACCTTTCTCATTTGACGAAGTGGCCGAAGGGAACCAAGTGTCGTCATGTACAAGATGAAGCGTGTGTCTGGTGGACCGTGGCTGAGCGATTAACTTTGAACAGTGGCGCCACCATACCATGGAGCTTCCACCTGCACAATTGAGAGAGTTTTTTGATTATTTTAAGCTTCTGCCACTGAGCATGAGATGATTGTGGCTGAACCGTGGCCAAACAGCGGTCTTTACCTTGTCGTGGATGCATTAGCGTCATTCAGTAATAGATGGGAATCGATTGCATGAGTGAGTTCTCTACAGGTTCTCTCCACCTGCGGGCCACTGGTCTTCTATGTATCACTCTATTATCGTCATCAACTGCTCAATTGGCCTTGGGCAGCCTGATGCAGCGCCGTTATTTTAAGCCCGGATTTTCCATGAATTTTGAATCATTGCCGAAGTGGTTCTGAAGAGCCTGAGGCATCACGGGAATAGAAATGTAAGTTGAATGGACGACCTTTGCGTCAATTGACGTAGTAAAGGTTATCTGCAAGTTGGATTATTCCTAAGGAATTCCCATATAAGTCGAAGCCCCACCGCCCCAAGCCAATCAGAAGACGCAGAATCCTCTGGTTAAACCTTGCAGATAACCTCTAGTATTGGTTCTTTTCCGTTGGAGAAATCAGTAAGATGTGTACGCCAACGGAACGTTTACTATGATTCGTCGGGAGTTTGAAACGGAAACATAGAAAAATCGATATCAAATTTTACACATGCTCTGGAGAGCTAAAATTTTACAGAGATGTACAACTTTACATTTTCTTTAGATTCGTAAAGTTTTTTTAATGAAAAGTTGAAAGTGCAAGCAACAGGAGCATTTCCGCGTCTCAAAAGTGAAAGGATGGGGAGATTGAAACGAGAGTCACAGAGCAGTCACGGTTCATTTGAAGTTTTGCTGACAAGCCGAATAGACGGCATGCTGGCAGTAGCATCAGTGCTGCCCACAGTAAATAGAAGGTCTAAGCGGAGCTTGAATGTTCATCACGTTTGTCACTCTGGATTGGACTCTGAATGGTCCTCCAGGTTTTCTGAATGCAATACTGCGAGAATTGACATGAAATTTGGCATGGATGCTCGCCTAAAGGTACTGAAACTGCCTGTAAAATTTTGGCATGACCGCTCATTAGGATCTGGCTAGATCTAACTAATGATCTCATTACATTGACTGTTTTGATGTAACGAACTTCTCATCTGTCCGATATCTTTCTCATCCACAGCATTCTCTGAGAAAATTTCTACACCATCTTAAAGGCCAGAAGGTCTAGTATTTATGTGATTTTTTCTAGAGCAAAGGAGTGAGGTAGAGAGGCAGGAGCAGGGTCGTTTCAAACTCGCCATCGTTTCAAACTCCCAACGAATCATAGTATTCCTACGCTGGAGCTGGACAGGGCGCCAACTGCGGCAGAAATTTGTAACTCCGCGATGTCAACTAGAGTATGTATAATATTGACGTCGTAAGGTAGAGGTAATCCATAATCATCCAACGTCAGGTGAGGTGATGATTTGTGACAGAGGGCTTAGCGGCACGTGAATTACGCTCACGCATCGCGCGTCTGCGATTCAATCAGATCACTGTAGATAGAAAAACGCAAATACAAGTACGAATAAATGAGTTACATGCTACATATGTACGAATGATTATGATACAGGCAGAAGATTATATCAAAAATAATGTAAGGAGTATAAGGAAATGAGATTATAAAAATTTAGTTATAAATTGGCTTTTAAAAGATCATCCATCAAGGACATTGGAAGAACTTGATGTCCTCGGTATTTTCTTGATCATATGCCCAGGCAGCTTGTTTTCCATTAAGTTGCAGAATTCTAATAATATACATTTTCCTTGTTTGAATCTCTTTCTGAGGACTCCTGGTCCTTCCCAGATACTTTGATCTTCTTGGCCCATTTACCTAAGTTGAGGATATTTGAAGCTTTCCTCTTCATAGGCCTGCCCATGTGCTGGCAGTTGACCCTCTTTCGCGTCGACGTGCCCACTGTTTAATGAGATCACGTGAACGTGTTAAAGACAGTAGTTATCCTCGTTAATAAAATAACAAATCTCACAAGGCCAAAATAAAAAAAGTACAACCGAAGAAATCTTTAAATCCTTATTCTAAACAATTTGTCGGTTTTATATTTTTTCAAACTTCAGTCTGGTAGTTGTTATTTCGATTTAAGTTGTTTTGTCACTCTTTATCACACTATGTCATGTGACGTTGGATGGCTATGGATTACCTCTACCTTAGCAGATGAGCTATTTCGGTTATGCACGGAGAATATTTTGGAACTCGTTGCATTTGTTGCTAGACGTCGACGAGACATCGGGCTATCTACAAAACCCATCTACTCGAGTCAGAACTATATAGCCCGAAATAATCGAAGATGACTTGCTGCAAGGGTGCATCAACATACCAGAAATGGGAACATCTGGAAAACAAATTCAGGTATGAAGTATAATGAGAAGAAAGACTGATCCATGGCGAATGAAACGGCATTTGGGGTCTGAAGGAAAATCGTTATCTAGCACAAGCTGTCGAGCCGTTCAACTAGAGGAGTGGATTGAGTCGGGTTGAGGCAGGTCATGATCACGATTCATGATCGGCTGAATGATCGTGAAGGCGGAAGTAAAATGAATATGATAATGTACGCCGTACGGGGACACAAAGCGGTACAGGGGAGTACAGGGGTCACAGAGTCCGGTGCGTTTTGAAAGGTTATGAAACTGTTCACCTCTGCGAGTCAGGTGTATTCAGGCCGTCAGAATTAAGACTCTGATAGCTAGGCCGCTGATACCATAAAACTGACGAGCTTCGAGGGGGATTTTCCGCAAATTGTCGCATTTGAATGAAGGCTGTATTCAAGAACTATTGCCAGTTCAGTTACATCTTCCAGTCGTCCCATTCCCTGCTACGACTAAATTGCACTGGAAGCATCAGCACCGCCAAGTATCAACGTCGAGAATGTGCTCACCATCGACCCATAAAAAATAAATTCTCTTCAAATCGTTCGATAGATGCTTAGTTTAGGCTCTCAAAGCCGTGAAGCGAGCGTGCGGAGGCCAGCTCGTAAGCACGTTTCTGTAAGCAAACTCCGCTGAGCTTGGAAAACGCTGACTGCAACGACGAAGTCGGTATAAAACACTGCCAATTGTCAACGGCGAAAGTTCCGAGAGCCTGTCGATTCAAGTGTTCCCCAACCATTCCACACTACTCTTGTGACCTCCATTTGCTGGTCTCATGGGGGATTTAAAAAAAGAACCGTTCCAGCCCATGTTCGGTGACCCGGCCATCTTTAGATCATGCCGTCATTAGTACGCCTGATTTGAGGTACGGACGGGTCAAGACCCTGTCCGGAAAGAATTACATGCATTGGTGGATCTCTATAAATCTCTCCAGGTTCATGAAGGCAACCGTCAAGCAACGCCCCATTCATATCACAACGGCCCACCTACTTTTTGTCCCCCCAACGTTCCAATTCTACTTCCAAAGTACCTTCATACTCTACATTGACGCCCCAACGTGATGGCACACCACGCAGTATCTGCCGGCTTCACGATGGTTCCACAAACATACCAGCAACACCTAATGCCCTACCAGATGTCCAAGTCGTATCGCTGGACGTTTTCGAACGGTCGCGTATTTTATCAATCGACCAAAATTCATGAACCTTCCACTTCAAGTTCACAATCCGACGATTCGGAGGCACTTGAAGGAGAGACTGTCAATGTCTCCTTCGAAAACAACACATATACAGGCATCTCAGTTGTCGGTCAAGGCGCTGATGGTTGTTTGGAAATGATGAATAGAATGCCGGTGGACATTTTATATGAGGTATGTAGGTGAAGTACTTCGTCGCGACGGATAGTGTGTATCCTCATGCATGAAACCGTCGCGAGCTATCACCGCGAAATTGTATTGGCCGGGGCTCATCCAGCAATATGTTCTTTTACAGATTTTTAGCCATCTCCATCCGATGGATGTCCTCAGCCTCTCTCGGACTACAAAAGCTCTCCGCTCAATCCTTCTTGCCCGACATGCTCGCCGGGTATGGAGGTCAAACCTTGCGAGTGTTCGCGCGCTCCCTGCATGTCCTCCGGATTTGACAGAGCCCGAATACGCCAGTTTAGCCTTTGATAATTGGTGTCAAGTAAGTCGTCGCCGCAAGCCACCGCTTTGTATTTTGACGTCTTCTGACCACATGCCAACCAGTCTTGTCTAGCCAATCATGTGGAGAAGGTTCTATGGGAATGCCGCGTTCGTTATTGCAAGACCTGCATTAAGAAACTGTAAGCGGGATCCAGTTCCATCCTCTCCAAATTGCGGTACTCAAAGAACGCGGCTATAAACAGTTTCATCCAAGAAGACGAACTGGACTTGTGGATTCCGGAGGACGTGTTCATTGAGAAGCCCGATAGCATCTTCCCACTGGCGTACGTCCTACAGACTCCTAGTCAGTCTTTTCTTCCATACTTGATTTCAAATGTGGCTTTCTAAAGTTATTCCCCACCCCTGTCTGTACCCGCTTTGCCTTACCTAGAAAGCCCAAACGGTAGAGTGAAGCCCGTATATTTCCTTCCTACAGCACGGAAATACCTAGAGGAACTGCACGAGATTGCAAATACACAGGACAGTCAAGCTCTCGCACGATGGAGCGAAGAAAAGAAGGCTTTACAGAGTATGAGGCTCACGGTGTGTATAGAGCGCATCACCTTTGGCGTTCTTTTTCCTTGTTTGCCTTGAACTTGAACGCTAACTCCGACATCACGCTTTTCTTATAGCACGCAACCCTGTGTGTGTACTGGGACACTCACTGGGCGTACAGGCGTTCGTCCCGACCTTTACCTTCGCGGCTTTTCGAGACGGTTATTCTTGTCGTTCTCGCGCTCGTGTTGACATTTCTGTGGCGAGAGAAGTTCTTGAGAGCCGCCCACTGAGGAGTCTAAACGGAGTGTGGTACATTGCACGGTTCCTCTAGGATGACCGAGGTGGCCAAGAGTGCTTTGGCCTAACGACTTCTCCGATTCACTGGGGTCGGCCAACACAAATAACGCGGAAAAAGCACCTGAAGAATTGTGGACGACCTAATTGATAACCGGACACCGACACCAGCCTTCATTTGAAATGAAGTGGAATTAGAACTGTCACCTTCAATTGATAGTTCATCATTTCACATCCTTAAGGAACGGAACAGATCCCGACCGCCGGAGGAGTGCTCAGGCTCAGTAGCCACATGCTCTTCCAGCCTCCCATGCTCCGTCGCTAAATATCATGCCTAGATAGTCGAGAATGCTACACAAGGGCTATCAATCGACCATCCTGTGGCAAGATAGAGTTCAGCCGCGCAACTCCCATCTGTTCAATATGCTTTGACCTGGGAGGTGGAAGGATCGGTCATGGGATTGTGCAATGCTGAATTGTTGGGGTTGTGCATTGCATGGGATTTCGAACTGGATATGATGCGTTGGGCTTGGGCCAGTTGAAAGGCCGGAAAGATTGTGAAGTCTCGTCTTCACAATTATCTCATGTCTACGTTCCGGCCTAAATTCCGATGATCCTTTTCACTTTCATTGCTTTTGTGATAGAGTGCTGTGTAATGTCTTCACTCGACCGTTGATCTTGTACCATTGTTTACATTATACTGGAAAACATAAGTAAATGAAATAAGTCAATACAATATTTCAGATAATGGTATCTAATTACTTACCTTTCTAGATCCGTTCAACGAATCTTTCAGGTCTAAGAGAAATTCATAGTATTTGGTGCCTACGACTCTAAGAATTCGCTTGTGAAAAGTCTGCGATGGCAACGACATTGCCGTAGACGGTGCTGGAGGCTGTCAACACAGAGCAGCAGACTTGAATATGTGCATAGGATGAGATCTCATGATCAGAGGCTGTTCTCGTGGTATTTATCTGCCACTATCTGCCCGGCTAATTCTGGCAGGTAATTCTTTAGTGAGCATCAACTCTAACATCGACGGCCTCGCTCAGGTCTTGTCCTAATATTTAGATCTTTACCAGATTTATGTTAGTTCACAATAGAATTGATTTCCCAAATTATGTGTAAGGTTTGTCAACTACAGGAAATAATAAAGGCCAAAAAGTTATCTGCCAGCCAAAAGTTATCTGCCATGGCAGATAATTTTAATTGATTTGGCCAGGCTATTGGCTACTAGGGTTGCCAAGTTCAGTTCAGTTCAGTTCTTTGGCCAATTTCTGAACTGAGAACTGAACTTCCCAGTTCAGTTCAGTTCTCAGTTCGAACTGGCAATTAGTGATGTGCCGGCTCCGGCTTGGCCTGAAAGCCCGGCTTTGGCTTGGCTTGACCTGGCTTTGGCTTTCCCAAACCTTGAGCCAGGCCAAAAGCCAAAAATCAGGCTTGGCTTGGCCCGGCTTTGGCCCAAGCCGGGCTTTTACCATATACAAAGAAATATTGTGTTAAAGTAATTTGATATACTATATTAAAGAATTAAAACTCTCACTGCACTGTATATACAAAGTAATGAATGATATTAAACCTTCCACGGCTTGAAATGTGCTCGAGACGCAAAGTGACGAAGGTTTTGATCAAAAATTGGAACTCAGCTGGATGTTTCCGACGCTCACCAAACAGGTTGCACCACATCCGGCAAGCCATCACGGATTTCAAACTGAGCTTTAAAATAAATATTTGCTGAACTTTCATTGAAATGTTCGAAATTTGACTGTTTGCAGCAGATTTTTTTCGGCTCATGCACCACCCAGAAGCCGGGGCTCAGGCCCTTGGCTTTGGCTTTGGGAAATGCTGAGCCGGGCCAAAAGCCCTCCCAGGCCAACCATCAGGGCCCGGCTTGGCCCGGCCTATTTTGGCTTGGCTTGGCCCGGCTTCTGGCTTCAGGCCGGAGCCGGCACATCACTACTGGCAATGGCCAAAACATAAAATTTCCTTTTATCTGAGGCTTTGAAATAGTAGACAGACTACAGATATGTCTATCTTCTATCATTAGACATTGCTATATGTACAAAACAGTATATTATTTACTGATTTTTCAAGCATTGGGTAGTGTCATGTAGCTCATGTCCTCACACAATAAATAAAATCATTTTAAGAAATTATTTTATGTCATCTAGTGCTTGGGATTAGTGCTAAGGAGTTCTCTATACAATATGGGAATCTAATGGTAATTTTTTGATGCCAAAATAATCACTTTTGAAGGTCAAAATTTGATAATTTTAACCACACCCAACAAACAGTTCAGTTCAGTTCGAACTGACTGGCCATAGGCCGAACTGAGAACCAGAACTGCATCTGAACTGCAGTTCAGTTCAGCCAGTTCAGGTTCGAACTGTCAGTTCTGAACTGAACTTCGGCAACCCTATTGGCTACATAACCCCCTCCTCCTTTTGTTTCAACCTTTCAGCCTGGTGAAGTGATAGCTATGATGAATATTCCCAGCTTTGCAATGCAAAATTGTTGTTAAGTTCTTGATGAAGGGAAGGGCAGATAGGCAGAGGAGATCCACGTCAGAGCTATGTCAGAGTACGTCAGTGTCGGAGTTGGTCTTAGCATAACATATGTAGACATAGGGTTGAGACTTCAGCTTCAACGTGTGTGTTGTGCTCCATTGTCTGGATGTTGTCTCGAATTTCGGAGTCAGATCAGAATGAGAGAGCGGAGTAGAGAGCATGGATTGATTAATGAACAATATATGAACTGAGGTACCTAATAATAGTTCTAAGGTTTTTATACTATGGAGGAAACTAAGCAGAGACTGTACATGTACTAGTGAGCAGGCAGATGTGTAAGTTATTCTGCACTACTCGGAGTTGCTAGCTACGTGTAATCTAAGTGTCTACATGTTCCAGGACTTGTAGTACTTTGAGGGGATCATGAGGTCGAGTTTATAGTCAGAGATCGGAGTTGGTCAGAGGCATGTATATAACAGTATTTCCCCCTTAGGCTGAACCTTGAGGCCTGTGCATGGGAATGGTCACGTGCTGGTTGGTTTTGGTTGTTTGAAATTTTCATTCGGTCCTCTCTTCAATATTGTCATTCTACCTCCCCCTGTCAATATGTTGCACACCAATTCTGACTCGGAGGATTTCAAAGACCTTGAAGACCTTGAAGCACAGGAGCAGAAACTCATGCTCCAGAGGGAAGAGCTTCGTCAGAAGTGAGAACAGATGGAGCAGAGGTGACGGGAGGCAGAAGAGCATGCAGAGGCAGAACGGGCAGCAGAGGAAGCATGGAAGGCAGCAGAGGCGGAGGAGGCAGCAGAGGCAGAGAAGGTGGCAGAGGCAGAGCAGAGTAAAACCATGAAGGGAAAGAAGAAGGTGCAGCCAAAGAAGAAGGTGGCTGCAATGCAGCAGAAGGCGGTCACGATGCGGGAGTCAGCCGGAGTGTATGAGGCAGTGGTTGGAGTCATCTGCATTTGGTGTGTGCAGGCGGGGGCAAAGTGCCTATGGCCAAGGTAAGTCCCATTTTTAATTTTTCTTTGTTATGATTTAATTTTGACTTGTGATTTGTTTTTAGGGAGGGTACCAGCAAGGCAGCATTGTGCAAGTGCTGCCAAGTGCAGCACAAGGGTTGCAAGATCAGCGGAGGAGCTGTGAGGTCAGAGGGTCGGGTGGAGTTGGAGGTACAACCAGCCAAGGTGATGGGGGCGGCAAAGCCCAAGCCCAAGATGATGGCAGAGGTGCAGAAAGGGCCGGGTATCGAGCACATTGCTCGATACCTGAGGGAGATCTGGGACTTGTTGGAAGACATGTCCTGGATTCAAGATCCCCCATATGCACCATTGGAGCTGAGTGCATCGGAGTATGTACCATCAGACCAGGAGGGGATCGATGTGGAGGCAGAGTATTTGAATGAGAGGTACAAGAGGGTCATGGCAGCCTTAGACATGGGGAAGAAGGTTGAGGTGGACAAGTCAGAGAAGTCGGAGAAGGAGGTAGTCAGAGCGGTGATGGGTGAACAGGAGGAAGAGAGGTCAGATGCGGAAATGAGGAGTGAGAGCGAGGGAGAGGTTAGGGTGTTGAAGAGGAAAAGGGATGAGTCATCAGATTTCAGAGGAGGATTCAGAGGAGGATGAGGAGGAGGATGAGGATGAGGATGAGGATGAGGATGACGGAGGATTAGAAGGAATGAGGATGTACGAGGTGCCAGCAAAGCATGCTCATCAGTAGATAGTAATTTTGTAGAGTTTTTTTTTTTTTTCTTTTCCTATATACTTGTTTTCTTGTTAATGATGTTTTTTGGTGAATCATAAGCTAAGTGAGAGATGAAAGAGGTCCGGGTTTGTGGGGTAAGTGGAGTGAAAGTCAGAGATGAGGTGGGCATGTGTTCGAGTTCAGTAGCTGGGAGCCAGGATTGTTCTTCATCGGTGCCTTCATAACCTAACCAGGAACCAAGTACAATAGTTTGCACTTGTGTCATTGATCAAGCTTGGAGTCGAGGACTTCAGCAATTTCATATTCAATTTTGCCTTTGACTTCAACAGGCAGAGGCAGAGATTGAGTCCAATTCGGAATATCATTCAGAGTAATGGTTCCAGCATAGAAACATGGTAAATGGGGTGAACACCGTGCATGGAGTCAGGAAGTTGTAAAGTAAAAGAGTGTGTGCGGCTTTGGCAATGATATCAAAAGGACCTAATATTTTTTGGAGAGTTTCTTGGAGGGCATGTGGTGCAGAAGAACTTTGCTTTGATGAATGCTTGCTGTCCGACTTGGAAGTCATGGGGCAGAGTGTGTCAGAGGTCAGCGGAGACTTGATAATGCTTTTGTGATTCAGTGATAGCATTCTTGAGTTCTTTGTGTAATTTGTCTAGATCAACAACAAAATCATGAGCATGAGCAGAGGCGAGGTCATGTTAGGGTGGATAGCCATGTTAGGGTGGTAACCTTTATTAGCAAGAATGGTGAAATGCCAGTAGTAGCACTAGGAGCATTGTTGTAAGCAAACTCTGCAAGAGGTAATAGACTTGACCAATTGTCTTGCTGATAGTTGCAATAAATTCAGAGGTATTGCTCTAGTGTCTGATTAGTGTGTTCAGTCTGGCCATCACCTTCAGGATAGTATCCAGAAGTAAAATGGAGTTTCATGTCAAGTGCTTTTCCTAAGGATCAGAAGAAGCAGGAGATGAATTCAGGTCCACAGTCAGAGGTGACATGTTCAGGGATGCTGTGCTTGGAGAACACATGAATGGCGAAAAGCATGGCAAGGTCTTTGGAGGTGCAAGCAGAGGTGGTCGGAATGAATATAGCTTGCTTGGTGAGTCGGTCAACAACAACTAGGATTGCATCATGTCCATCAGACATCAGAAGGATTTCAATAAAGTCCATTGATATTGAATTCCAGGGAAGTTTGGGGATCGGGAGCTGTTTGAGCAATCCATAGGGTTTGTGTCATTGAGGTTTGGAATGCATACATGTCATACATGATTTGCAATACTTCTTCATGAAGTCTCATAGTCTGGGCCAGGTGTATTCATGAAGGATAAGACTAGTCATCTTATTTTGTCCAGGGTGTCCAGTGAGGATATGATTGTGCTTGTGTCAGAGGATGCAAGTCAGAGGTCAGATGCATCAGGAACATAGATGTGTGATTCATGACAGAGGTAACCATCTGGATCAAGGGACCAGTGTGGTTTTGGTTCCTTCATGTGAGCAAGGTAAACTGGGTCAGAGGGTAGTGCAGTGAGGATGTTGTGTCAGAGTAGGTCAGAGTCCATGAGGGATACTGCATGGAGGGTGGGTTCAAAGAGTTGGGTGGCATGGAGGGATGCAGAGAGTTGTTCTTGGGTGAAAATAGGTCAGAAGTTGCTTGGGTTAATGCCTGCATAGTCCTATTTCCCCCTTTGGGATAGACATCCCATCGTCTAGTTAAAGAGCAGGTTTTTACCAAGACATCCAGGGCAGAAGCAGATGATGAGGTTGAATTGGCAGAGATATTTGGACCAGCGGCTTGTCAGGAGTAAGAACTTTGGTAGTTGTGAAATATGTTAGATTCTTGTGGTCAGTGATGATGTCAATCAGAGCGGCAGAGCCTTCCAGATAATGTTACCATACTTTAAAAGCATCGAAGATTGCTAGTAGTTCTTTGTCATGGGTGTCATAGTTGATTTCAGGACCTGTGAAAGTACGTGAGTGAAACGCAACAGGGTGAATCTCATTGTCGGAGGTGCAGATGGAGAGGATCGCTCCAAGCGCATAGTCGGAAGCATCAGTTTCCACAATAATCGGATGGTCGGGAACCCAGTGAGTAAGTATCGGAGCAGTTGTAAATGCTTTCTTGAGCTTGTTGAAGGCTTTTCGAGCAGCGTCATTGAATTGCCAAGGGGTTCCTTTCTAGTGAGTCGGGTGAGCGGAACAACGATGTTGGAGTAATCAGAGATAAATGTTGGTAGAAATTTGCGAAACCTAAGAAGGATTGAACATCCTTAATCTTCTTGGGTTTGGGCCAATCTTGGATAGTCTTGATCTTGCTTTCATCCATCTTGAGGCCTTCTGGTGAAAGAATGAATCCAAGGTAATTAACTGTGTTCATAGAGAAATTGCATTTGTCAGAGCGGGCATACAGACCGTGTTGTCGGAGACATCGGAGGACTTCACGGATGTGTTCCTTATGCTGGGTAGGATCATCGGAGTAGATCAGGATGTCATTGAGGTAAACGATGACAGACACATCTAGTAAATCACTTAGTATGTCATTCATGAAGTGTTGAAAAACGGCAGGTGCATTGGACAGTCCAAATGGCATAACGTTCCATTCAAACAATCCATAGCGTGTTCAGAATGCTGTTTTCCATTTGTCACCTTCCGCTATGTGGACTAGGTGATAGGCATGTCAGAGGTCAATGGCCATATAGATGCGTGCTTTACCAGCAGTGGACAGGAGGTCAGAGATGAGCGGAAGCGGATATTGGTCTTTCTTCGTGATCTTGTTTAATCCTCTAAAGTCAATGCAGAGTTGTAGTGATCCATCCTTTTTGCGAACGAAAAGGATCAGAGCACCATGCGGAGAGGTTGAAGGTCGAATGAAACCAATTCGGAGGTGCTCGTCGATAAATTCTCAGAGGGATTGAAGTTCGGATTGTGAAAGGGAGTACATATTTCCAACAGGAGGGGAAGTGCCAGGTTCGAGATTGATCTTGAGATCGTAAGGTCGATGGGGTGCGAGCATGTCAGCTTTAGATTTACTGAAGACATCCGCAAAGTCATGGTATTCAGGAGGAATACTGGACAGATCAGGTGCTTCATCAGAGACGGAAGTGGCATGAGTGGAGATGGCAGGATCGGAGAGGTAAACTGTGAAACTTTGAGCACCAGGTAACTTGCATGCTCTTGCAAAAGCAGCTGCATTGATTAGCGAGACGTGAGGTGCATCAGAAGATGCTACAGAGGTCGGAGGTGTCAGAGGTGTAACCATAGAAGTTGGTGGAGGAAGCAGAGGGATCAGAGGTTCCAATAATGGAGGTGTAGGCAGCAGAGCTGGCCTATGGGATGATGTTGGAGCCGGGTTGTCAAGTAGTTCAGAACGGAAGTTGATGCAGCCCAATTTCCAGTCAATCAATGGATTGTAGCAGAAGAGCCAGTTATATCCTAGAACCAGAACACAGGAGGAGTCCAGCGAGGTTACGAAAAAGTCAATGGTAATAGTTTCACTGGAGGGAAATGTAATCAGAATGGAGAGGGTTTCAGTAATCATGTTGCCATAGGAGCCATCAATCAGTTTGAGCTTAACCGGATCAATCAGAGAAGGGAGTAAATTATTAGAACAGATAAAATGGGTATCAACAAAACAATGGCTAGAGCCAGAGTCAATTAACATTAGTGACTTAAGGTCAGGTTGGAGTGGAGATATTAATGAGAGTCAGAGAGAGTCGGGGTCAGAAAGAGCAGACGCATTGAGCCTTACTTCCTTCATATGCACACAGCCAGTGTCAATGCGATCCCCAGTGTGTGTGAAGGAATGAGGACCACTGACTATTTTTTTAATCCTTGGTGCTGGGATTCGAAACTTTGGTGGTGCATGCTTTTGCCTTGGAGGCGGAGGAAGTGGACTTCAGACACTCACTAGCTCAGTGTCCAAGTGATCCACAGAAGAGGCAGAGATTGTTGTCAAAGCAGTGTTTGCATTCTTCGGTGGTCAGCTTGCCATCCTTGCCAAGTTTGTCAGAGATGGAGTCAGAGGTTTTCGAGCTGGAGGAGTTGCCCGAGTTGTTCTTGCAGTAGGAAGAGGATTGTGAGGACTTATTGTTGTTGTTGTTGTTATTGCCGTGGTTGTGGTTTGAACATCTGTTGGAGGACTTGTCGGAGGTACGATCAGACGGTTTGTCGGAGGACCTTTGTGCATTCTTGTCCTGTCATGGCTTCTCGTGGATGCATTCCCAGTAACGAGTGTCGATATCCTGGGCAAGCTCTCGAAGGTCTTCGAGAGTTTGTGGCTTGCCATGGCTAGCCATAACATCCTTGATGTATTCCGCCAGACTGGAGTAATAGTGGTGTCGGAGAGCGACGCTGTCCCAGCATGAGCGAATAGACAAGCGCTTGAACTCGACATTGTACTTGATGATCCTTTGGTTCTCAGGCATCTTCAAGTTTTCGAGGGCTACAGCGGTGTTGGAGGTCAGATCAAACAGACTGAATTCGGACTTCAGCACACCAATAAAGGCTTGCCAGTTGTCCATCCATGGTTCAATAGTTGTTGAGTCCAGTATTGCTGGCTCAAAAAATTCCATCGCAAGGCTGCGAAGATAGGAGAGGGTGAACGTAACCTTGTCTTCATCGGCAGTGTAGGCGCAGTTGTTTCGGAAGTAAAGGTTACACTGTAAAATAAAACCATTGAGTTTCCAGGTGTTGGAGCCATCAAAGGTGTCAGGCTCATGGGCTTTGGTCTTGGTAACCTTAGGGCTATCACAACGCCTGAGCTCTTTGGTCATGAGCATCATGGCTTCAGTGAGATTCAGAGTGGGGTCATGGTCAGAGTTGTGATCGGAATGATTGGAGTGATCATTGTGGTGGGGGTCAAAATCATCGCCATCATCATCGGGGTCAGGTTCACCACCAGGGGAACCAGGAGCAGGAGGTGGCAATGGGTTGGGACTGGTTTGTCTCATTGATGAGGGTCCCAAGGGTAAGGGAGTCAGAGTGCTGAGGCTGGATGGAGGTTATGTGTTTGGATGGTCAGGGTAGTCTCTGACATTCTGAATCACAATGGTGCAGGATTCATTTTGTCCAGCTGCACAGGAGTTGGCAGTAGTATGGGATGTTGTGGTGGGCATAGTCAGGAGTCCAGAAGCAGTATGAGTTCATATATACTGTTAAGTTCTTGACAAAGGGAAGGGTGGAGTAGGCAGAGGAGATCCACATCGGAGCTACGTCGGAGTATGTCAGTGTCAGAGTTGGTCTTAGCATAACATATGTAGACATAGGGTTGAGACTTCAGCTTCAACATGTGTTTGTGCTCCATTGTCTGGATGTTGTCTCAAATTTGGAGTCAGATTGGAATGAGAGAGCAGAGTAGAGAGCATGGATTGATTAAAACAATATACAAACTGAGGTACTAATAATAGTTCTAAGGTTTTTATACTATGGAGGAAACTAAGCGAGACCATATGTGTACTAGTGAGTAGGCAGACATGTAAGTTATTCTGCACTACTCAGAGTTGCCTAGCTATGTGTAATCTAAGTGTCTATGTGTTCTGGGACTTGTAGTACTTTGAGGGGATCATGAGGTCAGAGTTCGTATAGTCAGAGATCAGAGTTGGTCAGAGGTGCATATATTAACAATTGTGATTAATACTGCAGAAAATAGGGTTGCCAAAGTTCAGTTCAGTCCAGTTCTTGACTGATTTTCGAGAACCGAGAACTGAACTTTAAAAAATTTGCCAGAACTGAATGGGAACTGGTGAACTGCAAGACTTAAGAAAAAATAAATTACATTGTAGTCTAAAAAGTACAGAAGAAGGACAGGGGCACTCTAGACAACTGCAATGACATTGTATGGCCCCTACGCCAACATGGTGGGTTCTGTGTCAATGTCGGGGCACTCAAAATGACGTTGCAGGGTGCTGGTAGCCCATGACATTGTGGGGTTGTGATGGCCCCTACACCAACACAGTGGGTTTCTGCACTGCTGTGGGGTCCTTTCATGGTCTGGTGTTGTCCTTGTCCCCTGCACCCCTACATGTGCTGAAGAGGACATGTCACCTCCACAATGACGCTGTGCAATCATGATGGCCCTCGCACTGACATGGTGGGTTCCACAATGATGTGGGGGGACTCGAGAGGTTGTGACATGAGCAGGAAGTGCTGATCCTTTCAGCATATTGTTGTCGAACATGAGCCTGCCTGGTTGAGCAGAGGTGAGGGTGGCAGAGCCAAGCTCAACACTGTTTGAGGTGGCAGAGCAGAGGGGAGAGTGGCAGCAGCATAGAAAGGGGGGTCGACACATCACCTCTGGCTTACTCTTCAATGTGAGGGAGGTGGTGGTGGTTTTGGGGATGAGAGCACCCATACAGACCATATATTTGTGTTGATAGGTGTCACCTGTGTTGACAGTGGTTGAGTATGTGAGGGTGGTGGGGACACATCAGCAACAGTGTTGCATCACCAGCAGGAGGGGTAGAACAGAGGGTGGGGATGTTGTGCGTTCCTTCCAGCACCCGCTACACTGACATGGTGGGTTTCCACGTTGATGTGTAAGCATAGTCATTAGCACCAGCACATCCACAACTGGATGGCTGGTGTGGCATGGATGTCAGTGGTGCAGATGGGCTGCAAGAGGGCACATGTGTGCATGAGCTGCACTGCAAGGTCCTGCTGGTATGGCTGGCAGAGGCAGTGGGCGACAGTGATACAGTTGAACTTCTCGCTGGTGTGACAAGTGCAGGGGCTGTTGAGACAGCAATAAGAACCTGAAAAAGAAAGAAAACATGATCAGTGTGTCATCAAGAAAGAAAAGAAAAAGACAGAAAGTGCTTGTGAAACCATCGCGAGCACGTCCTCTGATGTACCTGTTTGGCATCCCTCTTCAAGGGTCCCCAGTCCCAGCCCCAATCCTTTAGCTATAAGCCCACATCCTCACCTGAGGGAGGGGCAATGTGGTATGGAATGATGGAAGTGATGATTGATGGAGAGTCAATAAGGTTTCGTGTGGCTGTAAGTCATTTTGAGCTCCGACTTAATTCTGGACGTGGGCATCAAGTCGCAAAACCAATGATATTTCAACCTCTCGAGGGTCATTTAAGGCTGAAAATTTTTATAAATTCATAGCTCAAAGTTCGGTTTGAACCGGTTCAACCCTAGCAGAAAAGCACAAAATTTGGGGTGCTTTGAGTAAATTTGAATGTCTCAGTACACTCTAGCATGCTAGTATGCAAGGTTTCAGCCCCTCCTTTCATGAAAACTGCCTAACATTGACCAAGCACCTCCAACTCTTGATTTCTGGCATTTTTTCCAGCTCAGATTGGTTGATTTTTGAGAAAAAAAGGTAAGCAGATTGGGTATTTGATTGCAAATCTGTGCAACCTTTGACATAGTTTGAATGCATCAGAAAAGAAAACTAAAGCTACAGATTATTTTACAAGCTATGCCTCTATTATCTGCATTTATCCAGTGAGAAATCAATGATGAGAGGCCAAGATACAATGGTAAAGCACACTAGGAGAGAAGCTGGGAGGAGTCATGTGATCTTGAATTCTTTATTGGGTTTAAGTTGATGGTTACACAAGACCAATAGAGGCAGCTTGCGGCAACTTGGTTGGTAAGTTTTCTCTCCTTGTGTGCATTTGGCATTAAGCCTTGAGTCACACAGTTTTCAGGGTGGAGCATTCACCCTCATAGGGCTAGAATCTCCAGCATGTGCACTGTCTCACCTAGCATCATGCTAGATCAGCAGGCAAAGTCTTGAGTGACCTCAGCTCTTGACTTTGCCTCACTAGGTGAGTAGCCTGCTTGCTCAATATCCCTCAATCTTGACATTGCCTCATCAGCATCTACTACACTCCTGAAGGCGCATTTCAGTTATCACTCACTGAATCCTTATCTCGATCATCAAAACATCTCCTCAATGTCTAATGGACCAAGCAACTCCTTGGAATGAACCCAACAAGGACAGTCACCTTGCATGGGAGGTGCACCAACCCACACCACCACTCCAAGCTCTGCTACCATGCCCTCATCCTCTCCCACTACACCAAACACACCTATCTCCCAGAGTAATGCAATGGGCAGCATCGAGCCATCGTGTCAGGCAACCAAAGGGGAAAGGACACTCGGGTTTCAATCGGACATGGTTCAGAGACTCAACAAAGTCATCGCCAACTACAAATCTGGTCTCATCAACAAACCATGTGCCATTGCCTTCATCATTGCAGCCTTACCACCTATCACACCTGGAGAGCCCTCTGCTGCAGAGACAGCATTGGGGTCTTATCTCAACATCCTCAAGTCCCACCTGTAGCTGCTACCTGATGCATCAATCCTGGGTAACTTGCCAACCTACCTTATGCATCCATCCGGGCAACTACCCAGGCCTATGGCTGTGCATTGCCAGGGTTATGTAAACAATGCCTGCCAGTGCAGGGATTTAATGCCCAGGCATTGTTTGGGCTATAGCTCATCATCGGGGGCACTGTTCGGGGTGCAGATAAATCTGATGGGTTCCCCCAATTTTTCTGTACCCATTTCAGGTGTTTGCGTGCCCTAGGGAGGGCGGGATGGGGTGGATGGCAGGGTATGGGTTTGGATGTAGCTCGGGACAGCATCAAATCTGTGATGTCATAGATTTGATGTCCGTTCCGGTGTACTATTTTTAATAGCTTGTGTCCCTGAGCCGAATTTAGTGGCTAGGCACATCGGATTGGTATGGTGACACCCGAAAATGGATAGAAAGCATCATTAATGGGAGCATGGCACATAGTTCCGGGTCTAGCACCCCTCCCTCTATCCTTTCAATCCATTTTAAACTATAAATATGACTTAACTATACATATAAAACTAATGGTGCCAAATTTGAGGCTAGAAATGCTCAGAAAGGGGTGGATGCAGCAGTTGGATGATGCTCGTGATAGCATAAGTGTGAGTGTTATTAATAGAATCTCATCAAAACCTGGCTTTTCGCGTTCCCTTGCTCTCAATTCATCTGCCCCTCGCGTGATAAAGGTATATTGACAAACTAGAGATCAAGACGAACACATTGATACCACAATTATTCAGAACGGAGCACAGAAAATACATGTAGCAATGAAAACAGATATGTAGCACTGAGAACATTCAGAATCCTTTTCCCATGCCTGACCAAAAATAGATTTATACCTTCTATGCATCCTCCTCCAACACACCATCTGTCCGCTGCAGAATGAGATAAATAAACACATTCTCCGAGCTTTTGTGAATCCAACAATGTAAAATTTGTGTTAAGAAACCAATAGGAAGAACTTAGGTGGTAGCTGTCAAGAGCTGCGTGAGGACCAGCAAGCAGTCCTTGATGGCTAATTCCCAGTCATCGCTGCCTCTCGAGCCATCCTTGACAGTGCAACCCCAGTAGAAAAGACCAACAAGAATGCTTACGAGGCCATTGAGTCCAGGCTTCCTAAGCTGCTAGGGTTGCCGAAGTTCAGTTCAGTTCAGTTCTTTGGTCAATTTTCTGAACTGAGAACTGAACTTCCCAGTTCAGTTCAGTTCTCAGTTCGAACCGGTTCAAACTGTTCTGAACTGGCAATGGCCAAAACATAAAATTTCCTTTTATCTGAGGCTTTGAAATAGTAGACAGACTACAGATATGTCTATCTTCTATCATTAGACATTGCTATATGTACAAAACAGTATATTATTTACTGATTTTTCAAGCATTGGGTAGTGTCATGTAGCTCATGTCCTCACACAATAAATAAAATTATTTTAAGAAATTATTTTATGTCATCTAGTGCTTGGGATTAGTGCTAAGGAGTTCTCTATACAATATGGGAATCTAATGGTAATTTTTTGATGCCAAAATAATCACTTTTAAAGGTCAAAATTTGATAATTTTAACCACACCCAACAAACAGTTCAGTTCAGTTCGAACTGACTGGCCATAGGCTGAACTGAGAACCAGAACTGCATCTGAACTGCAGTTCAGTTCAGCCAGTTCAGGTTCGAACTGTCAGTTCTGAACTGAACTTCGGCAACCCTATAAGCTGCTCCCAATCCCCATCGACGTCACTGAAGTTGATCTTCTTATCAGAGACTCTCCAGTTGGGCTGAACAGTGGTCCACCATTTCATGTAAGCCTCCAGATATCATGAGAGATCGATATCTGGTTGATAACTTGGTGAGTGCCTTCATTGTATCCATGCAGCTATCACATCAGGGCGAAATGCAGATGAGAGCCTTGCCACCTCTTCATAACCTTCCTGAACCTCGAATGCCGCCCATGTCCTCACGACATCCATCCATTGACCATTCTCAACCAGACCCTGGGTTTGAAGCATCGAGAGAGTGCTTTTGAACCAAGGCAGCGCATCAGAATTGGCTGCAACACCCATTTGAACATTGGAAGCCTCAACCGAACAGCCATCGGCTTCAGCTGCTCTCGACCACCTGGTTGCTCAGCCTTTCTTAACTGGCCGAGACTCTGTATCCACCTCAGCTGCTTGATGGATGGGTCAGCACTGCTTGCTCGTTCTGCGGCCCTGTGATATGCTGGCACAATCTGAAGACAATGGCCCTGGTTCGTGTGTCGTATCAACAGTAGACGACGCTGGTTCTGGCTCAGACACCAACATGTTGCTCGACAAAGGCAGGATTGGTCCAGATGAAAGCTGGGGAGAGTCAGGAGGGAAGGGAGGAGGGAAATGCGGTGGTGAAGCAGGAACTGACAGTGCAGGTGAGTTGGGACGTGATGGTGCAGGCAAGTTGGGTGGTGAAGCAGGAATTGCTGGTACAGGCAAGTTGGGACAGGATGGTGCAGGCGAGTTGGGATGGGATAGTGCAGGTGAGTTTGGCCGGGATAGTGCAGGTGAGTTGGGCTGGGATGGTACAAGAGACAAAGGGTGCGATGGAGATGGCAAGGAAGGATGTGAGGCGGTAGGTCCTTGACAAGATAAATCATCTTGTAATGTAGTTGAAATGGATGCTGGGAGCAAGAGGGTCATTTTCAAAACTTGCTGGACTTCAGGCAATGGAGACATTCAAGATTCTCGAGGAGCTGATGAAGGTTCCGAACCAGCATCGAGACCTCCTAAAATAGCATCAACTGAGAAGTAGCTGGCATTTTCTTTGACAGGGTCAGTGTTTTCCAATGAAAGACTATCCTCGGGTTTCAGTGCACGAGCATGGCATTCTTCGATCACTGTCATAGACTACCATCAGATACAAAATGGAAAGATGAATCTTGAACTTACAATAGCACTTTTTCAAGAAATGGCCATACATGGGAAGGAAGTGTTTCTTGTAGCCTTCACGCTCGAGAGTGCCGAATTCCAGAGGGATGTTGCCTGTCATTTTTCCTGAATGAATGCTGGAAAGGTAAGGATCAATGAAATATGCATACTTGCAGAACGTAGTATTTACCTTATGATATTAAGTTTGCCCTCATGAGCAGGCTCTGGCCCTCCTGCGATAAACGAAGCTTTCCAACCTGTCGCCTCGCAGACAAGATCCAAGATGGGATGCATAAAATGTATTAAACCCAATATACATCTAACCGAAGAAGTTCACTGACTGTCGAACAAAGCGGAATAAAGACAGAACGTACCTTTGATGGTCTTGAGGTGCTGCTGAAGGTGGACCCGACACTTCTGCCTCCCATGCTTTCTGAGCCGCACTCGACTCCTGTTCTGCAGTGAATCGCCACTTTCTCCGCTCTTCTTCTGGCAATCGACCGTACATTTCTTTTGCAATCTTGTCCGCAGTGCTGCTAAACCTGACTTTCCGATGGACTTCTCGGCAGCTACAATCTTGACCTGCTTTTCGATTTCTGCACGCTGTGTCTTGTGCCAGACATTGCACGGTGTCCTCGCTCTGGGTTGTATGAATTCCTTTCCATGAGTTTGAAGAGAAGAGCGCAATAAGGGTTATGCACTCCGCTAGCTTTGGAATTGATATCGTGGTCCTTCATGTACTGATAAGCAAGCCAACATTTGATTTGCTGTGAAGAATATAATTGTCAATTATGTCTCATGCATGCTATGCTCGCCACTCTCACTCACACCTCTATGAAAGGCAATCTTTCTCTGCCTGCTTCCTAACTTTTCCATGGCCTCTTCATATTCTTTGCTGGTCATTTTTTCTGGGTCTGGTTCCTGATAATTGGGCTCGATGGCATCATCATCTACAGCAGCCAAATCTTCAGGTGATGGATCCTCTTCTTCAGGTGAATCAATAGGGAATCTCTTGAAGTAACGAAGCTGAATTTTAGCTACAGCCTCTGCAACAAAACCATCGTCGACTGCCTGGCTATAGAATTCTTTCTTGCCCATCAGAAAGGCCTTCCGTGCCCCTTGAAATGCACCAGGATTGACCATGGCAAGCAACTATTTAGACTGGTGAGCTCATCATGTAGATCAATGATATCATTCAAAATACTGACACTCTATTTCAGCAAGAATTAACCAAGGACTGCAATATATTTGGGAACTAGATAAACCATGCCATTGTGAGTCTCTAATTCTCATCTGAATGACAGCCGTAACTTACAGTAATTTTTCAGAGCAGAGTTCTCTAGTGGTCGACTGCGAAGCTTCAACTCTGCAGTCCCGATGAAGCTGATGAAGTCCAGGGATGTCTGGAGTCCCGGAAATGAAACACTGGAATGTGTTGGAGTGCTGGGCAATGCACAATATTCTGTAAGTCTCTGGTTATAATCTTCAGTGAAAGTCATGATTTACCAAGATGTATTTTCTGCAGAAGTCGCACTGAGAGGCACCACATTATGCCTTCAATATCATATAAGCAAGTATAGTGATCTACCGGGATATCCAAACTGTGCTATGTGTGTCAAGCCAGTCACTGATACTTCTTTGCACTTTTTTTCCTGGAGATTTAATTGGGTTTTCTTTCTGATAAGGTATTCTTTGTTCACCAAAGAAATGTCATGCTGAAACTTATCTCCTGCACTGAATCTTGAAGGGTCGATTCGAGATGGAAATTATTCACATGGATGGTCCTCGAAAATCGCATGTTTCGATGTATAAAAGCTCAGCCAATTCAACCGGAAGAAACCAACTAACAATGCAACTTAAATCTGCTTCAACCTCACCCTCGCCTGCCTCCGGTGCCACCGCCGCTGCTCCTGATGCCGCTGCTGCTCCCTCTGCCCCTCCTGGACATGCCGTCACTGCAGGGCTGGCTTCCCCTGCCAGTAAGTCTTGAGATCTTATTTGTGGATCTCGTATTGACTACTCTATCATCACTCCTTTTAGGCTCTCAAGCCAGGCAAAGTGATACGTGCAATGCTAACCCCGCAAATATATGGAATCACTCCTCGGAGTCTGCCCCTCATCCTTCCATGCTCATCGACCCTGGTATCGAAGCACCCGCCTTCTTCACAACTATTATTATTGGCCAACCTGTTGGTGTCATTCACAACTTCAGGTGGGTTGAGCATCTTTTTTCAAGCAAGCATCTTCAAATCTAATTTTTTCTTAGCTTCTTTATGGAGCTGATTAGACATCAAAGTGAGATATGGTTTATGCTTACCAACAACTTTAACGAGGCTTTGGGCTACTATCATGCCCAATACAATAACGGCAATGTACGAGTCACCCCCTTGTCGAATCAACCTTTGGATTCCCTTCTGCATTTGGATCTTGGCTCCCCCGCTGAAGAAGTGATTGATCTCAGCTCCTCCACAGAAGAAGCTATTATGGTTCACTCCACAGATCCGACTCCTGTTCCAAGAAGGGTCCTTCCCAGGAATTGCCCAAGAGATGCACCTGTCATCGCCCTTGTACCTGTTCCCGATGTGCCGGATTGTAATCCCCGCAGTTTGGCCCAACCCGAGATCGACCCAGCTCTGTCTGCCCCTTCTCCTTTGTCTGAAGTGGCTGCTGCATGTACCATCCACTCTCGTGCTATTCCCATTTCGTCTTCTGGTTCAGAAGATGGATCAGACAACGAGTTTGACAGCAGTGGTCAGAATGCAGATACGAAGGGTAAACAACGGGCTGTCATTGTCGATCGGGAGGAAGATCCATGCCTCCAGCATATACCCTCATACCCAAAGGCTTTACCTCATCCTTCTCCCTTTGTAGCACCTCAAGTCCCTTCAGCATTCGATGCACCATACCCCTTCCATAGTACTCCACCCACATCTAGTCCAGTCACAAGCTTGAAGCGCATCGAGTGGCCTTCGGACGAAAATTCTGCTGAGGAAGGGCCATCATCAAATGCAGTTATCAACAAGGATCTCTCAGCAAAGAAGCGTCGACATGACACAATACATTTGGCTTTCAGCAAATCAATGTCTAGCGAATCTAGGAACAACAAGGCAGTCAATTATTCTGGCCTTTTTGCTGCTGGTGCACCTTGTTCTTCCCCAGCACCTCATCCTTCCCCAGCACCTCGTCCTTCCCCAGCACCTCGTCCTTCCCCAGCACCTCGTCCTTCCCCAGCACCTCATCCTTCCCCAGCACCTCATCCTTCCCCAGCACCTCGTTCTTCCCCAGCACCTCGGTCTGTACCATGGGATCATGCAGGTCAGCTTACTACTGCATCATTTGATGATGATTCCGACATTGAATGGCTTGGCCTGGTAGACTTCAGTCATGAAGAACTTGATTCCATGGGTGACATCCTTGGACCCCCTGCTGCCACCACATCTCAGGCCACTGCTTCTTCTGCCCCTTCCTCTCCTTCCCCTTCTGCCAGTGTCACCACTCACAAGACTCGCACCTCTCGTAAGAGAACTGCCAGCACTAACAAGTAATTCCTTCAACACTTCATTCCAACAATCTATGCTCATATGCTACATGTAATTTCTTCAATGCTTCATTCCAACAATCTATGCTTGTATGCTATGTGTATGCCTTCCTCTATGCTCCGCTTTCTATTATGCTGTACTTCAACTTATATGTCTTCCTTTTGCTACCGTCTTTACCACTCTCACCCTCATTACCATCTCACACTTGTTACACCCCACAGTCCTTACTCCTTTAGTTACTGCTAGTGCCGTTGCTTACAGCCAGTGCAATATATTGATTCATCATGATTTCGGGCCGTGAAATTATGAGACTTAGTTCGGGCATAGTTCCCCATCGACACCGAATCCCACAACCACCTCGAAATCTTGGGACATGAGCTGCTGGAATTCGGCTTCATCCTCCACAATCTCGTTATGTTGTTTCTTAGCATGACTGCATGAAAAGAAGAATTTGAATTTGGATATCACATCAGAGTTAGACCAGAACTTACCAGTATTGGATGGCTTTAAGCCTTAATAACTCGCAGTGCACTGCTCTGTAGTGAGCATCAGTTTCCCATTGATGCTCCCTGCAGAGCCGTTGAGCCTCCTCCTTGCTTGAGAGAGAATTTTTCTTGCTAACTCGAGAAATGACATGTCAGGAAGAGGGTAATAAGCACAGAAAGTACTACTCACTGTTCGGCTTGTCGATGCACTTTCTCGCACTCACTAAACACATTCCTGTAATGAAACAAGGAATAGTACTGAGAAAATGTGAGATAGAAGGGGCGGCATACAGCCTATAGAAATCGCGCTTTTGAGCACATCGGCGTTCCTCTGCTGTCGGTGGGTCTGCATATCCTAACCAAGTTGGAGGCATGAGAGATGGGGTAGGCTTTAAGCACCCTGTAAGAGTATGTTAGTCATATTTGATCAACAAAAGCCCGGAATGCATACCAGCAGGTCGAAGGAAGACGTGTTCGCATGAGGAGTGGTAGTCATTCATCTGAAGGTTTCAAGTGACCCAAAAGGAAAGAGACTGAATCTAAATTTAGATGTGCAAGGCATTGGCATACAACGCCTCCCATTGCTCAATGTAGAAGTTATACAGGAAGGGATCTTTATTAAATTGAAGTCAATGGTAGATAAATCATACTAGATAAAACTAACAGTAATTTCATTCAGAAATAGCTAATTTGTTCTGTCTTTGAGGGCCACCAAATGTTTGCACTTGGAGGGCACAAGACTTCAATGTTGGAAATGCTATGTGAAGCTTGTTTCGAGGTTCCACTTTGCCAAAATCTATTTCATGCTTCATAATTTTAGATATGGCTTCCCTGCATATCATGTAAAGACAATGGTAGGTTTATTTAAGGAGTTTCTTTCATTGTTATCCTATAATGCAGTTTCGACATCTTCATGTCTGTCCCGAAACTGCCACGCAGGCCTAACCCAGTGAAACAATTACCAAAGAAAAGACATTTATTCCCAATTAGATCAGAAAAGTACTGTATAAATTATGAGAAGCTATCGTCAATTCTGATTTAATTTAGTTAAAGCAACAAATCAGTCTGAAGGTCAGTGCAAGTTGCCTAGAGAGCAAGGTGAGCTTGGACTTAATGAAATTAATGAAGTGCGGTGGAAAAATGGTCACATGATTTCCCAAGCCGCGAGCTGCATGCAGCATTGCACCAAATTTTGCATTATCGGATGTTTACCTAAGCTTTACAACTGTAATAAATTGATTCTAATCCTCATAAGCTCTCGATTAAACCAAAAATGTTGATCATAGGTCAAGAACTCGTTACACAATGCGGGGATTGGTGTTGTACCAGCCAATGTGGGATCACGGGAAATGGTTGGTCACATGATTTACCGGCACGATATGATCAACAATCTTGACTGCGTAGACTACCGACATATATTTCTTTACTCCCTGTCCCTTCCCTCCCTCGATGCTATGGATAGACCTGCCAAACGGCAATGCCTTCAACTGCAGAGATTTCACAGTGACTGGGTCAGCCTGGAAGATGATGAAGGTGAGGATTTCATCCATGTCAGAGAAGGCAGTCTAGGTCGAAAAGGAAACCACGTTCGAATGTCTGTAATGTCTCACAAAGCGGAACGGGCCCTTGGAATGGATTCTTGGGGTGCAAGCAACATTTTGGCCAACACCCGACAGCACAGAGTTCATGTTAGACATGACTGGAGATTTGTACGATGAAGCCTTGGAGGTGGATGTTTATGGATGAATTGCCCAGTCCAGAAGTAGCAGCAACCAAAAGCAAGCAGAAAATTAGCAAGATTTCGGTGCATCGGTCACTGCCCCACTCTGCTTTGATGTTGTTCGCTTTATCTAACTTGCTTCCTCCTAGGCGCGACCACATGTTGTATGGAAAGAGCAGTATCAACAAATTTTTCTGGATGAACTTCTTTGCTGGTCAGGCCGTGGAGACTTTCGAAGTGCCGAGCAGTGTCCTGACTGCTTGGCTCAGTCTGTCTCATCTCCTGCTCAGCCTGAATACCATTGCAAAGAATGCTTGGTCCCTGATTTGACTTGCAGCTCGTGTTGTGTCAGGAGGCACTGAGTCCATCCCTTCCACCGAATAGAGGTATGTCTGCATCTGTGTTCTGTTTGCTAGCCAATAACCCAATTTTAATCCTTTACTTATGTCTAGAGATGGGATGGCCACAAATTTCTTACCATCTCCCTCAAATCTTTAGGCCTCAAGCTGCAACTTAATCACGCCAGCTCATTCTGCGAAAACCCGATTCCAGTGCATACCAACATGCTCATTCTTCATACCAACAGTATACATGATGTCACCATTTGCTACTGTGGATGTCCATGTGCTCTACCTCCCAATATCCAACTCCTTCGCCGCCAGCTTTACCCAGCTTCACATATCAAAATCAAGACCTGCGCTTCATTCCAATTACTCGAACACCTCCACAAATTTGCCTTAACGATGAAGGCTTCCACTTACGACTTCTACTGGGCACTCGAGAAGTTGACAACCAACACAGGAATGGGTGTCCCGAAATCATGCTACAAGCCGCTTTTCCAAATGATACTTCAATGGCACCACCTCAAGATGCTGAAGTGGGCTGGCAGAGCCAACGATCCCACCGGCGTCGATGGCATGAAAACTGGAGAGCTTGCTATACAATGTCCATCTTGCCCCCATCCAGGCATCAACCTGCCGGAAGATTGGGTGAACATGCCCGAAAAGCTCAAGTAAGTCCTGCCACTCTTTCGTGACCCCACTTCCTCTAAACATCTATAGATTTCTTTTCATGATGATTATGTGTATGGATGCAAACTTTCACTTGAAGAACCAACTTGTATCCAATTACTCACAAGATCCAGGCCTTGGAGTTGGTTGGGCATACCTGGTGCCACGTCAAGCCTATGAATCCTACTGTACTAAAACATTCAATTCGACAGGTCACGCATCACAGGCCTCCCTAAAATGATGAAATTTGGCAGTGGTCACGCCAAAATCCTCAAAAAATCGCCCGGAACGGGCTTCTGGAGCCCAAATTTGCTTACAAATCCATCAAAAATGTCCAAATTTGGTAATATGACGAAACAAAAAAGTGGTTTGGTCGGTCACAGGTCGGAGGGGGTGCCGAATTGAATGTTTTAGTACAGTATGTTTTGAGCAGAGCTAGCGATGAAGATGTAAGTCTTGTATTTGTTCAATTTGAGCTTGTTAATTGACAGCTATTTGTTTTTTCACAGATAAGCACTTGTGTCGGCTTTCAGGCACTGGCGAAAGCAAATTCCAAATTTTCAGTGGGCCTTAGATACACAGGTGTCAGTGCTGTGGTTTGTGGTCATTCGGAGATGATATTTCCATTGGGGGTTGGAAACTTGCAGAAAGGTGAGTGGTATGTGCTTCACCTGTATGTTTCAAGTGTGATCCTAACCACCTGATCCTAACCACCTTGATAGTTACGCAAATATGGACTATATCTTCGGTTCTGTTCTTCAATATGTCCTCGTCCTTCTTGTTCTCATCAGCTATGACATCGCTTGTCAATGGTTCACCAATCTTTTCTCATGTATCGACAACCACTGGCCCAATTCTATTAAACCTCGACCCAATACAACTCTGGTCCCCACTATTCCAAAACTTTATGAGCCCATGCACGAG
This sequence comes from Gymnopilus junonius, assembly GCA_015501075.1. NCBI lineage: Eukaryota > Fungi > Basidiomycota > Agaricomycetes > Agaricales > Galerinaceae > Gymnopilus > Gymnopilus junonius. The sequence continues at coordinate 73,659 of JADNYJ010000015.1, forward strand.
CAGAAAGACCACCAAGTGTACTCTCTCAATCTTATCAAAGGCGTCAGCTTTTCCAACTGCGAATGCCCAGAACGAGTTTGGGCTCCTCACAATGCACTTTCAAACTCTACCAAAACCCAGGGTCCAGGATCTCATCAAGACATTCTTGATGATCATTTCGGGTTTTGGAATTGGCTGAAGTACATTGGTTTAGGCTCTACATTGCTGCGGCAGTACAAAGCAGTGGTAGCTCAGCGCAACTTACAGCAAGAAGGACATTGTGGATTAACGGCATCTTTGGATTCTGATCTTGTACAGAAGTGGGAGACGATGTGTCAGGATTGGGAGGCCGATAGTTTTCCAAGGAAGGCAGTGAATCCCTATCATTTGGATGATGCTTGTAAGTTTCTTTTCCCTTTGAAATGTCTTTATTGGATTCTAGCTCACATTTGAGTAGACATGTCCAAAGCTCAAATCAAGAAAGAGCTTGCAGAAGAAGAAGAGTGTAGAATTGCGGAAGGTGGTGTATCTTTGCATGAGACATTGGCGGCTGGCTTTATTCAAATGGGGCTGGACTTGGAGGAGGCGCAGTAAGTCTTAAATATCGCACTTTATGTTCTAAGCTGTGCTTACCCTTTACTAGATGTCATCTCAAGCGTTTAAATGCGACCATTGCATCAAAAATCAGTACAACCCTTGGGGATGAACAAAGCATTACAGAGGAGCATAATAGCTTGCGCATTCAGTTGCGAGCTTGGGAGAAGCTTCTTCCTATATACATCCCTGGGCTTCTTCAATATGAAACCAACCTCTCGCGCTCTTCAGCCACATCACAAAAAGGGGAGAAGGGGTCAGACAAGCTGCAAGACACACTGGAGGGTAGTTCTTCAAACAAACCAGAAGATGCTGTGCTATGGCTACCTTCCCGCATACCAGCCCTCATTCATTCACAGGTCTGCCTGGCAGGCCTTCCAGAAATCGAAGAGCAGCTCTGAGGTGCCCAATGCATGGACTCATTATGAAAGCTCCGCCGAATCCTCTGAGTCAAAAGGTGCATGATCCATTTCAAAAACAAGAACCTCTGTGGTCAACAAGATGGAACGCGCTCAAGATCTGTCATTGACTGCATTCATCTGAAGGCTCGGAATGCAGCAGATCGCTATCGAGCATCTCGTGCTGCAAAGTTGGAGTTGGCAGGGCCAGGTAAATGGGAGGAGACATTTCGCCCTCTCAATGATGGTGACATTTGAGGGTATCAAGACCCCAACCACCTTCATCCAAAAGCAGGCTGTCCTGGAACATTGGAGGACAATCGTGCAGCTGGGCCTTCCACAGCACCCAACACCAGAGATAACCAAGAGTTCGAGCTGTTCAATGAAGTGTGGACACGGCATGATGGCACTGGTGAAACAAGGAGGACACTTTCATGGATTTGGTTGACTATCCCTTCGAACGATAGCGAGGAAGACAAAGACGATATATTAAGGGTTGAGTGGGCTAAGAGTCGAGCTAGAGCCACCAGGGCTACAGAGGAGGTCATGCTCCTTAAGGAGGAGATGCGTTGGGTCCTTGCTTTTCTGGAGTGGAAGTCGCGTTGGTGGCAGGATCGACAGTGTACGCGGACTGGTTTGGAGAAGAGTATGGTGGAAGGTGTCCAGGCCTTCGCTCTCAGACAGTCGAGCCTCCAATCACAACTTGCTGCTCACTTTCACAAACTTTGGAAGGCCCCATTGGAAGACTCTGAGAAGGAAGCAAGCAATGATTCGCACACCACACCAGCCTCTCAGAAGGATACCGGTGACGATAATGATGACAACGATGACGATGATGATGACGATGCCGATGAGCAGCTGGAAGGAGGTCTGGACAATGATTGGGATGATAACATTTTAGAGGAGGAGGAAGACTGATCATTGTATTGTAAATATCATACTACATTCGAGGCTATGGGCTGTATATTCATTCAAATTCAAGTGAGTTCGTGGAGGGTATGCGCACCAAGGGCACAAAATATTTGCTAAGTCCCACTTATTCCTAAATAAGGCATGACATTGGAAAGATTGTACTTTTCGGACACCTTCCCGCTATGTTCCTGCCGTGAATTTTACATCACTAGATTCAGGAATGCGAGGAGAATATGTCTATCTAGTTTATTTAACAGTGGACTGACATTATCGAGGGGGAGGGCTCATGAAAGAAAGAAATCTAATTTTGGATATATTGTAGATGGGAATGTGCTGCGAGATGCAGTTAAGTGGTCACCTATCTTCCGTTAATTTTCCCTCCTTTCCTCCTACATTCATCCCATAAAAATTACATTGACGTGTTTGTAGCGATGTCTAGAAAACATTCATGTAGTCATTACTGAAGGGGCACAATTGGTAAACAGAACCAGCACAAGATGAATGCAAATATCTATTTTTATCAAGCCTGGGAACCCCCCCTGCTGCAAACTCTGAAGCGATCAATGATACCTTCAACATTGTTGACCTCATCTTTCCACCACCACCACCACTCCCTCCCATAGCCTCTCCTTTACCTCTGATGACCAGTACAACTTGATGCACATCTCATCCTCCCTCACCAGTGAGAGTGAGCAGGAGGCCTGTTTATGCCGCCTCTGCTTAGCCACCCCTCACATGCAAGAGCGAGGACGGGGTAGTTTTCCCCCCCTCTTCCACCCTCCACTGCTCGCCCAACCGAGCTGGAGGCATTCCTGACTTGCTCCTCACCCTTTGTATACAAAATCAAGATGCCGCCCCTGCCGCCCACTGCCACCTCCCTCATTCATAAGATCGAGCTGGAGGCTGATTGGTACCGTTGCTGGCGGCCCCATCTCCTCCCCGCAACAGTTAGCTGGAGGTGCATGCCTCGTCTTTCTGATGACAATGACGGCCTTTCCACCTCTCTCATTTGCCATGCTCTGGGTCCTCGCATCTCCCCGTTGAGCAGATGTTTGTACCACGGCCACTCCTTTTTCTCCTTTCAATGCCTAGCAGTCCTTTAGTCCTGTATTAGCCTGCCGCTCTTAGCCTAGTGTAATATAATGCTATGTAAAATGGTCACCTTAAGTAGCAAATAGTCATTTTTTTATTCGCAACCTCTAAATCATAAGAATACAATGGAAACATGCCCAATGCTGTGGGCAAAGTAACTTCAGCAGTCTAATGGCAAATTGTCCAAGCTTTTATAATGCTGACCAGTACTCTATACTACACAAATTGGTATCAATGGATTTGTATTTACCTCTAGATTCTGTATGTGCACTTAAAAATGGAGGGACAGATGAATTGAGCAGCCTGGAGGGCGAAAAGCTACTCTTTGACAAGAATTCTATTTATAACGCTCACACCCATGCTGCACCGGAGTGCTATCCAAATGCTTTCATTGCTATGGATCCTTTCCTTTGCTCCATTCCTAACATATTTGGTATCAGGAGGTTTGTATTGACATCTAGATTATGAATATCTGCTTACATTTTAACAGGCAGGCAAATTGAAAGGAAGGGAAGGCAAAAAGCCAGAATTTGATTGAAAATCTATTAATAATGCTTACACCCACGCTGGTTTCCAGCATCGTCCAGCTGCCTGCATTTGCATGCGTCCCTTTCAGTGTTCTTCTGGAGGTGAAATTGGCTATATTTGACTTACATGAGCTTATTGATTACAAATATGTAGGAAAAGTAAGAAGTAAAGGGTACCAGGGAATGAAAATTGCTGCCGCCTATTTCCAGCTGCCCATTTTGAGCCAGGCAATCCATTTTTGGATGCAGGATAATTGGTCTGAGGTGCCTGGCACCTGAATTTGGCTGGGAGATCCCAGGAATTAAAAATAGCAAGCCAGAACCAGCAATGGAATGGACATCAAATCTATGACATCATGGATTTGATGCTGTCCTGAGCTACATCCAAACCCATACCCCGCCATCCACCCTGTCCCGCCCTCCCTAGGGTGCGCAAACACCTGAAATGGGTACAGAAAAATTGGGGGAACCCGTCAGATTTATCCGCACCCCGAACAGCGCCCCCGACAATGAGCTACAGCCCAAACAATGCCTGGGCATTAAATCCCTGCACTGGCAGGCATTGTTTACATAACCCAGGCAATGCACAGCCATTAGTGATGTGCCGGCTCCGGCCTGAAGCCAGAAGCCGGGCCGGGCCAAGCCAAAATAGGCCGGGCCAAGCCGGGCCCTGAGGTTTGGCCTGGGAGGGCTTTTGGCCCGGCCCAGCATTTCTGAAAGCCAAAGCCAAGGGCCTGAGCCCCGGCTTTTGAGTGGTGACTGAGCCAAAAAAAAAGCGTTACAAAGGGTCAAATTTCGAACATTTCAATGAAGGTTCAGCAAATATTTATTTTAAAGCTCAGTTTGAAATCTGTGATGGCTTGCCGGATGTGGTGCAACCTGTTTGGTGAGCGTCGGAAACATCCAGCTGAGTTCCAATTTTGATCAAAACCTTCGTCACTTTGCATCTCGAGCACATTTCAAGCCGTGGAAGGTTTAATATCATTCATTACTTTGTATATACAGTGCAGTGAGAGTTTTAATTCTTTAATATAGTATATCAAATTACTTTAACACAATATTTCTTTGTATATGGTAAAAGCCCCGGCTTGGGCCAAAGCCGGGCCAAGCCAAGCCTGATTTTTGGCTTTTGGCCTGGCTCAAGGTTTGGGAAGGCCAAAGCCAGCTCAAGCCAAGCCAAAGCCGGGGCTTTCAGGCCAAGCCGGAGCCGGCACATCACTAACAGCCATAGGCCTGGGTAGTTGCCTGGATGGATGCATCAGGTAGGTTGGCAAGTTACCCAGGATTCATTCATGATTATAACAGCTATGGCTGCAAGTCCCACTCAACTACATTGGAATGAGCGGCTGACAGAGGACATATGGAGGGACAGGGAGACCAAGCTGCAGGATGAGAAGCAGGAACTGCTGAGGCAGATCAACATCCTGACTCAGGCTCAAAACAACAAGTGGTCAATGAACTTGACAACAACAATGCTGAATCAGAGCCCAAGAATGACACAGGACCTCAAACCAACAAAAAGCAATGTCTTCGAGAAGATGAGTTCCCATGGTATTCCAATGAACTCATCACTCAGGCCATTCTCTGACCAGAGCTTCAACAAACTCAAAAAATCTTGCGAGTCTTCTCAAAGGACTTTGCAGCCACCAAATGCTTCCTCACAACCAGTCTCACTGTCCCTGACTTCCCAGACTCTGAGTGGGACAACATCTTATGAGGCCAGCCAGTCAACCTCAATGCCATCTTTTCAGCCATCAATGCCACTGCTCCATCGTATGAGGTCTCTGAATCTCTTGGACCATATGAGGTCAAGTTCACCAGCTCCTCATCGGCCTCAAAAAAGGTCCAGAATCTTGGAGACTGGGTCATGGCTTGGGGACAGGTTGTCCGAGCCACTGTGTTCACCTTCCCCCATTCAACATTGTGAACGCGAGCTCCATGAGTATGGCAACTTCATCACCTGGCACTTCGGTGCCATCCACTATTCCAAAGCCCAATGGGTCATTGCTTTTGATGAGGCTATCTGAACCTTTGTCAGATCTCGCAATGACCTCCTCCTTACTGACTACACTAGCTTTGAACACCTCAAAATCACTTGTCTCTCATTGTATGGATCACATGCACCTTACCAAAACCCAAAGCCATCAAATGCGAAGAGGTTGAGTGCACCACATGAGAAGAGCCAATATAGTGGAGGACATTGCAAGTACCAACATACATAAGTGTAATAGGTGCCACAAGGGAGGACACACTGAGCCCAACTGCAACACCACCTGAGTCATTGGTTGGTGCTCATCTGCAGTTCCATTGTTCTCTCTTTGATTCTTCCTCTGACACTCCTTTATCACCAGTCCTTCGCTATACATATACTGCTCATCCTCTCCCCTCTCCTCCTGATGCTGTCTCCTCTGATCCTTTGACTCAATCAACTATTCATAATAACCCAGACTTATTCAAAATAGTTACACCAATCAATGTTGACACCTTTCAAACTTATTTAGCTTCACATCCAAATCATCAGTTTGTTGATTCTATCTGTGATGGTCTTAGGCATGGTTTTTGGCCAGGAGCTTCTGCTCTGGGGCCAGACTATCCTGTCATTGTAGATGAATCCAACCATTGTCCACCACAATCTTCTTCTGATGAGCTCTTCATTTTACAGCAATGTGATACTGAGGTTGCATTAGGTAGGTTTTCCCATTCGTTTGGGCCACAGCTTCTTCCTCGCATGGTTAGCATGCCTATCCATGCAGTACCAAAACCAGCTGGAGGCCTATGAATGGTTGCAAACCACTCTGCTGGACCTCATGCCCTGAACTCACTCATCCCTCGAAGTGTGATTTGTGGACCACTGCTTGATACTCTTAAAGACCTTGGTAATACCTTGTTGTGCTTCTGTGAAGAGCATGGAGATATTCCTTTGGTTTTATTTAAGTCAGATGTGAAAGGTGCCTACTGCCTCATGCCAGTTTGCTTTGAGTGGCAACTCAAGCAAATCAATACTATCAATGGTCTTCATCATGTTGGTTCAGCTATAACTTGGATTGATTTTATTGCCTTGGTTATATGGATTGCTGTTTTTATTAAGCTCATTGATGACCTCTTTGACTATTCTGATGATGCATTTAGCTTTGAGATTGAAGGCCACATGTTATGGTATGAGCCTTACTCAAAGTTCTTTCTAGCAAAGCAAACATGCCTTCTCTCCCTCTGGGATGAACTAGGCATTCCTCATGAAGAAAAGAAGCAAATTTTTAGTAGTGTCATCACTATTATTGGCTTTGAGGTTGATGTAAATAAGATGACCTTTTTCTCCTCCAAGGCTGATCTTCTGCAAGCTATTGATACTTTTCTTCATGGCATCAAATTCTCACTTTCAGTACCAGAGTCTTACTGGTCACATCAATTGGGCTTTCAATGTCTTTCCTCTCCTCATCCTGGTCTATGTAATATCTATTTCAAAATTGGTGGGAGACCAATCCTAACTCTTTCCATTACATGAATAATGCAATGAAAGCTGACCTTCCTGGCTTGCTCACCACATTTCTAACTCATCTGGTGTATATGTCCTTAACTCTCATGCTTGGGATATCAAAAAGCCAGACATTGCTGTTTTCTGTGATGCCTGCCTCTCTGGCATGGGCTTTTGGTTTCCTAACCTTAAGCTTGGCTTTTATACCCAATCACTTTCCCTCTTGCTGAAGAAAAATCTATCTTCTTGAGGAATTTGTGTTGCTTCTGCTATTTATTCCCTTAAAGATCACCTTCCTCTCTCTACCGTCATATATTCAGACAGCATGAATATGGTCACATTTTCAATACCCTTAAAGCTGCGCCTTCTTTTAATCCTATCCTGACTTGTTCCATCAATGAGATTATTAAATACTCATATGATGTTGAGTTCTTCATGTATGGTGTTGACAATACTGTTGCTGATGCTCTTTCTCATGGGCACTTTAATGTTGCCCTTGCCCTTGTCCGGGCCTTAAAATTTCAGACTTCACACCCCTCGGGATGTGCTGGGGTCATTAAAAAATGATTTCCCTGTCTGCTGGGTCCCGGCAGCCCCATCGGAGCCATGGACCTGGAGCTTTGCTCCACTGGTGATCCATTGCTCTTGGTCTCGCCATTGATGAATCCACCAACTCTAATTACACCAGTGCATTAAACTCCTACATCACTTTCTGTCATAACCATGCCTTCCCTCTCGAGCCAACCCCTGATACTCTGAGCTTCTATGTTGTCTACATGTCCTTCCATATCAAACCTGACTCTGTTGGCACTTATCTTTCAGGCATCTGTAATCAACTCGAGGCATATTTCCTGATGTGCACTGAGCACACAAATCTCCTTTGGTGGCTAAGACACTTCAAGGCTGTAAGTGCTTGAGGGGTCTCCCACCTTATGAAAGTGCCTCTTGCATTACCTGCCTTTCTGAAATCTGTTTATCCCTTGAGTCTCCTCCTCTCATGATGACCTTCTTTTCTGTGCTATCTCTGTTCAGGTTTTATGGACTCCATAGACTTGGGGAACTTTGTTATCCAGACAAATGTGCCTTCAAAATCCCAACAAATTAATCTGCTGGAGTTCTGTCTCTTTTCCAGATGACTCAACTTATGCCTACCATCTCCCTACCCACAAGGCTGATCACCTTTTTGAAGGCAGTCATATCCATATTTGCTGCCTCCTGCCCAATGGGCCCCTACCTTGCCCTATTTTTCTTTGTTATCTCACCTCCTGTGACTGTCTCTTCCCATTCAATCCAGAGCTTTGGCTCATTGCTGTTGGTTCAATCCCAAACTGCATCAGCAAACCGTGATGTGGGTCAGGAGTGCTAAGAACTGCTACATAGCGTCATAGCATTGTAGCAAAGGGTACCCTTTATTTAGCAGCCTGCCAATGCTACATAGTCTGTTCCTGATGCTACAGAGTGCTACAGAGTGCTACTGAGCATCCTGCAAGTGCTACGTAGTGCTCGCATAGCATCCATCTCACAGGTCTGACAGATTGTACCTGATTCTTGGCTCACTGGTTGGGGCACATTGTCATTGGTTCCCTTGATAAAAATGTATGAAAATGGAAATGAATTTATTTTGTCTGTCTAATATACATGCGTGGTATCTACTCAGGAGGTTCTAAGCTAAGGGTATGCATTGCCTTGTCTGAGTACAGTGGTCTGCAGAGCGGGGAGCCTAAAGAAAGAAAGTTAGTCAAGAAGACATGTAATACAATACAACAGTATGCACCATGGTCTTCGCCATCACCAAATGCATCTCCCACCTCAGCCACTCCACTGCATGTCCTGGGAGCTGGCTGGAAGGATGCCGGACTGACGGGTCTTTGCATCTGTGCCTTGTCAGCTGTTGGGTTCTATTAGCTGCTGAACAATGAGGGAGGGCTTTGGAAACATACCTGATACTGCTCATGGCCTTCCAGTCAGATGCTGCAAGGATCGGGTCTACAGAGCCAGGGGCGATTTGGGGAAGAAAGAAGTCGATTTGATGAAGTTGGGTCAATGACTTCGTATTATGTACTTTGGCAATGTGGGGCTTTGATCATTCACGCGCATCATCTGACTTTGACACGTCGCGCAATGCACATAACTTTGTTGAAAATCAGCTGGAAATTTGTGGGAATAGCGTCCTCAAAGACACTGGACCTGAGGATGCTGTTCCACAAACCTGCTTTGGGCATAGGAAATGACACCACTCCTAGCTGCTTGTTTTCGTTCCACATTTCAGACCTGTTCGGGCATCTAAAAATACAGTCGAGCACGTCATATGAGAATCTCTTCCAAGGTACCTAAGAAATGTCAAACTTAGAGAGGGAAAGTTGTTGATTGCTGCTGCGGAGATACCAGGTAACACTATAAATAGTCTACTGTGTGCTACATAGCACTCCAGAATGCTAGCATGCTAGCCGATGCTAGTGCTCCCGTGCAGATGCTATGACATGCTATAAGCCAAAAATCAGATATTGCTGATGTGCTGATGGTTCATTAATCACCTGTGGCAATACTGTGACTCCAGTATTGCTGGTCAATCTCTTTGTGCAGGGGCTGCTACTGCTTTGGCCAAGGCTGGTGTCAACCCTGACATTATTAAAGCCATTGGCCAGTGGTCATCAGATGCATGGCAAATTTACATCTGAAAAAATCCTGTGCTTATACAGGCCATTCTCTTTGCCAGGAGACCTTCTCTCTAGTTTCCTTCATTTTCTCACTTCCTCATTGCTCTGCTCAACTTTTTCTTAAAAAAAAAAAAAAAAAAAAACCCAAAAACCAAAAACCAAAATTCCATTACTCTCATCAACCATCCAGTAGCAGGTAGCATCCCAGCTTGAAAATTCAGTCCAAAAGGGCTCCGAAATGCCAGTTTCAGAGCCCACTATTGTCCTAACCATCTTGAAATCAGCTTGATGAGCATTGATTGGTTGGGTTTAAGTTGATGGTTACACAAGACCAATAGAGGCAGCTTGCGGTAACTCAGTCAGTAAGTTTTCTCTCCTTGTGTGCATTCGGCATTAAGCCTTGAGTCACATAGTTTTTGGGGTGGAGCATTCACCCTCATAGGGCTAGAATCTCCAGTGCATGTGCTGTCTCACCTAGCATCATGCTAGATCAGCAGGCAAAGTCTTGAGTGACCTCAGCTCTTGACTTTGCCTTGCTAGGTGAGTTACTTGAGTAGCCTGCTTGCTCAACATCCCTCAATCTTGACATTGCCTCATCAGCATCTACTGTGCTCCCAAACGTGCATTTCACCCACCCCCGTGAACCCTCAGTGGCATCACCACCATACTTATTTTAATTCTTACTACTTTGTACTTTTGTTTTCTCTCTGTACATTAGCATCCCAGCTCAAAAATTCAGTCCAAAAGGGCTCCGAAATGCCAGTTTCAGAGCCCACTATTGTCCTAACCATCTTGAAATCAGCTTGACGAGCATCGATTGGATTCTTTTTCACAGTGGGAATACCCACTAGAACCATAGGAAAACCTGATCAGAGGTCAGGCTCCTAAAACCAGCCTCTAGTATCGCTCACAAGAGCTTCATTTGAGAGCGGGACGCATGTGTTTCATCAGAGAGCAAACACGGTCAAATATTTTGATGTACAAACAAAGCTAAGAGCTCAAGCTCGCGATATAGAGGCTGGCATTTTATAGATTCACGTGATCTGCATGGGCAACCGTCAAGGTTTTGTTTTACAGCAGGAGGCTGCCAATATCGATGCTCGCATGCTCGGAGGCACGGAGAACATCATCGACTGCAGAGTGACAAGGGAGAGGCATTGTGGGCTGTTAATCCAATAATTCTTTCAAGTATTAAGTTCCTTCCCCCGTAGGGCCGTATTTATGCAAATTAGGTGTGAGTTTTCTTTAATAATGTGTCTACCATTACTGTTACCATAATTCTAGTGTGAATGAGCAGGAGAGCCATATTTTTGTGTACAATTAGGTGAACCCATTCACTTGCACTCATTACAATAACACCATGGGAAGGTTACCTTGCATGTTTCTCACTTATTCAAGCAGCATAATTGCTAATTATGCCAATTGTATTTATCTTTAACTGTTTGAACAAATGGCATGGCTAAATCGACATGAGGAAAGGGGTTTACCTTCTAATTGTAGTGGACAAGGGGGGAAATTCAGCAGTTCCAAATTGGGCGTGGTTCTGGTGACGCGCCTGCGTGTCACACTGTAAAAACGGCCTTGACATTGCCCACGCAGATCACGTGAATCTATAAAATGCCAGCCTCTATATCGCGAGCTTGAGCTCTTAGCTTTGTTTGTACATCAAAATATTTGACCGTGTTTGCTCTCTGATGAAACACATGCGTCCCGCTCTCAAATGAAGCTCTTGCGAGCGATACTAGAGGCTGGTTTTAGGAGCCTGATCAGAGGTGCGACTGTCGCCACAATATTTGGTCCAAACGTCATTAACCACTTCGGTAAATAGCGTGTTCCCACGTTTCCCACTGCGGCACAGGCGTCGTTGACGTTGTTCCTCATCTCCTTATTTCACACTGTTCAAAATGTCTTTACCACCTCAGTTATTACGCTCTCTGGAGAATTTTAGGGACCAAGCCAAGGATGCAATCTGGGCGTTAACATCTTGTCTCTGCCAACAAACAGCGAAAGTCAAGATCAACGGAAGGACGTGTAAGTTCGCGGCACTTCGGAATGCTTCGTTACTCCAAAGGAGTTTCGAATTTAATGCCTCGGGTTGTGCTCTTGGAAGACGCGGTGCTTATTGTAGCTCTATTCTTTAGTCCAAATCATCAAAGTTCTAGGAGAGGGCGGATTCTCGTTCGTATATCTTGCGCAAGACGAACACAGTGGTGTGAGGCGCCTTCAGAACTTGCCTACGTGATTCGTCATGCTGAAGGATCTTGCGATGTAGAGACAATTCGCTTTAAAGAAGATACGCTGTCCAACCGGCTCACAAGGTGTTAAGGAGGCTATGAGAGAAGTGGAAGCGTACCGGAGGTTCAAGTATGTCGGTTTCAAAACTATGGTCTAAGAATCTTCGATGTTGATAAGTCTACAGGCACCCTAACATTATACGAATATTGGTGAGCCGTACGCGCTCTCGGAGAATGAAACTCAGTAAACATTGGTTTAACCTTAGGACTCGGCTGTTGTCCAAGACCCAGAGGGCGAAGGCCAAATTGTTTACCTTTTCCTACCTCTATACAAAGTGACTGATTCTCCGAATTTCTGTATACGCATGCTCACAGACCAAATCCAGCGCGGGAACCTCCAAGATGTTATTAACGCAAACCTCGTCAACGGCCGTCATTTCCCTGAACAAGAAATGGTCCGTTTGTTCCGAGGAACATGTCTAGCAGTTCGCGCCATGCACGAATATCGTCCGACGACTCCCCGCTCGGCTGTAGCTGCTAAGAAGGCCGCAGCAAATGGTTCTGGAAAATCACAAAATTCGGAGCACCTGGATGATGATGATGACGAGCGGTTTCCACAGGCGGAGGGTGACGCAGAGGGTGGGTATTCGTACGATGGACCGTCGGCAACCGTTCCGCTAGTGACGAGGCATAGAGTGGAAGAAGAGGGGGATGTGATTTTTGATGGGGATGAAGACCTGGAGCATACCCAACAGGAAGGGAATGGGAATCCGGCGCTGGAAGTCGTCCCTTATGCGCATCGAGATTTAAAACCTGGGTGAGTTTAAGTTTTGATAAATTTTCTCTGCGAAGTCCTGATAGCTGATTGTGACGTTTAGCAATATTATGATTGCAGATGACGGCAAGACGCCGATTTTAATGGACTTTGGGAGTACAATGAAGGCTAGAATACCTATTGAAAATCGATCGCAGGCTTTATTGCAACAAGTATGGGTTTATTTTGTTTGTTCCCCTCCTCAATGCTGACAGCCGCCTCTCCATCTCCAGGATATTGCAGCAGAGCAAAGTACAATGGCCTACCGCGCACCCGAACTTTTTGACGTCAAAACGGGCCAGACTTTAGACGAAAAAGTGGACATCTGGGTGCGCTTATCTCTACCTTCACCTAAATCAAACCCCTCGTACTGACGATGACCTCATAACTCCTCCTGCAGTCACTGGGCTGCACACTTTTCGCCCTTGCATACTCCCATTCGCCCTTCGAAAACACACAAACGACAGAGCAGGGTGGATCAATAGCTATGGCGGTGCTAAATGCGCAGTACAAGCATCCCCAGTCTGCGTATTCACAAGGGCTGAGGAATCTCATTGATGCCATGTTGAGAGTGAATCCTACTGAACGACCGGATATTAATGAAGTAAGCTTTTCTTCCTAGCTTTGAACCAGGTTTTGATTGATCTTGCCAGGTGATTCGTCTGACAGACGGGGTTTTACAGAGCCTGTCCTGATGCTGATGCTTCTTCTTCCGTTCTACTCTACTACTATTTTCTGGCAACTCCGACTCTTGCTTTCACTCCTTTACCCTTACACTCCTGCTCTTCTTCCATTTTCTCTCGTGCTTTATCTTTATTTTATATGATGGACTTTTACGGGCTCTCTTTGAATAATATACTTGAATGGACAGGACAAGGATTCGACGCTAAGCTTAGTCTTCTTGGAGCATTGCAGATAACACCCTATCTATTACGCACCATGGAGCGGTGCAAGTAAATTGGAAATTCGAACAACGAGTGGAATATGGATAGTAACAGGACACTACAGTATACCTATGAAGCTTTGACCGCTTTTTTCGGAGACAGTTTGTTCTGGTTCATCACCGTCGAAGACTTCGACTTTTTTGACATTGTCAAGGCTTTAGAGCGTGCGTTCTTTGCTCTGTCCGTCGTTGACCGCACAATACTCTTCACCGAAATATCTTTCGCAGGTCTTTCCTTTTTTTCTGATACTGTCTCAGCGCCGGCATTCGGTGATACATGGACGTCATAGGCAGGGTTTTTCTTGGTCTTTGAAACGGTCTTCTTTGGCGCAGATGTGCCCACCGCTGTTTCTTTACTTGCTGCACCTGGGGTAGGTTTGGTATCGTCTTCTACTTGCACCTTTCGTTTCTTTTTGGGTGGAGGTGTTGTCGGTTTACTAGATGCGTTGGTTTTAGAGACTGCTGAGACTTTTGGAGTTTTTGCGAAAGGTGCTTCGGTTTTTGATTCTGAGGCAGTAGTCGCGGCCATTTTCTTAGCCGCTTGCCTTGCTTTGAATTTCTCCCGCTTGATTTTTCGACGGGCCTGCTGGGCTTTCTAAAAAGTTGGAGCGAATCAGAAAACAGTCCTCGTACGATTCCGAGACCGTAATATACCTTTCTCTCTGCTCGTTTTGAAGTTGGAGGCACATTCGAAGTTATAACTTCAGGCAGCTTTTGCTTGTCATCAGCGTGTCGTCTTAGCAATTCCCAAGCGCTCTCATCACGATCGCAACCCAAAGACAATTTCTTTAGTAGCTTGAAACGTCGTTCATGGGCCTGTAAGTAAGAATTCAAGCTTAGCCAACTCCAGAACGTGAGATGAACAAGGGAAAGCGTACATGCATTAGAAGTTCGGTGAAGTTGCACCATTTTGGTGCTCTTGAGTAATTTTCCTGGGCAGACGATGCAGGATTTGACTTCCGGAAGGACTGACACGACGTATATCGGTTCGTCAAGCGCTTGGCTGACGCTAATCATTGGGTCTTCTTTTTCATCCTCGTCGTCGTAGTCTTCTTCATCTACACTGTCTCCACCAATGCCTTCCATTTCCTCGTCCTCTTCTCCTGCTTCATCTGCTGAATTATTTTCATCTTCAGAGTCAGTGTCAGAAGCGGACTCTTCTGAATCGGTGTCCTGAATTCCCAGAACCTCCTTCATGTCCTCGTTAAGTCCGAGCTCTTCTTCTTCCTCTTTCTTTCGACGTCGTTTCTCAACACGTTTGAACATCGTTGACGATAATGTTGGATTTCAAGTCAGTCAAACTCGGTGTGAACCGTATAAGGAAAACCGGTGATAGCCGATCATCAAGTAGTGACCCAATTGAAACCACCAACCCTTTCATGTCTGAATCGCCGCCAGACTATACGCTTTCTCCCAATACATCTTTGGATGAAATTGATCTAGACAACGAAACCCATTTGTCCATTTCACCCGAAACCATTTCCCTACTTCAAAACCAAACACGAATTCCGCCGCCGCGTAGTGTCAAGATGGATACTGCGCGACATTGCCAAAGCTAAAGAAAATCAGCTGGACCAGGAATTCGAACAGCCCGTTATTCGTTGATTTTTTCAGCTGAGAATCCCTGTATTAGAAGCAAGTTATGCGAAGCATACAAATCGAAGAAGTATAATGTCATTAGACAAATTGGTGAGTGATACATGCCTGATCGCTAAATAGTGCCATCTACGTATACTGACTTCTTGGCTTTTCCTGAAAGTACGTCTTTTGTCGGAACCAAATAATGGTGGTGATCTCTATTGTCGACAAACTTCGCCGCATATCCTTGGAAGTCCGTCACGGAACCGCTTGTCTCCTACCACCGCCGTACCATCTGGCTTGCATTGCTGCCGGAATACCCGCTGGCCCTGTCTAATATTCGGTGAAAGTCAAAAGGAGTGAGTCTCTGTCCAGCCAGGAAACTCTCTACCGCAGAATGTTCAATCAGCACGCAGCACATGCATGTTACCATTCATCATCACTCGTTCAGTCTCACTGTCTATTTTCTTCAAAACACGAGTTGAGTTGATTGCAAGTAATTTTGTACAGTACCCCGATTATAGACCCTGCAGCATAATGAAATCGACAGCCGCTGAGAAAACATTTAACTTTTTTTTGGCATCTCAAACGAAACATTCTATGAAAAGCACTAGTGGTCTGGCTGGCTCTTCGACGCATATCTTACCAGGCATGATTCCTCCGCAAGTCGTAGCAAATACTGGCTTGATGAATACATGTACCTTCATTGATTGACAGGTTGAGAGACCTGCGGAATCACTGCTCCTACAATCCGCCTGCACCCAAGCTCTTCTACTCGCCTCCCGTTTCTCCAGAATTCTTCAAATAGCTGCACTACGTCTCGCACCCTGTTGTTGTTTTTCATGTGTCTTCGTTTTTGGACGAACCTCTACCGTAAGGCATAATTGCCAAGGGTATATTTAGTCCTCTGAGGCGACATTGGCAGCGGTACTTCCTTGCTGTACTCTCATGCCTGCAGCGCATACTACTCTTGACGTCTATCCCGAAGATGAGAACGAAACACTTGGTCCCCATTCGTTGTTGACGCCTCATCGGGCGTCCAGCAGAACCACGATTTTCCCAGAAAAGATGGGGAATTCGGATTTCCGCCGGTGGCCAGCTTTGACTCATATTCCTCGTGCATGGTACACATCTGACGGCCACCAAGAGCCATGGCTCTCAGGTGGACCTTACAAATACCCCGTTCCGCAAAAGGGTGATCCATGGGAAAAATGTTTGAAGAAAGTGAAGGACCACGACGACGACGTGTGTGATGGTTGGAGAAGTGAAGTCGACAACCTGATTGTCTTTGTAAGTATTTCTAACTTTACAGTAGGCTAGAGAAACACCGCATCCATCTAAACTTGTACTGAGGCCGGCCTTTTTTCTGCAGCTGTTACACCCTTCGTCATCGAATCCTTCCATTCCAGTCGCTACAGCAAGATCCAAACAATGCTAATCCTTTCCTCTTGGAACAAATACTTGTCCAACTTCATAACGCCAATCCTGGAAACAATTCTATCAGCATGCTTCTTCCGTCTTCCCCCCCGTTTAGCCCATTTGCCACCGACGTCCGTGTCAACATGTTCTGGTTTATGAGCCTTTCTCTCAGCCTTGCCTCCGTCTCCGTCGGCATTTTATGCATGCAATGGCTCAGTGAATTCCAGCGCGACTCCCCACTTGATGCTATATCCTTACGCCAACTACGATACGAAGGCTTGATAGCTTGGAAGGTTCCTGACATCTTGATGTCTCTTCCAATATTGCTTTATGCTTCTCTTATACTGTTCTTTATCGGGCTGATTGACCTCTTGTGGTCTGTCAATTTAGTGGTGGCGATCTCTGCGATGGTCATATCGGGGATCGTCCTTCTACCGATCAAGCCAATGGCGATATTGTCCATGGCCTGACCTGGATTGACAAACATCTTGGAGAGACTGTGGATATGGCATTTGCCATGTATCATTGCATCAAGGAGCTGCCCTCTGCAGCTTCCAAGCAGCTACTTTTTCTTATCAGCGAGAAAGTCCAGCAGCATCTGACCTCGAAAAGGATGGTCGAATATCTGGAGTCCACAACGGAAGAAGAACGCAGGGAAATTAATGCGACACTCTTTTTGGATATTAACAACTACGTGTTTCCTCAGCTTCACCAATTTCAACTTGAATCTGTCATCCGCATTCTGAACACCCGTCTTCAGAACGCCATCGAGCTTGGCGACTCTGTCCAGATACAAGATTCTCTCCCTTTTATTAGATGGCCTGTTCGTTACGTGCGGGGCCTACCTTCAGGTTCGTTGACGTCTGCTTTGTTTGCTTATCACAGAAACTTACTGTCGCGTTATAGGCCTTGTTACCCAATCCTTGCTGTGCATTCGAAAGCTTATAATGCAAGATTACATGAAGGAAGACTTTGAAGAAGAAATATGGTATCTGATGCAGCTTATCCTTTCCAACCATGATTCGCACCACTCTCCTAACTCACATGTCCAACTGTCATTCGAAATCATGGCAGCCTTCGAGAGCAGGCTTCCTTTAGACGACGGCTTTGAGCTCTCGGCACAGGCACGAGTCAAAGGAGAAGTCAAAGCATTCGCAAAGCACATCATCAAGGTTTTACCTCCAGGTGACTTTGACGACTTGCAGTCATACGCACGACCAGTTTTATCAGCTATCCGAACACGAATGAACAGTCTCGGTGGTTCAGATGTCGTTCTCAACTCTTTCGATGACCAAAAACGATGGCAGTTCATTGAGAACAATTTTGCTTTAAATGATTCGGCTGAAGCAGGAGGGCCCACATCTGCGTAAACGAGTATGGATGTCATGTCTAGAATTGATATTTTTTCGACTTATTGTGACCTGTCAGTTTTAAGCGCAAGTCGTCCTTAAGTTTTATTAACTCAAGGATTGTAGTTTTTGAGATACATAGACGACTATACTCACCACCTTCCCAAGTCGTGTATGGTGTAACGGCTAACATTACCGCCTTTCACTGGAAATTGAACACAATTCAAGCCAGCGCGGTAGCTCGGGGTTCGATTCCCCGTACGCGAATATTTTGGCGCCTAACGCGCTTATTTATCATGATGACTTTCTGTTCGGATTTTACAGGTCACTCACGTCTGAAGGACAACGTCAGCACACGACTCGACACGATGATAGAGTGGAATTCGCAGGAAAAGAAGCAAACAGTAGTATATCAAGCAAAATTTCAGTCAATGTAACATATTCAGGACAAAGAGTATATGGAAAGCAATTGCAACTTGTATGTAATTGAACATGGATTTGTTTGTTTCGTGAGTTTCGTTTCGTATCGTCAGAAATATGTAGTGGGTGGTTAAATAGATAAAGTACACCTCCAATCTTCTTCCTCTCTCTCTTCAGCAAGTCATCAAAGTACATACATACAGCATTCGCCTACGTAGTTCCTTGCACTACGTTTTTTCCTCGGCCCCCTCCGTTCTCTCATCAAAGGTCGTGTCATTTTTTAAAGAAATCCGTGTCCGTGTTGGTCGTTAGTGAGTCATGAATAAAAGAAGTTGCAAATGTTGATCCTCGCAGCCTTCACAGGCCAGATAATAATAATAAAGAGAGGGCCATAGAAGGCAGATCAAAGATCGAACTTCAGTGACTCAACCTTGCGTGGAGAGGGTAGTCGCATGCCCATGCCCATGCCATGGCTTGTCCCGCCAGGAGGAAGGATGGCACTACTTCTTTTGGAGGGCGTAACAGGCGTGCGGGGTGTGTTCCTCCCCGAAGTGGATGCACCCGAAGTTCCTCCCGATCCCTGGGGTCCAGCGCCCTGTGCGGAATTCTTGGGAACGGGATTCTTGGCGTGAGCAGAGGGTGGCAGGCCGATGAGACGTGCAACGGTGTATGGGAGCTCGTAGCCTGCTCGTGCGGCATAGGCAATGTATCGCGCGAGTTCGAGGTGCAGGTTCGGGTAGTAAGTCGTTGACGCTTTTCGGGAGATCTGAAGAATAAGGCAAGGGGATGAGAGCCTGGTAGTGGTCAAGAAGTTGGGTGCTTACGAGAATGATGCGCTCAAAGCCAGAAAGAAAGAGATCCGTGTGGAATCGATATGCAGAAAGTTCGCTGTCTTTCGACATGCTTAAGACTTCCGCAGATTTTGCAATGGCATTCACCAGCTTGAGCTGGGTCGTCTATAATTGTAAAATTCATTAGAAACTAGAGAACGTCAAATAGAAAAAAAAAGTAAGAAAACTTACAAAATATGCCATAGCTTCAAACTCTACACCACCCGTCATGCCACCTGGAGCTCTGGGCTTTTCGACACTGTTCTCGTTCGTCTCTGACAGTACCCAAATCGTATTATTCGGATGACAGAACACCCAGAAATAATCTCTGCACACATCCGACAACTCCTGAAGATAAGTCTTGTATATCCTGGGGACATGCAACGACTCGATAAACTCATGTGGGGACACAGGAGCGCCAGGAGCTTCAGCGGGTGGAGGAGCAGGGGTAAGGAGCAGAGAGCGGATGAGAGAGAACATGCTCTTGTGAGGGGCAGGTAGCGTAATGAGATTAGAGGTGGCGAGAGAGGTTTGGCTTTCCCAGGCCTGAGGCTGTCGTGGTCGTAACCCGCTGCCACTGCCGACTGAGAGGAAGGAGCTATGGAAGCCTGGTCTGTTGGTAGTGGATGGGAGAGATGAAGGTGGGTACAGGTCGAAAAGGAGAAGCAGGAGTTCCACGATGAGTTGGCGGGTGGCAACCTCTCCTGGCTTTTTGTCAGAATAGAGCAGGGCCACGAGCCGAACGAAGGGGGTGGGGCAGGAGCTGCGCAAGGCAAAGCAACCAATTGAGGAGGTTGAGAGTGCTTTGAAGCAGCGCAAGAGTTCATGGAGGACTTGATCGTCGTGTTGTTCCTCCCTGTGAAGAAAATGAGTTATTTTGATATTCGAGTAGCAGCGCTTTTCATACCTCCATTCAACTTCTAGAATCTCGTTTAATCTAGTCAAAAGGGCGGAGTAGCCTCCCAGTTTTAAGAATTCCTGTGACCAGCTTGAAGCACATCAGCAGTGAACTGGGAAAAAGAAACAAGGAGCTGACTTACGTGGCAGATTCATTTCGTAACAACAATCTTAATTTCTTTAAATCTTCAATGTCTAATTGTGTGCTTGATGTGCTAGTGAGGATACTGCAAAACTTGGTTGGAGAGAGATTCTTGGCTGCAATTAACCCCTTTTCCTTAGCAGACTTGGGGACATGAGAGAGATCGACAGTAGAGGAAGAGCCTGCTGTCAAGTTGACTTGGCTCTTGGAAAAGAATTGGGAGCTATGGAACGAAAAACCACGTGCATGGCCGGGCCGTCGTTGTGGTGAAGAAAGATATGGGGAATTGTGAGCGGACACGGGAGGCTGAGAAAAGCCTGGATGAACAAGTTCTGGACTATCTCCACTTAGTGAAGCCAAGGTGGGGTGTCGTGGGTTGCTCATCATGGAGTCGGTACTGTGGGCCTTGCGTAGGCTGCTGGAACGCGGACTGCCAGGGGGGGATTCGGTGGTGGGCCCAATAGCCATTGTTTGAGAGGACTTTATCATGGCTGCTTTAACAGAAGCATCCATTCCATAGAGCTTTGGTCTTAGAGTAGACGGGATTTGGAGGTCGTCCTGAAATCTAATTAGCATCTCCAGATGCTAGACGGAGTAGTCTAAGCTCACCAAGAGTTTATCGAATGCTTCACCAGACACAGGTGTGTCCGGCATATCAATGTCCTTCGGCTTCTTGGAAACCGACTTTTTCTTTCCAAAGCCCTTGCTCACGGAGCGGTGCTTGCTCTTGGTTGTGGCAGGCACTTGGGGTTGCTGGAGATTCTCCTTTTCCTGACCCTCGACAAGGTTTGTGATGACTGTAAAATCGGCAGAGGGGACGCGCCTGGGTGGGAGGATGCCCTTGAACATGGCTCAAGTTGGTTGAGTTGGGTTGTGGCAAGAGATGGTCAAGTTGGATACCGTCCAAATCCGGTCGTAAGTTCAACCCCGAACGCGTGCATCACCTGACCGAGTATGTCACGGCCCTTAGCGTTACTAATAACCAGTCACAATGATCTTTTCCTCATTTGGCGTTCCCTTTGTCCCTTCAGCGTCTATATTATCCACAGCAAATCGATTTCCTGCGTTTCCGCTCGTTGCATTTCTCCTCCATAACTTCTCATTAATTGCCTGTCCTTATTTTCAAAACTTGTGCACTTTTATTCCTCAACATCGTCCGGTGTCCGGCAATTCTGCTCCCGTGCTTCCAGGATAAGGACCGTCCTATCTATCGGCAGGAGGGATGCCTCTCCTCTAGCAACCACCTTTGGCTAGCAAGACCATTTATTCGCAGACAGCCTCTAACTTTATCTTGGCCCGGATCTTTACCATGGGCAACCGCAAAAACCTCTAACTGGTCGTACTAGCGTCCAATATCGACTCGTTCGACCTCCAACCCCATCTCAGCCCTCACAAGGTTGCCACGATCAGTCCTAAAGATCTGCACCCCATTCCATGCCCTATTGCACCCAGTCCCTCTACTGAGTTTGCCCGTCGTCCTCATGCCCAGGTCCAGGGACGCTTCCCACGCATTCCTACTCTGTCCAAATCCGGAGCACGCTTTTTGTTTTCCTCAGCTGCTGATAAACTGCCCGAACTTTGTTATTGTCTTTCGACCTGCTGATGGGAGTTATGCTATCTGGAAGGACTTCCGAAGACGACCCTTTATTGTCTAATCCTTATTGTCTTGCTCGTTCCTTCGCTTAGCTCATTCAATATCTTCCTGTGTTTTGCAAATATAGCAAGAGCACTCTTTTAGAACAATTAGGCTGTCGAGTCGGATTGGTCAAAGCGTTCATATGCGCAAGGTCCATTGATGACAGAAACCAAAAAAGCCTTTGTTGGATTGCGAACTCTTTGTATAACCGGAGGGGTATAAGAACAGAACCCACAACTCGACGCTTAGCCCAGCAAGGTCTTCACCAACCTTTCAGCCGCCCAGCCACTCCCCTCAAAAAATCCGCCTGTCTCCTAACCTTCTAAAACTCATCCTCACTCTCCTCATCTGAAATGGACGCTTTCACTACCATCACTAACTTCTTCACCTCCCCCCCCACTGTTGAAGAGACCGAGGCTTCCGTACCATCCAACGAGGATACCGGCGGATCAGGTGGAAATGCCTACTGCGTCGTCGCTTGAGATGTCTTCAAAAACATTCCTCACTGCGTTCTGACGGACCTGTAACATTTTGGCATCATCATCGTACGTCCCCGAATTTCATCTGCATCCTGATGATCTCTTATCTTTTCCAGGGCATTTGGGCATTTATTATCATCATCACAATCATCCCGCATTACATCATTGGCATTGCGACACCCACCACCACAACAACAACAACATCAGCAAGACGGCTTTTATTGCAAGTGCACCAGCATCTTCGACCTTCTTCAGTATTACGCCTGCACTTTATCATTACACTTTTCGACTTTCGCAATAATCTTATTTTCTTTTCTTTTGAGGGACACTTGTTGTAGAATTAACAATTCGTAAAACGGAATGCAATATTACTGCAAAAAGATTGTAAAATTAAAAATATTTGTGTCACAACTGATCTTGGGCGTGAATTCTACGAAACGCTCCCAACCATATGGCATAACCAAAATGTAACGAATAAACTTTATCCCCCAACAGTCTCTCATAAGCAGGCTGATACTGTAAACGCAAGTTATGCTATAAGTGATATCTTTACGAGGCACGCAGAGGCAGACAGTAATCGACCGAACGCGTGAAAGAAGTGCCCTAGAAATCCTATTTCTTTCAATAGATGATATAATTAAATCAGTCACTGGTATTCGGCCTTCATCATATCGGCAAGTTTTTCAGCAACAGCGAAACACGCTCCAGCCTAAAAATTAAACCCAAGCCGTCAGATCCTACCCAGAGCAAGCAATACTCAAAACCAAAAGAAAACGTACCGTATGTCCAGAAATGATCTCCGGGAAAACTGAAGCATCGCACACCCTCAAGTTCTTAACACCGTATACCTTCAACTGAGTGTCCACAACACCACCCTGCTCAAGTGGTGCCATGCGACACGTCGACGTAGGGTGATACACCGTTTCGACGCGCTCGCGTACGACATCCTCCAGCTCCTCATTCGTCTTGAGATGGAGCTGGTGGTCGAATTGGGGGTCCTTGGAAGCGTTGTTCAAAAGCGAGTTGAGTGGCTCGGAGTGGGCGATTCTTAGTCCGAGTCGTAGGCCGCGAACGAGTTTGATCCTGTCATCGCGTGTTGAAAGGTATCTACATAGAGTAAAGTAATAAACACCCGTTGGGTGATTATGTGAAAAAGAAAGATAAAAAAAAGTACAGAGGGTCAACCAAGGGATATTCAAAGGGGTTAGAAGACTTCAAGAGGATATTGCCAAAGCTAGTCGGCCTGTTCATAATCGTTAACGTCAGACAAATACTCCCGCGAAAATTTGGACAAAATAGCAGGCTGGACGGCTTACCTGAGGAGGTATACGTGCAGTCCTACAGTGTGGTGATTGTTAAACAAGACAGAGGCATGATCCTTAAAAAAAGGACCAGAACGGTGGACGTAGTTCAAGAGAAAGAGGAAAGGTGAAAAGATAATAACCAACCTTGTAAGCGACAGGGGTCTCGAAAAACTCCAAATCAGGGCTATCGTTAGCGGAAGTGCTATCCACCAACCTCTCGGCATACTCGGACGGAGGGAACAACGTTGGGTCATCCGTACGGACGAAAGCAGCTGCCTCAGCAAACTAAAAGGTCAATACTCATGGTTAGTAATATAAAATTGCAACAAACCGCTTAAACTCACATTCATTGCCAAAGGACCCCCTGTGCCAAGGACATAATATTGGAAGACAGCACGCGTGAGCCGAACGAAGTCGCCAAAATTCTTTGGAAACATATACCCGTACGAGTCGGCCTTCCCTTTCTGTTCGAAATGCATGTCCAAGATGGGGTGGTCCACTAGGTGAGAACCAACACCTGGAAGGTCACGGATGACAGAGATGCCATGTTCCTCGAGATGCGCAGCGGGGCCTATTCCAGAGAGTAAGAGGATCTATAGTAGCGTTAGTATTACCCTAGAGATAATATTGCTCGAGAACGATAGATGTACGTGGGGAGATTGCACAGCGCCAGCTCTGTCATAGCGCGACGAATGAGTTTTAGTCGAGACTGGAGACAATCAAAGGAGAGAAGGGAACTCACGAAACGATTACATC
Source organism: Gymnopilus junonius (assembly GCA_015501075.1). Taxonomy (NCBI): domain Eukaryota; kingdom Fungi; phylum Basidiomycota; class Agaricomycetes; order Agaricales; family Galerinaceae; genus Gymnopilus; species Gymnopilus junonius. The sequence goes on from JADNYJ010000015.1 coordinate 98,091, forward strand.
CTTCTTCGCAAGTGCCACGTAGCGCGGACCAGTCAGAGTGGTTGCAAATTCTACACCGGCAGCGCGGTACTGTTTTGCTTCTAGTTCGTATGTCATAATACGAGTTACGGTCGCGTTGATCGCGACTTTTAAATTAGGCCGCGCCAGAACCTCAGGTGTTAGGTATGCGCTTTCTGAAGACACTCGCTCGTATTTGTCGCTGATGTAAGTCACTGAAATTCTTTGAGCCTCTTTTGAAGACTTGGATAGAACGAGAAGACGTACTAATCTGATAACCATTGTTAGAAAGGGATTGATCATGCTCAAGCAAGCGTAACTCACCCTTGCGGCTCCGAGAGTTCCTTGTGGTCCATTGAAATCATTGGTCTCCCGAATACCGACACTCACACACGCCTTAACAAAGTTGTAGCACCAACGTGAGACAGTATTGTTGAATCCAGTTTGCACGGGCCCAGTGAGTCCATGGGCAGCGCGGTCAACCTTGGGATGGTCAGGATGAGGGCGATACGACTCGAATTTGCGGAAATAGTGAGAAAGGTTCTTGAATGACCATGAATCATCGCTAATAATGGTTGCCCATTCGTCAAAGTCGCCAGGAGCGCCGTACTGTGCCCTAAAAGCCGTAGCTGTGTCAGTAAAAGCCAAGAGAGAAAATGAATGAATACATCTGAGCATTGATGGATGAGCCTGACAAGAGGAATCAAGTTAACTCATGGAAAGACTTCAGCTGTAGAACAAACGTACATCCACCGAGCATCCTCGCTGAATGAAAAATGAGATCATGGAAGAAGCAAGTTGCTGACATGTCAGCTTACCTCTCGGCCAGAGTTTCTTCACGCCGTTTGCAGCAGTTTGCCTTTCCGTGTAGAATTGGTGAACATGTTTAGCCGTCTTATAGAGCTTGCTATGGGTAGATGGTATGCGACTTTCTGGAATAGCTCGGCCGCTGAGAATATAAAAAGCGTCGTGAGCCAACCTTGTTTTAACGACAAAAAATGCGCCCACCTTCCGCCAGATTCGAGCAGAAGGACGCGAATGTTAGGGTTTTCGGTGAGGCGCGCAGCCAACACGCAACCAGAAGTCCCTGTCAACGCGTGGTTTCAATTTCCTATTTACCTAAAAGTGACGATGCACGTACCTCCGCCAGCGATAATGACGTCGTATTCTGGCAATTGTTGACCAAGTGGTTTCCCAACGGCTTCCAAATTCGTGATGTACTTTCTCTTTCTCTTTCTCTTTACCCTTCTGAGGTAGTAGCTGACGAAGATAGCAACGACTGCAGAAGAGAGCGACAGTGCGACACGCGACTTGGGAGAGAGGCGCGAGTATGCTTCGCCCACAGGGTGCTGTGCTAGCTTCTCCAAGACAACATTTAGAGCATTGGTCACAGATGCGATAGCTCTGTCCGGAACACTGCTAGACATCGTTTGTTGATAGAAGAGGGGAAAACAAGGCCGAGAATTGCTGATTCTAAAAGGGGTGGAATTTCTGTATCAGGACAACTTGAGTCTTCGAATTCTAGCCTCCTGTGTCAGCTGCTCGTCAATTTCAAACAGCCGGACTGAAGTGTCTGCATAAAATATCAGTCGATTGTCAGTATCACAGGACTTCAGAGCATCATGTGTCCCGCCATTGCCGTTCTGGCAAGGATCAGGAGCTGTCGATGACGACTGCGTATTCTAAACGGCCAGGGTCCAAAAATAAACACAACCTTGACCGCTCTCATCACTGCTATGAACGGCGCCACTGGAAAGTCGCCAACGATCAAAACAGAAAACGAAGTCGATCAACTGGTAGACGACGACGAATTTGACGATGATCAAGAACAGGGCGGCGGGGGAACTGAGGTTCATGATGTCGCTCTTCAACCACCCACAGACCAACTTTTGACTACTGAGACGCTACATTGTACGACCTACGCGATTTCTCTTGACTTTTTAATTCTGAAGCTATAATCATTTCAGTCATGATTCACGAGGGGCTTATCTCCCTGGATGCCCCATATCAGAGAGGTGTGCTTGGCCTGACCTCGGTGTCTTAGACGACCTCACTGAGTATACGACTCGGAACCCAGAAATCGTGTGGCCTGATACCAAGAAAGTATCACTCATTGATTCTGTTTTCCGCAATTTCTATATTCCGCCAGTAATTTTTGCTGTGCATACCGATCCTGAAGGTCATGAGGTTCGCGTTTGCGTTGACGGGAAGCAAGTGAGTGCCGTGCCATCCACCTCAGCCAAGTCAACTCTCACTTATCCGCGTTTGCATAAGCGCCTAACTTCCATTCAGAGGTTTATGGATGGATTGATTCCTCGTAAATACTTCTTGCAGCTATTTCTGATGTCCACCACACTCAATATCTCATAGACGTCGATACGAGGTCGAAGAAGAGGTATTGGTATCGTCCATCACCCAAAGAGACAGACAAGGATGTGATCCCTCCTTATCTAATGGACGAGTTTAAGGCAAAGAAGATCAGAGTTGGTATGAAAATGTTGCGCGCACAATTTCGAATACTTACCTTGTGCTTAATAGTTGAGTACCACGGTATCGCACCAGGAATGGAACGAGAAGTCTTCCAGAGAGTTCAGTTGGGTATGCCACTGACTGCAGCAGGTAAGCCAGAATAGTATTGTAAAACCTGCAACAAGGCTTGAACCCTTTTTTATTATGACTAGAAAAACTGCAAGCTATCGCGTCTCCCTGGGCACAGTAAGTTGATCCTTTCTCTTAGAAAGCTCTTTTCCACAACACATTCCCCTCAATAGGTGGGTATGGCACCTCGAATCCAAACACATCTCGCTTGAAAATGGCCTCGGTGAAAAGCTTCAATGGGACACCAAGAGAGGCCGGGAATTCCAGAACCTCGCGCATATGATTTTCTGCTGCGATGGGCTCCCAGAGCAACACCTTCCAAGTCCTCAAAAAATGGAAAAATGGATGTCTCGCATGGAAGAGCCTCCAAGAGAGTTTAGAGATCGCATGGATGACGTGCTTAGGTGCCTGTGGGTACTGGCGACGGAGTCAAGCTACAATCAGGCTTTTACGGGTAAAAAGATCACTCAACGAATAGCTCCCGTGGAATTTATTTTCATTGGTCAGTTTTTCATTTCCAACTCGCCTGTGTTGTAATTCTTGTTGATTTCATGGCCAGGTGTTCTCTTGTATATCTTACGCCAAGAAAGCTATGAAGTCAAGGCGAAAGCGGTTTACAAATTGAGGATAGGAATCCGGGAACAGTTCAAAGATATTCGCAATAATTCCAAAGTGGGCAAAGCCATGTGGAGGCTAGTGGATAAGTTACAGGATAATCCAGATGGATTGTCAGACGAGGAGGAAGAAGAGGGCCCATCAATATCTCGAAAGAGGAAAAAGAAGGCTGCTAATCCTGACGACGACGAAGACGACGAGGATTATCAAGGTACTAGTAGGCCTGTGAAGCCAAGAGGTCCCACCGGAAAGCCAAGAGGTCGTCCAATGAAAAGCCAGCCAGTCTGATAGATCTCATTTTGCAATTCCTTCCGCGGAATGTGGGCATCCTCCTGTGGTCTCTTTACTTCAAAGACATTGAGGCCCTCGAGGTTGTATTTGAGTTGTATGCACCCTTAGGTCTTCTGAATAGAGGAATCTGTTAATTCTTATGAATACCTATCTCCAATACACTCTTTGTGGCCTTTGCACCAAACGTTGTACTATTAGTTAGTGTAGCATCAGCTTTCGTGACCCAATCGGACACTAATGACGTCTGTTCTAATCTAATATCGGATGTCACCTCAAGCCTGCTTCGACTTGCAGTCTTACCGTCAATTCCTTCTTCACTTTTAGAATGCATTCTCGTATTCCGAGGCTCCCAAAACTTATTCAAATCCTACAATATCCTGGTTTCATTCTTCCCAGAGTCAAAAAATACACATTCTCTACCTCCGAACTTATCCTCGCTTTCTTAATAGAGGCACCTGGTGCATCCTTACTGGCCAGTCAGATCTTGGACCGCCTGAAAGTCGAGGATGCGGAATGGGTTGCTCAGTTCGAGAAAAGCGATGATATCAAGCTGCTTTCTGATCTGTTGAATCGTAGGTACCGCCCTCGAATGTGCTTGACCCGATGGGCACAGGACTGGTTCGAAGGATTTTTACTTCCCAGTAGGCTCTTACAATTAGTTCATACGCCTAGCCAAGGCTGATGGTACTCCTTCTTGTGGTGCGATCGGAGAGTAATAGAAATCCCGAGTCGGCTATGTTTTCTCCCAATGAGAACCCCGAAATCTTGAAAGCGCAGGTACGCAACGACTCTCTTGTTTCAATGAATTCCTCATACGGTAGTAGCTCTGGCTGCGCGACGGCTGTCGTACACCCTTTCGGGGTTATATCGATCCACAGGCTCCTCGAGATGAAGTGGTAAAAGACTCCACCCTTCCGAATGAATTCACCATGTTCGCCGATGTTGGCCATATCCTTCCATTTTGGATCGGAGGCAGGCCAGTCGTGTACTCATACCTCCGAACCTTTGGAAACATCCCCATATCCTTCGAAGAGATGCGAGCGACGTTATTCAAACCTCCAAATTCAGCAATTTTTGACATTGCATGGCGGAATTTATTTAATAGGTTTTGTATCAGCATCCAGCATGACCTTTCCATGGACCATTATATTCTGCGGTCTTATGAGCCTAGTGTGCCACCTGCCATCTTGGAGCACAAAGACCGACCCTTGATTGGCTTGCACGCAGGCCCATTTACAGATATCGAGTACAGGCTTTCTGAACAATTTTGTAACATCCACCATGCGATAAGCAAAATCCTCTATACATCTGGTGCAGACAAGGTCATCAACGAGATACTAGACGCCGAGATAGGTGCTAGAGAGACAGGATTACTCTGTCTACGTGAAGAGTTCAATGAAGATGAATATGGGACGATGAGTACTATAGCTTTTCGCAGTCCCGCTACCAACGCGCTGGGATTGACCTGCTGGATAGGAAGCTTGCAGAATTGGCGTCTGCCCGAGCCATGTCCGGTACCCCTGATGTCGGATGGAAAAGAAGTTCGGTACTAGACGATATGTTTCCGTCCTGACCTGTAATCTATTGTTCATGAGTTTAATTGAATTTTGTCCTTTCAATTCTTCCGACAACCTTCAGATGGGACGTTTAGTCCTGAACTGTCTGGGTCTGCAGGCAGAGTTTTGAGACAGTTTTAAACGACGAATATGACATTGCGTTGCCCGAAGGCAACGTCAGATAAATATAGGGGAAATTCATATTGAGTACTGGAATAGATGTACGCATTCACAGACCGCGGAGGGATGCGATAAGTGACAGTGGATACGGAGTTTAATCCTTGTCATCTTCCATGCCTTGTTTGATAATATCTGCGAGATGTTCAGCACTGGCCAACACGGCACCTGCCTGAGATTATAAAGTCAGCTCCAAGCACCAAAGCCTGATTATCAATACAGAGGACGCACTGTATGTCCAGATACGATTTCGGGGAAAATCGACGCGTCGCATATCCTCAAGCCACCCACACCATAAACGCGCAATTTTGCATCGACAACGCCACCATCTTCGAGAGGTGCCATGCGACAAGTACTTACCGGATGGTACAGAGTCTCCAAACGCTCACGTACAATATCTTCCAGTTCCTTGTCCGATTTCTCATCGATCTTGCTATCTAAAAGAGGGCTGGGGTCGGTCAAATCCAGCCTGGATGCCATGGGCTCTTGCTTGCTTATTTTGGAGATAAGCCTAAGGCCTCGTTTGAGTCTCTCGACATCGTCAGAAACATTAAGATAGCTACAAATCAGAAGGACGGTGCTCAGTAAAAGCATGGCAATGCTCTTAATAGGTCACCTACTTTGGGTCTAACGAGGGGTTTTCAAACGAATCTGCCGATTTCAGACGAAGTGTCCCTCTGCTCAAGGGCCTGCAAGTGGCCGTCAGGCATTCTATTCTTGGCTCTGGGCGAATAATTTACATACCTCAGCAAACATACGTGAAGGGCAAATGTGTGCATAGGAAACATGTAGGTACCATGCCCCTGTTGAAAAGGTATCAATGGCCTGCTCGAAACACTCTGCACGTGTAATAGCTGACCTTGTATGCCATTGGAGTTGAGAAAATTTCCAGATCTGGGCCATCCGAACCAGAGGTGCTCTCATGGAGCTTCTGAGGAAATTCGCTCTCTGGGAACAGAGCAGGATCGTCTGAGCGACAAAAAGCTGCAGATTCTCCAAACTATTATAAAGCGATCAGAATTGTGGGTTCCTCAAGAAGGCATAGAGAATATCGAACATTATTTGCCAACGGTCCTCTCTCGTTGACAAGATACTGGTACGCGGAACCGATCGCTTTGAAGACATCGGAAATACTACGGGGGTTCATGTGCTTTGGCGAGTCGTTGAACTTGTTCTTGTAGTAGACATCAACAACCGGATGGTCGACGAAGTGAGAGCCAACTCCAGGGAGGGTGTACACAACTGGTATCTTCAACTCTTCCAAATGGTCTGCGGGGCCGATTCCGGAGAGCATCAGAAGCTTTTAAATTTGTATCAGCACTGAAATCACTCTGAGAAATAAGCAAAACGGGTTCACTAACCTGAGGAGAATGTATAGCACCGGCGCTGGAGAATGTTACTAATCAATTTGCAATGAATTACTGAGAACACGGAAAATCATCGTACCAGAGAATGATATCTCGCCTCGTGCGAACTGTAAAGCGACGGCCGTTCCTGCTGCCTGTGAATTCGACGGCAGTCGCTTTAACGAGATCTCCCACTTGCTCGGTAATGATCTTGGTGGCGGATGCGTTGATGACCACCGTCAGGTTAGGCCTCTTCAAAACTTCATCCGTAAGGTATGCTGTTTCAGAGGATACACGTGTGCGTGTCTCGTCGATATAGGTCACTTGAATCGGAGCGTGTCAATATGATAAATTAACTCATAGTATAAGGAAGACTTACTAATCTGAAAAGCAGATAAAGGGCGGAGACGTTAATGGTTGCTAAAAAGTTCTCGGCAAAAAAAAACTTGCCCTATTTACGCCGCGGGTACCTTTGGTCGTTGTAAAATCAGCGTTGTATGGAATGCCAACTTTCGTGCACGCTGTGATAAAGGCCTTGGAACCTTCCGAGAATGCACTGAAATAACCTACGCGCATCGGGCCATCTGCTCCTTTCAACACTTTATCGACATCTGGATAATCAGGATGCTCCATGTATTTTTCAAATTTCTTGAAATATCTTTGGGGTTGTCTATTTAGTCGTTGTCACTCTTGAAGAAAGGACGGCTAACTGATTGAAATTCTCCCAAGACCAGGCATTGTCCTTGATGATATCTGCCCATTGGTTGAAATCGCTGGGGCTACCATACTGAGCCCTGAAGCACACATCTGAGTATCAGAATCGGCAAGTTCACAAAGATTTCTGTACATTTGAGCGTTTATTGACGAGCCTGGGATTGCAATTGAGTGAGAATGCAAGGGTTATTTGGTATGCCAAAATATACTCACAGCCCCCAAGCATTTTTGCTGTTCATGATAAAAGTTGACTTGATAAGCGTTAGTATTATGACTGTTAGCAGAGACGTACCTCTGGGCCAGTATTTCCTCTTTCCTTGTGCTTCAGATTGAGGTTCCGTGTACAGGTTAAAGACATGTTTTCCATAAAACAATTGGGAAAACGCGACAGGAATGCGGGTAAAGATTAGGCTCTTTCCACTGACACATCATACAACTTCAGCTGGGCAAATGAATGCAACGGTTCGAATTCAAGTTTACCTCACGCCCGATTCCAGAAGGAGAACCTTGACAGAAGGATCTTCAGACAGACGCGAAGCAAGAACACAACCTGCAGTTCCTATGAAGAACGTCAACGAGACTGTGGGTCAGAAACACATAGACTATATAATTTACCTCCACCAACGATAATAAAATCATATTCATCCGGCCCCTTATTTCCGAGTTGACTTGGATTTAGAACTATTTTCTTATTTGTTCCGACAAATAGCTTGCCAAGTACGCCCATTTTAACGCGTTCTGTTGCGGATTCAAGGTCGTACGTACTCCAGATTTAGGGGGGAATCACAGTAAAGAGGTTGGAAGCAAAAGGTTGTCTGCGTGTGATTAAGGACGTGGTGTGTGGGGAACCAGATGGACCCTGAATCCCAAAAAAATTAGCGCCTCCATGGCTGCAATGTCCTTCGAAATTCAAGATCAAAATCACGTTCTATTGCACATGGTCAAGTGGTCCTGGTCAGTGGCCACAGTGTGAGAGCGATAAAAAATTTAGGATCAATTGGAGCCCCCTATCCCGACGACAGATGTTAGAAGCTGTTACGTAGTCTTCGAGCAAGCGAAGGATCAGTTCATCTGGATATCCAATGAAATTGGACAAAATAAGTAATACAGCTAGCATAATCGGAGACGTTTCCAAAAATCCCTGGGCACCCGATTGTTTAGGCAGATTTAGTAGCACTCCATGATGGCCCCGTCACAACCTTGAGTGCATATATGGGAAGTCCAATAGCGACAAGAATACGCGTTCAAATTGTCCAGAAGGTCGTCAGCAATAACGATGGGGGGTTGAAAACCCGACCAACAGGTTTTTCGACCAATCAAATCGCTTCGTTTGCACAGGTCGCGGGTAACGCTGTAACGCTTTCCTGCGAAGATGTGTGACTGGTGGGAAAAGGAAATGTAACGGCTCGGGGATCCCCATCTGTACTTTCGTACTGTCGATGCCCATCTCGACTTTCGAGAGACCTTTTCCTTAGGCATAATCCTCTCGAGCCAGCCCCACTGTCCGTCTTACGCCGCAGGCTTTCTGGGATGACTATTCGTTACTCGATTGTCTTCTCTAACTTTAGCCGTGCTCGTCGATGACAGTCTGCTGCTACTCTGATTTTATTATTAGGAGTCCTCCATCAGATCTATTGGAAACATATCCTCTCCTTCATCATCTGTGGATTCCGTTCCTTGCAAATTATATTTGTTGCAAATCATCCATCATCCAACTCTCAGGTCAGGAACGACATCAAAGATGCACTTCCATACCATGGACCTCTGGCTTCAATTCATAAATAGACCAATACAAATCAGAGATGACCTGAAAGTGCCATGTACAGCTCAAAGTGAAATGGACCCGGATACCACTACTACGTCAAGATCTTTGAACGGTAGTGAAGCTATAGGACAACTTATAGTCGATATCGAAAACCTATGACAACTGACGGGGTAAGTCTTCACTATCCAAATTCATCTACAAAAAGCAGTCTTCCTTCCCTCTATGTCGTGTTCTAATTACAGTTCCTCAAGGCGCCGATAATGTTAAACGAAGCACAGCATTCATGACAGGACAACATCGACGCTTAGTGCATTACTCGCGACTCGTTACATTTTACCAAATACCGATCTTTCCGATATGATTGGTTTACGTGGCTCTTGCAAAATTTGAAATGTCCCCGCTCCTTGTATACCTTCATGTAACAATGTCTTGCTCCAGGCTCTTGCGGCGAGTAAAAAAGACCTAGTGCGCCCACTGGAGCTCCCTGCGATCCAGTCATACACAAACGCACAACTCCGAGTTCGGGCAAAGTTTGGGAGCAATCTTTGTCCCAGGATTCAATTCAATGTCCGGGGCGTATTACGGTGGCGCACTTTACATCCTTTACGTACCTCCATTTATTTGATTCGCAGGCGTTACCTATCAGCGTCAACTCTGGCATACTGCGCAGTTGTTATCTTGGCACTTCAATTCCTCAATCGTACGTTATGTACCTTATCTTCCGCACTGCCTTGGAAGTTTGGCGTAGGCACGCGAAGCACAGCACAACTTGCATTAAAGAGATCATGAATCCGCAAAATGCGAATTTCTTCCCCTAAGTGCCAAATGCCATGCAAAGCGTCATCCCATTTTCCTGTGTCGAATGACACGTACCTCCAGTCCCAATTGAACCAGACTCTCTGGCAAATGTTTTCATTGAACATACCGGCCACTGACACCGCAGTATTCGGGGATACCTCCTTTTTGTCGAGCATCTACTGCTCAAAGGATTCTGCGACGCAGTGTTACGGGATATGCCCCAATGCTGACCTCGCAGGTGAAACTTCAGTTTTTTGCCTTGAGGGAACTTGATTCGAAGTCATATAGGTGTTGGTGTCCGAGCTGCGTTCTGGACATCAAGCATCTTGCAAGGTATTTCAGGACCGCGTCGTTTTAGCCTGTGTCAAGCTGATTTTTTGAGGTCAAGCAATTTTAGTGGCTGTATCTCCTGAGGATTCTACGCAAGGAGGTCAGTCTTCATTTCAATGATAAGATGAGCACGGCTCACTGGCAGACTGCTGATCCGGAATTTACGTAGCTTGGACCGCAGCTGTTCTCACTGCGTCAGTTATTCTACCTGCCGTCATCCAGAAACGACAGGGAAACTTATCAATTTATCATGCTACGCTCGTTCTGAACTTCGCCACCTTCGCGTCTCTTGTTTCTTTGGCCGTTGCACCAATGTGTTCAGTTTGGCGGGAAGGCCCCACAGAAGATGACCTACACACACTTCATACCACTAATCCCTCATTTGAAGTGGCTGTATATGGAGAAGAGGGACTCACGGATCCCAACCGGGAATTCTTGACCAATCTCCCGAAGCGAAAGGTTCATCGGGAGAGGTTGATGCTATCCTTAGCACTGCTCACACAGGTATGCCTACGCGTCTTGTCTGGTGGATCTCCTGCTCATTTGGATACTTTAGGTCGCTCTTCAATGGACGTGGGCAACTGCTCTTTTCACAGATCAAAACTACTACCAAAAAGCTTGTGTTCCTGAGACTATCGTTTTACTTTTCGGGTACCCCTTGTCCGTACATGACTTGAACCATGATCTCTTTGTTCTCTGGCCCTTGTGGCTTCTTTTCAATGTATCTATAACGCTTATATGGGGCACCCTCTTGGTTTACAGCAGTTCGCCATCCGTTCACCCTATCTTGTCCAGGCAACCTTCACGCCCCATGGAAATTAACTTGGAGGGACTGCTTTCCTTTGGACAAAGGCCGGGTCATGGTGCTGCTTTTGAATTTCACAGCCTTTCTGCTAGCTGCGCTATTATTGGTATCGTCTGAAGTACAAGTGGTGAGAAATTGTCTCATTGGCGGAGAGGACATAGAATGGTCATTTGGGTACGTCGTCCCCATGTCGTCCAAGAAACCAGTGCAACTTACTCTGAGCCCTTATAGGCAGATAGCAGCCTTGCTTGTCGCGTGAGTGATTGAACAATTTGAATTTGTGAATCTTATTGACCATCTTCCCTATATTTTAGATTGGTTCCAGCCTGGCCCATTCTTGCCGCTGTAGAACGTCGTCTGAATCAGTCGAAACGAAGGTCTGACGACAATCCATTACGTCATGATACAGAAAGCAACTTGCACAACGACCTTGACACCACCACGCCACTAACACCGTCTCAAAAAACCCTGACTCCCTTTGAAAAAAAAACCAGTATTGTTTTCGGGGAAGTAGACATCGAGGAAATTCCTGTGTATTCTGATACCCTTGCAGTGTCTCCCCGCGCACCTTATCCAAGTCACCATGAGGGGCTGACATTAACGGGGTCAATCTAATTATACTCCAATCAACCGACTCTTAAGTCTGATTGTCCCTCGCACTGCCTCAGGCATTTCATTTCATATACTTGATTAAACGTTATACATATATGCATTAAGTACTTATAGATTGTACATAGTCTAGTTGTAGTATGCAATATCTACACGAGCAATTTTTAAGAAGCGATACGATGATAGGTGGATCCATCTAATCAACTCTAAAGACTGATAAGTTACTTTCGGCCCCACAGTCGCCCGAAGAAATGGAATATTTTAGGTTTAGGAGGAAGAATCTCCCATCTGATGAAGCCGTTAGAATTAAGAGATGAAAGAAATGGAAGCACGTACTGAATTATCAAGTTTCCTCTACCAACCACTTGGCCGTTCTCTCGTACAGGCATTCCGGCACCTTGAACGATACTGCGGCCCTTCATCGATTTGTCCCTTGGGTAGTCAATCTGAATGATAAGGCTGCGACCGTCGATGCCCATGAAAGGGACTTTTCCTCCTTGGCGACGCAAACTGTCCACCCAGGGCAACCGGATATCCATGATGAGGTCGTCGAATAACCTCACGAAACGATCATGAGGAGCTTCTTCAATGATGAACGCGATGTCCTGGTAGACGCCCGGCTGCCACTCATGGCCTACATTGCGACAAAGGATACGTGTTCCTGGCCGACACCCAGGAGGAATGTCTATCTCTATAACCACATTCTTTGATTTGCCAGACATATAAGATCGAGTGATACCGAACCGGAAATGTTTTCCGGTGAATAGTTCTTCTAAGCTGATCGAAAGAGAATAAGCCCACTCGCCGGATGGGCCCATACCAATGGAGTGTAAAGGAATTGTATAAGGTGGCGTATGACTTCTTGAAACCGAGTGCTCGCGAAAAGGAAGTGATTGCGAATGATGGAAACTAGAAGAGGCAGCAGAAAGAATTCAGAAACCAGAAGATGATGATAGATTAATCCCTAACCTTGACTGACGATGACCAAACTGGGCGGCAGAATACACACTCTGACTTTGAGTCGGCTTCGCCTTAGTTGAAAATTTTTTGGCTTCGGTCGTTCGAGGAACTGGCGCGAAGGGCGTTGGTGGCCGATACACTGCTGGGCCCGTCCCAGATCCTTGCGGTGGTGCTTCATAATTAAAAATGTTAGGGCTGAGGGGCATATTGCGATATTGGGATGCCAGGGTTTCAGACGGCTGCCGCACTCCCTGCTTCCATGACGAACGCGGACTTTCTATGTTGCTTGAAGCTGGTGTAGTGAAGGATTCTGTACTTGATGCGACCATATGAACAAACGAATCCACTGAGATGGACGACTCGCTGCTTGTCTGATGCGCCAGTGGAGGAGGTCGCCTTACAGGCGGGGGTTCGTGACGATGCTTGAACATGGCTGGGTTGAGAGGTTTGACGAATCCTTCTCGTACCAGGGTTCTATATGCATCTGTGACCTATGGCAAAGACTATTAGAATAAAATACACGGAGATCGGGCCCGGACGCACCTCCAGAAAATGTCTGGCCGACATCTCTTTATCGTAACTGTTAAAATGTCGATCTGGATGCCACGTCAAAGCCTAGAGGGCGATGAACACATCCTCAGGAAACCAGGGATGCTGATAAATGACTACCATTGTCCTGTAAGCGTCCTTGATCTCATCTGGACTGGCCCCTTCAGAGATATCGAGAATTCGAAGTGCGTCTTGAACGGACATAGGATACATGAGGAAGTGTGGACCCTTTGTGAAAGATGGTAATGGAACATTGGCGTGGCTGCTTCGTCCTGGGCTCTGCCATTTATACAAGCAGTCCCTTTGTCGCAGTCGGCTCCAAGCGGCGGCACAGATATGGCGAAGATCAGAAAGGATCAAGAGCGGTAGATTTCATGGATCCTGATACGTATGAAGGAGCTTCGGAAACTAACAACAGGCCATGTGGCATGTCAGGCATCGTGGCCAAACCTCATGTTACTCGCATTGGCCGTAGCGGGGACGTTGAAATGAATAAATCAGTCTCAACGTAGAGCTCAGTCCTTCGAAAATTCTAATGCATAGTGGCGGCCTCACAAGCTGCCTCACAATTGTCTGGCGGAGAGAAAGGTCCGAAATGAAGTAATATTCCTGTTTATAATTTGATCATTTATCTGCCCCTGCCGTTTAATGTGGTAAGTCATGTAAGAGTCGTTTACAATTGAATAAAACTGAGATTCTGAGTCGAGGCGCCTGCTTCGATGTCAAGCAAGAGATGAGAGGTCTTCTAGAACAGTCATAAGGAGTGTCGTTTTACGTGTAGGAGGTATGTTGAAAGCTTGACAGCGTTCTTTGTCGTTGTCGTCGTCAATTATTGCGGAGATGGCGCTGGGTATGTAAATTGTGATGTATGATTGGAGGGAAATGTTGAACGTTAACTGGGATCAACATCAAGCCAAACAAAGCTGATAACATCTCCGAGGTCCGTTTCATTTCGCCGTCATCTCAGTGCCTACGCTCAGAAATAAAATCATTATGGCAGAACAGGAAGGTTCAATCCCGATTACGGGTGTTGAGGACCGACTCCGGGACCGCGAAATTTCAGGTGAAAAACTCTCGCCTCTTCCGCTTCAGCCCAGAATACCTCATCGATCTTCAAGTTATCGCCACTGTGACTAGTTGACTGGTTAGTTATTATCAAGGGGGGACAACAGTACAGAGATGAACCTCTTCCAAACCTGGATAAAGTCTTTGGTGTTCTTATCAAGTGCAATCTACCCTGTAGATAAAGCGGCAGCCCATTGTCAAAGTTGTACCCCGTTTCCGTTGCGAATGGCACAGCTTTCATGAGGACTGACTTCTGCACGTCCTCCAGCTGTGGCTCCTGACCGATTTCGGGGTTCATGGCATCGAGATAACAGCAACGAGTAATGCTCGACCTCTGCCATACATCCCCCGATCTTTGATTAAATAACCGAGCTCAAAACCCTAGACGCCTTCTGCCGAGCATACCTCGTGCATTGGCAGTAGATGAAGCCCTGGATAAAGTGCGGGTTCTCTTTGTTTTATTTTGCCTGCAGCCGTCTCAACGATGTTTTTAGTCCGACTCAAAACAATCCTCCACTGGCAGCACAAAGATAACCGTAGCTTTTGCAGAAATTCTGGAGTCGGGTGAGCTAATCGCTCCAAGCGAGTTGTTGCTGACGTTTATGATTGCGATAAATAACAGTACACCCTTATTTCTACGTTGCTTCGCAACTTCCTACCATACACGTACACAGAGACGTACCCTGGATTTGCAGGCCTCTCCTGAGCCTTCATTTGCCAAAAAATCGCTCAGAAATTGCCTCCTATGTCTTGAGTCTTCAGACCGAGGATCACTGTCATTGCCGTCTAATCAGCTACCTCAGGGATTTCATGAAGCTTTAGAGTCCAGTTGATTCCAGGTTTTCTGTGGAAGACGATTCATTCGTTCCCTTGTTTCTGCACGAATTTTCTCGAAATTTATCCCACCATCACCTTGTTCAAGAATTTCGCACGACCTGCAGGGAAGCAGGAAACAAAATGCAAGTTCCCTGTAAACTACAGATGTATGTACAACCTCCTAGTTACTTCATCTACGCCACCAAAATGACGCATTTCGTTAGAAAAGGACAGCTAGAATTTTCCCCCACCGAGTGGTCGGTTCCTCTTCGTGAATTTCTGGAATGTATCCTCTTTCAAAACGCATCTCGTCCAAGGTCACCATTCTCGTTCTATGGGACGTAAATAGTAAATAATTTTACATTAGTCAAGAAGTCAGATTACCGATATATTAATTTATATCCCAAGACACAAAGCAGAAAGAGAGGCTGGGTTCGAATAAGATAATCAGAAAGACTGTAGATGAGGTCCTTTCAACTTACGATAGCAAGATAAGAAGACACAAGTTGGGCACCCAGTTACCTATATCTGGGTCTGGTTGCAGTGGGACCTCCCCAATTTCCCAAGCTTAAATTTTATTAGCTTCTAGGTAAATAACGTGCGCAATCGAGGTGCTTACCCATGCGCCAAGGCCCTTAACGCGTGAAAACATACCATCCGTTGAAGATCAGGATGAGCACACACATAACAAAAGCATAAATTGCGATCTGCAACAGGCAAATTAGCCTTTGAAAGTCAAAACCAACCACAAGGTGGAAAGAAGGGGCATGTCCGGCTTCCGACTGCGAAAATCTCACCCAAGGCTGCAGGCGATATCTGTTTTTGTAAATATCTTCGCTGTGTTTTGCCTTGAAGTCTGGTTCCCTGTTTTCCGCAGTCACAGTCCCTTGATACCAGCTACGACAGTGAAACCCTGCATTAGTGAAATCGTGTGAAAGATTCATGCTCGAGGCTGGATTACCGAAGGTACGTAAAAAGCATGCCAATCCAAGCAAGCAACGCGGTGGTGGTATTCAGTGATGAAAGCCAATGGAAAATCTACGACGAGGCATGTTCAGCATGGCATTCCTAAGATAGAGATAGGACTAACTTGCTCGGCGCCCACTGAAGCAGAGACCGACATGTAGGCAAGCATAGCAAAGCTAGCAGATACAAGCACCCCAACCCATGGGATAACGGTCTTATTACGCTCACTGCGGAAAATTCCTGCACAGAACTTCAGAGCATGTCCACATCGTGCTAGATAATATAAAAATCGGCTTGAGATGTAAACTGGAAGGGCAGATCGTTATTCAAGGACTATGACGATGGGAAGAGCGTACTTGCCATCCGAGACAGCAGCACTGAAGGCTGATATGACGAATGCAGCATTGCAAATATGTGGGAGGACCTTGATGCCAGATTTCTGCATAGCGATCACGAATGGTGAAGAATAGGCCTGAAGACTACCTGGACTTTTCCCATTCTTGCTAGTATTTCCTGGAACAGCCAGTTCGTCAGATCCCACCAATAGGCCCGCGACGAAGACCGCTAGGACATAAAACAGGGTTCTATGAAAGTCATAATTGTCCATGAACATTCGGTTAAGCCATGGACACGAGGAAATGGTTACTTGCATCCGTATCCACACCCGGTTAACAGCGCGCGGGATGTTCTAAGATTCGTTAGAAACTGGCATTAATAACGAAATTTTGTTCGCTTACTTTCGCGGGATTCTGCACCTGTGCAGGGTCCGGCATCAGGCTGAGATCGACGCCATAGAAGATGGAAACAAGGCACATACCTCTCCTGCAGCGACACCTGGTACCTCAGTGCCAAAGAACGCGAAAACGGCCTGTAGATTGACATTGATCAGCAATCTAGAGAACGATGTCTTTCGCATTACCTGGATCATAGACGACCAAACGCCTAGGAATTTCCCAAGAGACCCCTTGATTCCTCTATACTGCACAAATGGGCCTGGGTTCTTCCAGTTCCTGAATCCGATATAGCTGCGACTCACAGTTAGCAACTCAGATTTAAAACTACGATCAAGTTAGAGATCGTCGTCGTACCCATGTTTTCCTCCGCCCAGGTCAATGATGATCCCAGTAATTATGAGCCCCACTATTGTAAGAATCTTGAAACAACTGAAGAAAAATTCCGCCTCGCCATACGCGCGAGACCCGAAGCAGTTGATACCAACGGCAAGAATAAGCTGCAAGACCTCGTCAACCTGCGTTTAAGAACATGCAGGACGATCCATGGTTACCCACCAACACTGTCACCGTTATTAGATTAGAGTTTCTACGATACAGCAGTTTAGCGAATGGGGTTGAAAACAGATACTTGTTATAGATCTATCCTTACCTTATGTAGGGGTCTGACGCGTTCGGGAAGAACCCGTTGAACAAAATGGCTGCAGCGCTCAATTCCGTCGGCAAAATTATAGACCTTTCTAGCAGTGAGCAACCTTGCCAAGTTGTTGCTTAGAGTCCAACTTGCCAATTATACCAAGCATTCCAGCCTGAGGCAATACTTCATTAGTTCCCTGTTGTGGCGCTGAAAAGCTCAAACCGGTACCTAATGCAAAACCGAGAGCAGGATCCACGTAAAGCCCAGCGAGTCCGACGGGACCTCCGACATTAGGCCTGCGTAATCAAGCACGTCAGCTCGTTTTTCTGAAAGAAAATGAAAACCCAATTACACAAAAGCGACTATTTCGCCAATTGATATTACCTACTAGAACATGAGTATTCATGCTTTCACACCTGGTTTCGTAAAAGAACAGTCAGACTTACAACCGACCAGACGATAGTGCCGGTGATGATGTATCCCTGAATTAGTATTGATGCGCATGAGCGAAGCCGCGAATGGCTCGGAAGGCGCCAATGACTACGAGAATTAAATGCGCACTATAAGTGTACCCAGAGGACCGGCGTGTTGCAGTGCTAAAGAGGTTGAGTAGGTCACATGTCTTAAAAGATGATGCGCGTAAGTAGTATACCTGGCGCAGTTCCAATATACAATCCGGTTCTAGGTATAACATACATCAGCAAGACAAAAATGTGCAGGTGTTTCTACCGACCCTATAACGCCCCCTATCGAAAGATTTTAGGTGATTCTGCAAGTGTACCTCGATGTACACGCACCAATTGATATTACGCTAACTTTGAGCAATGCCGAGGCCATGTTAAGTACCTTTGAGATGAAAATGTCCGGGTCGAAGCTCACTATGCCTAGAATAAATAGTCACTATGCGTGGTATTGCCGGGTGGGGAGAACATGCCTTCGGTTGATTTGAGGAGGAAGCTCTTGTCCAATTTCACTCCACCTAATCAACGTTAATTTTATGCGTCTACTTCCAGACCAATGTTGTCTACCTTTTCTGATATTTCTCAAGTCGAATTCGCGCCACGTCAAGTCTCTGGTTGATTTTCTGTCGCGCAGAGAGACGAGTATCGTAACGAGATAACTTGGAACGGGAGGCTTCTAGTGGCACAGAGGAAACATTGCTAGCAGAGGTGAAAGTGCGTCGACGATGAATATCCTGTGCCTCCATAAAAATGACAGAGGTACAGAACCACCAGGTTGGACTTAAGTAAAGAATGACACTGACGCCCATCGAAGCAGTACAATGCAACTTCCGGATCAAGATGCCACCCTAAGAGCGCCGGAATTGCCTGGCGGAGAAGGGCATACCGTAAGCGAATATATCAAGCATAATGAAGTACAAAGATTCAGATCTTCAGAGTCTATAATCATCGAAGGCCCGAGGGTATTAGGACTCGGTTCTCCGTGGGTATACTAGTAAACTTGTCTTCGGTCATCGGGCCCAGGACTGAAGGAAACGCAAGGCGATGCCACAGACAACTCTTGATTCTTCGCGTCGTATGTATCAATAAATAACGACTGATGAATGAAGCAAGGACATACCAGGAGTTCCGTTAGAATGGGGCAGTCGTATATTCATGTCCCACTTCGTCTTGTCCAAGCTGTGCACACTAAATGTTCGGGATTTGTTGGAAAAGGTACTCTGAGGAGCCAAGAACAATAGAGGGCATTTAAGGCACAAACTTCTAGCTCCAGGAAGATGAAAGGAAATATTGTCTCGCATGAAAATCCTTATGAGCAGGTTCAAGGAGGATCGGGCAACAAAGAAAGTCCAGGTTTTCAAGTACTCTATTGACCCGAATAGGTTGTCGTTTCTTGACCCATGACCGTTCAATTTGAATTTGAAATTCGAAGTGGCGATACAAAACACAAGTTGATGAAGGTGATGGAAAGGGCGTAATGGGGTGGGATGTAGCTGTACCAGAGCTTGGCAGGTGCAGACTCGGATTGGACTCGGAGCCAAATAAACACATGAACATAAGATTGTAAAGCCTGGTGTCCACGTATTCGAATACATGCAACATTTATTGCATTGAACTATGGATATACTGTAGGTTTACAGTTCAGGAAAAATTTCTCCCGCCTAATAAATACCGGAATCAGAGTAGGAGAGATGGTCCCGGACATGGACTTCTAGAAGGATGTAAAAGGTATCAGTAGCTAACCATCCCTGCAGTAATTTGCTCCCGTTGCCAGCATGCATTTTGCTATGCATCGAATCGGAAGGGACTCGCTAGTCGTGTAGCTTATTGCTTGAGCAAACCTCCGCACAGATCGCTTGTATGATGGAGGATAAGTAACCGATTGAGAAGTTGGCGTCCGGTTGTATCCAACAAAAATCTTCCCCAACGTTATTGATTGAAGGCGCAGCTAAGTCGGGTTATAAAAAAACGCCTGGGAGCTTGGCAAGATAAGAACGTTAGATTGTCTTTTGGTAGAGGCCGTGCTCGACAATATATTTCGCGATATCATCTGTAACCCACTTGCGCCACGGACGATCATGCTCCGAACCTGAAATACTGCGAGAACGTCGCACGGCTGTCGAGCTGTAGGTACTCGTGTCACCTTGAGGTCTATGATAGCAATTCTTCCTGAATCAACGAATTCTTTCGCAAAGGATAAAGCTTGCAATTCAGATGAAGTAGGTGCTTCGACGACGCGTCGCGCACATACAATGCGTGAGTTGTCACCTGCGGGTGGTTGAGAAAAGAACTTGCGAAGGGACGACATCATGGCTTCCTCTGAGGTATAGTAACGTGGAGCAAACAGTCGTTCAAGAGTGTCCATACCCACAAGAAATGTTAATTCAATATCCTGCGGGACGCTGACTTGCACTGGAGCATTTGAGGATGAGAGCCTTGTCTTCAGGAAGTCGATCAATGTATTCGCCTTGCCAACAAAAGTCGGTTCATCAGTGATACCTATTGCTACGTTGGCGCGTTCTGGAATGAAGATATCGGATATTGGGCTAGACGAGGACGTGGCGTCGACATCCGGCTGAATAGCCAAAGTGAGCAAAGACATCATTTCCAGGCGTTGTTGATAAGTTGCATCCCCGGGTTTCAAACTCTTGTCAACATTCTTTACCGATAAAAGCAAAAGTTTTGCGTCGTAGAAAGGTGGATCTGCATGATTAGCCTCTTCTGAAATGCTTAAGCCTTCGGACCTTGGCGAATTTGCGAGAGCGAGGTGGGCAAGAGTCGGTGGGTTGAATGAAGAGTCGAGAATCGATATGCGGAGAGGTCTTCTGGAGTTGTACTGAGATACAACATGGGAATGAGGTAAAGGCCAAGTAGGATGAGGTGCGTGAATTAATTGGAATTTCTCGAGACCTTGTTGGACACGCTGGAGAAGAGCAGGAGCCGATTGACGGATGATATGCACCATGGGTTGAGTCTCAGAGTTTAGGCCGTCGTTGGATATAGTCTTCATCATGAAAGTGTTCAGTAATTAAAATAGATTAGATTAGATCCTTAATTTGCTCGGCTGCTACCGATGATAATGATCTCCACAAGTTCATTGTTCGTGATTAGCCTCGTAACTTGTTATTAACCTCCATGTCGATCTCCTTGGACAAAGACAAGGACGGCTTCATTACTCCTTGTATGTCCTGCACCTTTCTTCCACGCGTTTCTGCTGACTAGAGTTCATCACCCAGCTGTGGCACCTAAGACTTCTACAGCATCCCAAG
The DNA here is from genome assembly GCA_015501075.1 of Gymnopilus junonius. NCBI lineage: Eukaryota > Fungi > Basidiomycota > Agaricomycetes > Agaricales > Galerinaceae > Gymnopilus > Gymnopilus junonius. Next base: position 119,146 of record JADNYJ010000015.1, read on the forward strand.
ATGAGCCCAAAGAGTCTGAAGGTGAGCATGACAATAATTGATATCAAATATCAACTAAAGTATATCGAGTAGCCGCTACCAGCGACCTCTTTGCTTCCAGCTTTGAAGTGACAGTCCGTATCAGGTTTTGAAAACCATAGCCAATCTACTCAGCATTTACCGTCCAACCTTCTAGATCACACTCGCAGACCAGCAAGGGAACCCAAACTCGCCTTTGCATAGCGTGAAAACGTTCCAGGAACTAGGATTGTATGTCTAGATGGGAAAATATCATCATTCACCTATTCACCCCGACTTTCACAATCAGACGCCCGGATCTCTTGAAAGGTCTCTTTGCTATGGGATTCGACAGACCTTCAAAAATTCAAGAGAAAGCCCTACCGTTACTCCTTTCCGACCCGTGCGTCGATCTCTCCTTACTTCATTTCCCAAGGCAATCGTTAACTTCGCAGTCTTCATTAAAGACCGACCAACATGATCGGACAATCTCAATCTGGGACAGGAAAAACTGCCGCATTCGTCCTCACCATGTTAAGTCGTGTTGACTACGACTTGCATAAGCCTCAGGTAGGTAAAATCTGTTCTCCTTTAGGGTCATGTTACTTAGCGGGTTTGTGTGCTTTTTCAGGCTTTATGTCTAGCGCCCTCACGAGAGCTTGCACGGCAGATAATGTCTGTCGTGACGTTGATGGGGAAGTACACCAATGTGCAAACCGAATACGCCATTAAGGACAATCTTCCGAAAGACGCCACCAATATCACTGCTCAAATCATTATTGGAACACCTGGAACCGCAATGGATTTGATAAGGCGGAAGGTGGGCGACTGCAATCGAACCCTAATCAGAATCTAATCATCGAGCGTGAAAAAAGGTTTTGGATGTGTCCCACGTGAAAGTTTTTGTCGTCGACGAAGCCGATAACATGCTTGACCAAGATGGTTTGGGTGATCAGACGCTGCGGGTGAAGAAGTGCGTGTTTTCAATGCAGTAACGTTGACATCTAGCTAAATAAATACCCGCACATATTCAATAGCCTCCTTCCCAGAAAGCCTTACCAAATTGTTCTCTTCTCTGCCACGTTCCCTGATAATGTCCGTGCCTTTGCCTCAAAATTTGCCCCCAACGCCAACAAGATCGAGCTGCAAAAGGAAGAACTCAACGTCGAAAACATCCGCCAGTTTTACATGGATTGCAAGAATGAAGAGCACAAATATGATGTCCTTGTTTCCCTTTATCAGCTTCTGACGGTCGGACAGAGTATCATCTTCTGCCAAGTTGGTTCTTTCATTTTGTTGCCACTCCCGATCGAAATCTCATTGTTTCGGTCTTCCCTTCCCTAGCACCGACATACAGCAGATAGGATCTCGCAAAGGATGACTGCGGAAGGACACAAGGTCGCTTCACTCCACGGGGCAAAGGATGCAGCAGAACGTGATGCCATTATTGACCGGTTCCGCGAGGGTCGTGAAAAAGTTCGCCATCTTCATTTTCATACTTCTCCTCGGTGCTGACATGCTTTCTTCGCTAGGTTCTGATCACCACAAACGTTATTGCGCGTGGCATTGATATTCTTCAAGTCAACCTCGTTGTCAATTATGATTTACCTCTTCTGAATGAACGAGTCAAGGGAGCGGACGAGAGACCTGACATTGAAACTTATATTCATCGAATTGGTGTGTTGCAGGAAGTCAGATTTTGCTCCATGCTAACGTTTACGTAGGTCGAACGGGTCGTTTTGGACGCAGGGGTGTCTCGATCAACTTTGTTCACGACAAGAGGACTTGGAATCAAATGGAACAAATCGAGGAGGCGTTGGGTAAAAAAATAATGCGTATAGAAACTGATAACGTGGACGAGATGGAAGAGGTATGCTCCCTTCACAGACTTTTCGAACAGTGAATTTGACCATTTTTATAGAAAATGAAGCGAGCTTTGAAATAGGATTTTCCATCTTATAACCTTTGTAATTAGTATATATGCAGCCAGTGCAACGAAATTGCCGTAACAATTTGTTCGAATCTAACACGGAACCTGCATCCTTAAGACTGGTAATTGCAATGGAATTCTATTGAATGGAAATTATCGAGTACGACAGAGATAGCATGACGAAGAAGACATGATGGACGGTATGCAGGTCTATGAGTGATGAAAATTACAAGGAGGTTCCACAGAAATGAGAGCTTATGAAGATGCTTGTGCGAAGGCGATTGCAACAGTCTGCAGCAGAAAAAGTCAGAAATCAAGGCATCACTCAAAATTCAAGATACTGACCTCCGAATGGCTGAGAGAAATCAGGACCTTGGAGATCCCTTTTTCGGCGGCCTTGGCCTTGGCCTCGGCATGCAGACGAACAGTTGGCACACCTGACTCGTCGTTAATGATTTCAATGTCCTTCATGGCAGCAGCAGCTCCTTGAGACTTCACGCCCAACGCCTTGAAGACGGCCTCCTTGCCAACCCAACGTGCAGCAAAGGACGAAGCGGGAGCTGGTTGTGACTGGCAGTAAGCAATCTCAGCATCGGTAAAATTGCGAGCGACAAATGTTGGGTTATGAGATGGGACGGAAGAAATGAGTTCTAATGAAAACGTTAGATCAGTGTACCCTACGTAGCCTCACTCAGAGAGGGTGCATACCTTGGTCTACACCAACACCGACAGGTAAGCTATCTCCAAGACCTTTGGAGGCAATAATCTCAGAAATGGCTTTGACATTAGCATCATCAAGAGGAGGGGCTTCCGTGGGTAATTTCCCCTTGAAAGTGTATTCGCCAGTCTTGAGGTCCAAAGTTGCACGAGCCATGGAGTTCAAAAGAACTTTACGCTCCATATCGGCTGAGTATGGTGGATGGTCTTTGACCTTCACAAGGGAATTCTTGATCATCATCTCGCTCATTGCCTTGTAGGACCGCAAGGCACGTAGCCTGTTCCTCTGCTTGTAGCCATCATAATAAGCGGCATCTACGGCACCAAAGGCATATCGAGGATGAAGGAAGAGAGCGGTTCCACCGACTTGACCGAAACCGAACGACGACTATCAACCGACGTCAGTATTTTCGTGGGCGACCGATCAGAAAGGCGTGACATACCATGACTGCAGCTCGGATACCATCTGTGTGGATGGACTTAGAAGGGAACATTAAGAAATGACGGTCTTGGAAGTGAGAGTCGACATTACTAGGCAATAAGATAAGAGTCAATACTAAATCCCAATATACGAGGGCAGGTGACTCACTCGCTGTTCCGATTTCCGGGAATGACACCAGTAATAATACTCTGCAACAACCCAGCAGCTTGCCAAGCAGCAGATCCACCTTTGCAATGGCCAAGGAGACTCTTCTGAGCAATAATAGGAACAGCGTTGCCCGGCGTTCGCGAGATGGTAGTAAAGATGTCGTTCCAAATGAGAGTCTCGTTTTCCTCCTGTGAAAGATGTTACCGTCAACCATGATTCAAAGGCGACATGGATTACGTACATTTGCGCCAGTGCTAGTACCGTGGATGGAGAGCGCACCAATGTCATCGGCATTGAGACCCCAGACAGCAAGGGCTCGTCGAAGTGGGGAAATATGGGGATCCGAGCCCTCGAGCATACCATAAAGGGCCAGGGCGTCCTTTTCTTGCTGGGCAGCCTCCTTCTCAATGTGAGCAATACGAGTGGAAACATATTCCTGGTCGACTTCTTCTCCAGCATTCTTACGGGCCTCCATCTCTTCCTGAAGCTGACTATGTTCATGCGATAACCACTGAGCAATTTGAGAGCGGCGGAAGGTAAGTTGGCGAGAGCGATAGGCGATATCCAAGATGGGAAGGGGGTGTTTGGCAGGGATCTCCCTTGCCACGGTGAGAGCACCTTTACCAGGGGCAGGTACTGATCGACCAGCTTTGTCACTGTCAAAAATTGAACAAAGGAGACGAGAATCACGAGTCAAATATTCTTACGTTGACGTCGATGTAAATGCAACTACACCACGAATTGGGGCTCCTAGCTCTAAAGCAGTCTTGGCGCTCATGACAATATGTACGCCGACACCCTATGGGTTTCTGTCAGCAAAAGATTATCCGAAATACTGAGTATGGCTTACCTGGGCTTCCATGAACCCAGCACGAGAAGTGGTAGCTGGGCGAGACATTTCTGTTGGCTCACGACCCATGGCAAATTCTGTTTCTGCGTTGCTCGTCGCTTTCATATTGGCGAATTCGTATGAACCTTCTTCGCTGATGTCGTCGAAGCCACCTGCAACCATGACCTTGGCTTTGCCAGAGAGAATGGTGTCAGCGGCAATTTCCAAGGATTGAAGGGCAGTTGCACTGAAAACTTATTGAGCGTATATCAACTAGGCAACAAATAAAGTCATACCATGCACCAACGGGGATCTTGACAGGTCCGCTTGATGAAAGAAGTAATAGGTTAATCCATCCAGCCGTCGTATTAATGAATCTAGTCGTATCGGGCATACGTTAGTGATAAGGGCTTCGTTTGAGTACTCAACAAAAACATACGTCTCTTGCAAAATATCATTCTGAATCTCTTTCTCGTCGCGACGGTCTTTGAACATCTTGCCCATGCTAATTGTACCACCCATGCCGCTTCCAAGAGCTGTACCGACCTCTGATGGGTGCATGTGTTCATAAAGTTCATATGGATCAGTGAAACCTGACGCATTGAACGCCTCGATAGTGCTGACCAGCGCCCAGAGAGTTGTGCGATCGACTTGAGCGATAATGTCGTCGGGAATTCCATATCGTCCAGCATGCCAGCCAGTGGGAACTTGAGAAGCGACAGTTCGGCTGAACTTGAAGGCTTTCGGAACGAATACACAGGCGCCTTTCTTTAACTTGGCAAACCATTGACCGCCTTCGGCTGCCCAGATATCGCACTTGTCGCCATGCTGCAGTTTGAACTTTTGTGCCTCGGAATCAGAGACTTCAATAGGTTCAAGGTCGTGAACGAGTTCGATTTCCTGGTTGAAGATCTTCTTATTGGGGTCGTAGCCGCGGAAAAGCTCAGGTTCTGTGCCATAGACCAGACAGTGAAGACGTTAGCGTAATATCAGAAATATCACCATGGTGCTTACCGATCAAGCGAATGCCTGCGTGCACTAGTATATCTTTCTCGTAACGGCCTCTAACGTCCTTGTCGTCGACAGGTTCATTTGTCTTGCTGTCCACCCATCCAACATAGAGCGAACCATCTTTCAGACGGCCATCAAAGTGCTTGATGTAGCCCATAATCCAGGCCATTTCAATGCAACCTTCGATAGTAAATTCTCCACGTGCTTCCATTTCCCATCGAGTACGCGCGCTTCCCCAAGGGCTGACTTCTCCGAACCCTGTGATGACAATAACCTTGTCAAGATCAATGAGTCCTTGGAGATGCGAGAGGTCTTGCAGAGAGGCTGTGGATTCCAATGCAGGGAACTCGAAACGGAAGTTGGCGCGAGGCTGAACATCCACTGTTTGTAGGAGGCGTTCTGCTTCGACACCGTTAATGACTTTATAGTCAGCGGAGTTGTCGCGAGCAACAGCACGGCGAAGATCGGCCTTCTGGTTGAGTTTATTGCGGATGCGAGTGGTGATGTCGGCAAGGTCGGGGAGGCGATCCATTCCGCCATTTAGATCAGCCCAGATAGGTTCGACTTGGGTGATACTGAAGAGGAGAGGGTGCATTAGACCAAGAATATTGAATGCCATTTCCTTCGCCGAGAAGGTTCGAACACCGTAACTTTCAAGTTCATGGGCGACAATGTTTGTGGGGGCCATCAAACCAGTTCCGCGCGTCCATCTGAGGTAGAATATTTAGTTACGTACAAAAAGCGGGGAAAAAGAATCATCCTTACCCGATGACAGCACCAGCCAAACAGAGATATTCACCCCAGCTCTCTGAAGCCCATCGCTGGAACAGCGTCTCTAGAGAGATCTTGGACTCCGAATAAAGTCCATCATTGCCGAATAGACCATGGTTAGGGGATAAGGGAAGAATAACTTGCGTAGGGCGAGTAACGAAGTGTCGGCTAGCCTTCTTGTTTTTGACGGCACCCAGAATTCTGAGAAGATTGACCAACATCATACGATGAGCAAGTTCTGAACGATCATCTAGTCCGTCAATTTCACGGCCGTTCTCCGGGATACCAGCAAACGGAAGGATGTAGTCAAGATCCATGCCCAAGTTTACATATATATAGTCGACAAGTGCCTCAACATCTTGTTTTGAGGCTTGGTTGAAAGGCACAACATGAAGAGCAGAACCTCGACTGCCGAATGACTGGAAGATAGATTGATAATACTCGACAGTTTTGCGGTTGTAGCTGGAGGTCGTGATCACGACATGCGCACCGCCAGAGAGAAGGCCCTTAACGACCTCAACTCCAATGGAACCCTTTCCCACGCCAGTCAAGAGTGCGTTCTTGTCTTTGAAGGTCGTACCGGACGTAGCGATCTCATGTAGTATATCGAGGTAGACACCCGTGAGGTTGCTACTATATTCCCAATTAGTGCCGACCTTGCGCTTCAAGTGAAGGAGAGGAATTTTGTCGGAAGCAAGGGAGGTAACGGCTGTGACACCAGTAACTTGAGGGCGGAGGAATTGAGAGGAAGAACGACGACTGCGAGGAGAGCCGACACGAGGACGAGGATCGGGTGACTTGTGAAGGGTTTTAACAACACCTTCGTAGAGGGCCTTTATGCGGTTCTTCTGGTCAGAGCTAATCTCTGGCAAGGACTTGACCACAGTCCAAAGCTTGAGGACGTCGTCCTGAACTTTCTGAATATTGACAGTCCCAGCAACCGTATCACCGCTGGCCATCTCCTCAACGTATGCCTCTAGCTTGCGAACATTTTCGCGAACAACTTCCGAGTACTTGATTTCGCCTTTGTCGGTGACCTCTGTGCGGGGCGCCGTCGGAAAAGTAACTACAATACGAAGAAGGTCAGTGACAGGTAACAGTCTCTAATCTAGAGGACATACCATCTTTGTACACCGGGGGCCTTCCAAGGACTTCTCGGGTGTTGTCAATAAGCTGCTGACCAAATTCCTTTGCTAACTTGTAAGTCTCGCCTTTAGAAGGGTCACAGCGATCAATGTAACACTGCATGTACTGCAACATTTCAGGATCAGCCCGATTGAGGAGTGCAATGCAACGAGCAGTGACTTCTCGGTCTACAGTAGTCAGGCGGCCGAAGATAATGTCATAGAACAAGACTAAAGCGTCCTGACGAACCCAATTCCAGGAAGAGTCAAAGTGGCGAGCCTTGAGGGGGTCGAATCGGGGTTGAATACCTTCGATGTAGGCATCACCATGCTCACGGGTGATGCTATCGAGCTTGGCTTGCAGAGCCGCGTTACTAGACTTCTCCTTGTCAAACGCTATCTCGCCGGCGCGTGAGTCACGGCCCAGATAACGCATGTAAAGTTCGATATGCTGAGCGGCGAACTTTTGTTGTTCAGCTTGGAACTTCAAGAATTCCTCGCTGTTGATAACAGCACCACCTGCAGCACCGCCACCTCCGCCACCAGAGCCTGGGGAAGTGAGAGAAATGCCAGAACGCTGAGCGTAAACAGATACGACACCATCAAGCCAGGTCTTCGCCTCGCCTTCGGATGCAAGCCTCTTCGGGGGCTCAAGAGTTGTGGCAAGGAGAAGAACGCCGTCCGATCGAGAAGGGCCAAGGCCCCATGTCTTCGAAAGATGAGCTTTGATAGTAGATAAGTTGAAACCACCAGGCATCTTGCCACCAACGAGACGCGAGATCAGACCAGTGCTGTACTTGCCGAGCGCGCCATTGAAACCGCTACCCAATGCAGAACCAAGCTCTTCTAAAGGAAGTTCCTCCCCTTTCTCTGGAGCAGAAGAAAACTCTTGTTGAAGATCACCCAAGATCTCGTTCTGCAACGTCGATTTGCCACCAACCAAGTCCTTGATAGATTTCGAGAGGGGAATCTCATCAATGCGCTTCTTCAGCTTCTGAGCGACAACAACAAGTAAAATGTCGACAGCCTTGACGGGTACATCCTCGATGCTTGCTACAGGACCAGAAGGTACTGCTATCGCAACAGGTGCGGCCAGAGCAGCAACTGCAGTAGTTGCAGAAGGAGCAGGTGCTTCCTCGGTGGCAGCAGGTGCTTCAGCTGCATCTTCATACTGGTAATAGATCTCCTTGGTGTTCTTGGAGTGGCAGAGAATAGCGCGGGAGATGCTGACAGAACCATCTTGAGCCTCGTATTTGGCCTTGAGAGTCCGAGTGGCCATGCCAGTCAATGTTGGCGAAGGACCGAGTTCAATGAGACGCTCAAATTTGAATGTCGTGAAGAGCAGATCCTGCGTTTCAATCCAGCGTACTGGCGATGCAAACTGATACGCGAGAAGCTCGACGAGAATGATGTAGGCTAATTGTTGACGATTCTCGGGGCTGGCCCAGTTATCTTCCTCCCATTTTCTCAAGACCCTGTCAAGTTTGGGCGACGACGTCTGGTCATAGATAATTTGGGCGTATTCGCGCGATACTTGGAAGGGTTTAGCAATGAGATTGGGAATGTACTTCCCGACGAGCCAATCGGGGTTGAGATGCGCAGCATTGATTTTCTTTGAAAGGTCTGTAGGGACGAATATGAGTTACCAACTCAATCAAGGTTAACACCAATATTACTCACATGCACGGAAAGGAAGCACTCCGGCCCACAAGTAACGGGAATGGAACGGCACATCAATGCCAGGAAGAGGAATGGTGGCGAAACCTCGTTCCAGCTTGATGTAGCCCTCGGCCTTCTGTTGTTCTTGGGCCTTCTCGAGGCATGACTTGACAATATCAGAAAGCATCTCTTTGACTTTCTCGACAGTGAAGGTCTGAGTTAGCTGAAGAATATACCATTAGACAATTGATTCGACATCATTAGAAAGTCCATTTACTTTGGCGATGTCAATCTTCTGGATCTTTAAATAGTTGAGAACATTGGTCATGGTTTGAAGTGCCAAAAGCTCTCCAGCACAAACATATTGTTGACCCTAGTGAATGTCCTGCTTAATAAATGAATGCGGAGAATATAACGCGAACATACCTCGACGTTGTAGTTGACGATTTCAAGCAAAGCACCAGAGACAGTCGTAATGGTGTCAACAACCTCGCGAAGAGCCGCATCACTGAATGTGGGTGAAATACGGCTGGGATTGACGGCGCACATAGCATAGTTCGATCGGTTTTCAGAGTCTCGCTCCACAGCGCGTTGCATGGTGATACCACGATAGAAGACAACATCGACGAGGGCAGAAATGTGAAGGACGTCGGCAATAGAAGCCAAGGCAGAGTATTCACCGAGGGAATGGCCAGCAAAAGCGCAATCCTTTTGCACGAAACCTTTCATACGCATGTCTTCGAAGGCGGCCTTCTCAGTGACGACGAGAGCAATTTGCGCAAATTGAGTGGCGAAAAGAAGACCGTTCGGATGACTGAAGGTGTACTTTGGTGTGCGAACGTCAATGTCGGCGAAGAGAGGAAGGGTCTTGACATGACCATCCTTGTCCATTGCGTCGTATGTCATGTCCATGTATCTCTGGCGAATAGCCTGACCTTTGATACCACCGAAGTGAATAGTTTTTTCCTTGGGGTTGTCCTTTACAATTTCCACGATGGAGAAGCCATAGACGGCAAGAAGATGGGTATCAGCTCCATCCCAAACAGCACGAGCAGCAGGAGAGCTATTGTAGAGGTCCATACCCATGCCAGGCTCCTGCGAACCTTGACCAGTGAAGACATAGACGGTATTAGGTTGAGCGACCTCCGCAGATCCTTGCAAGACTTTTTCGCCTTGGTCGTTGGTGGTTGTTATGTTGACAACAATATTGCCATCGCGCATGCCGACGTGACGAATCTTAACCTCCAGAGCTTGGCCAGGAATGACCATACCGACGAAATTAACGTCATACCTACGAAAATTGTTAGAGAAAGATCTAAGTGGTTTGAATGGTAAAGTGACATACGCAATGACACGTTCTGGGTGGCCTTTTGCAACGACGGTCTCGACATAGCGACGAGTAGCAGCACTAGACCATAGTCCATGAGTGATAGTGGCGGGCAAAGAGGCGAAATTCGAGAAATATGGGTTAATGTGAATGGGATTGAAGTCGCCGGACACCTTAGAGTAAGGTTCGTTGGTCAGGGGAGCATTGAAAGCGGTTGAAACATCGGAGTTAGTAAGCGAATAACACTCTAGAGGAGTCATAACACCGAGAGGAGTGCCATGACGTTGGAGGTAAGCGAGAACAGGGTTCCCATGAGAGTCATCTTGCTGGAATTCCACAGAACCAACTTTGACTAGGACTTTGAGCTGATTGCGGACAAAGATATCTCCAGTAACAGAAACATTTCGGTAGTTCGTCCTATCCTTGAAGGCTACTTGTGATTGAATGCGGAAAATGAGAGTAGTGCCGGCAAGGAGGGGAGAAGACGTATTCTCCCAGTCAAACCATTCTTTGGATTGCAGAACACCAACAGCAGCGTCGTTCTCGAGAAGGACACTGTAGTCGGGTTCCTCCGTGGTGTCGAAAGTGTTCTCGTAGTCTGTAAAGCGTCCGCGGTAGAGGAATGCGGAAACAACCTCAATAACGCGTTGGCCTTGGCGATAGACATAGCCCTTAACCTTGACGATCTTGCCTTCGGGTGCGTTGATAACCGAGATGATACTAGCTTCAGCCTTACAGATGTCTCCAACGGCCAAAGGACTCGCTCCATCGACTATGCGGAAACCGTTGGAAAGGTGGACCAACTTCAGGAGATCGCCATCAATGGCTGCAGGGAAGATTGACTTCATGATGGCCTATAGAATGAAATCAATAAAAAAGATCAAAAATGACATTCCATCCAACATACCTGCCAGCCAGTAACAATAGCAAAGTCCATAGGCGCCTGAATCTTGTCGTTCCTAACAGCCTTGAATGCCTCTCCTTGGTTGCCAACAACAGCACAGAATTGCTGGACATCCTCAGCCTTGATCGTGACCTCCGGGCCGATGAACTTCTCTCGAATGTCGATGGTAGGAAGGTCTTCGTTATCACCATACCAGAGCTTCCAATAAAACGCTTTGATACGCTGGTTACGGCCAACAGCGATCTCGTGAATGGGAGCAAAGCCTTGCGAAGGCTTGTACTCGAATTTAAGGGAAAGGGGAATAGAGCTACCAAGACGCTCTTCGAAGATGGTCAGGGCGATCTGCTTGGTCTTGACATCATAAACAATCTCCAGAGCCTTGAAGTCGTCGATGTGTTGCCCATAGGAACGAGCAGCGCCGAAGGCGGTGACGGACGTCGCAACAGAACCAGAGTAGCTGATGACGACCTTCTGGCCGACCCGAGGAGCGAGAACACGTCGTAAAGGGTTGTCGATATATGACGTGCCCTGAACAATAGTCTTTGACGTGACGAGAGCACGGAGCCAGCTGAGCTCAGACCCACTCAAAGTCTCGAGCCAGGCAGAAGTGTCCGGCAGTTGAGAACCGAATTCATACGTAACAGAAGAGCCATTCTCGATACGGGCGACACCAGGAAGGTTCTTGGCGACGGGTTTGGGAGAGGCTGCAAGGTATTCAACAACCGGGACGGAAGAGGCATCACCACTATAAGTGCGTTCCAGAAGCCGTTGGATGAGGGACTTGTTGATGTTGCCAAGGAGTTCCTTGACGGGCTCATCCTTCTTCACTGACCATTTGGCCGCCACGGGACCTTGCAAGATGCAAACACGTTGAGGATCTTGATCGAAGACTGCTTCAATATCTTCGGCTGCCCACAAGGAATCCTGCAATGAACAAATTAGGCAAATAATTATAAATATAGAATAAAAATTATCGCATGATCGATATACGTACCTTCTTAAACCAAACTTCAAACGTTGCATCCAGAACAGGAATGAAAGGAACGGGTTTCTGACCCGGCCTCTGCGAAATTGCTAAGAAATAAGCAGTATCTTCAGCAGCAAGCAGCTGTTCTGCGGCGAGGGGGTATTTGTGGAAGAACGTCTCGACGAAAGGAAGGGGATCATCGAGGGTTTGATAACTCTGGAGGATCGAAGGTTTCGTGCCTGAGCCGTTGACCCCAGCGAAACGTTCTTCAATGCGCCTCAACCAGTCACCAACAAGGTTCCTGAGCGAGATGTCCACCCAACGTTTCTGGTGAGAGACAAACATCAACCGAATCATCCTCAAGACGGTCTCCTCATACGTCATGTCTGCAAGGTCAGAGGCGACGCTTCCATCCTTCTTCCACCCGAACCACGGCTTCGCGAAATCCTTATTCAATTTGCTAATGATCTCTTCCTTACGCTCTGTCAACCACAAAGTCCTCTTCTCCTTCGGCAGCTTGAAGATAGTATCATCGAACTCCTTCCACAATTTGACGGCCCTCGTCGCAACCTTATGAATGGGTTCACCCAACTCCGAGCGCACGGTGAGGATGCCACCAGTAGGTTTGGTGTACGTGCCTTCCCAAGCACTGTCGTCCACACCAGTGGCAGCGACAATCAAATCCTTCACTGAGGAACTAGTATGCGCCTCCTTGGCTACCATCACGCGACTGGCGAACAGGAAACCGTCGAAAGGCATGGGTTGAACGCCAAACCTCTCCACCGACCAGTCGCCAGTCAAGTACTCCCAGACGTCATCAGCAGATCCAAAGCCGGATCCACCAACGAGACAAATGTTGGGATGCTGACGAATTGCGCGATAGGTTGCCAAAATAGGTTGGTGGAAGTCTTCGAAGGAATGATGTCCTCCGGCACGGCCTCCAGTCCACTGCATTATGATAGGGAAATCAGGGTTGGCAGCCGCGATGTTGATAACTTGACGGATGCCATCAACTGAGCCTGGCTTGAACGCAACATGCTTGATACCGGCGGTCTTCAAACCTTCGATTATCTCGATGGCCTTCTCTGTTGTTGGAATACCTGCTGCGACGCAAAAACCTTCAATGGGAAGACCCTCCTTCCTCATCTCTTGCCACAACGGGAACTGGAATGTGAACTGGCGTGGATTGATGTACAAGGCATTCAATGTGATACCCACTCCGGCAGGGACGAGTTTCTGGATCTCAGCGACCTTGGAGCGAAGAGCGGCAGCGTTGTAGTGACCACCGCCAGCAAGCTCGATGTGGTAGCCAGCATCCAAAACGGCACTGACAAAGCCAGCCTTGACAGTAGAAGGTGTCATACCAGCGACCATGATGGGTGGTTTGCCAAGTAAACGAGAGAATGGCGTGTCGAGGTGCAATTCTCCATCGCTGAAGCGAAAAATCAGTTCAAAATCTGAGAGCATCATCGAAAGGCTTACCTTGTGCGAACGAGCTTAGGGGACCACTTCTTACTCCACCATTCCTCGTATTTGACTTGTAGCGAGCTGTAAAGTTCGGCATCGCCTTTGCCCTTCTCACCAACAACGATGACACGAACTCCACGGCCATCAAAGTTCCTGGCCGTCAACGGACCGATACCACTTAAACCACCGGGCCCGAAGTCGACGGCATGGGTGGCTGTTTCTGGGAAATTGGTTGCTTTCGTCCAGTGAATCGGAGAGGTGAAGATCTGTTCGCAAAGCGAGCGGGTAAGAGAGGAAGCAAGGTCGCGCATATCCGAACCTTTTGGTGTTACAGTCAGCCGTAATTAAAGAGAACAATGAAATAAATGCTTACCATCTTCGGTGTTGTAGACTGGAATTCTCAAATCTTTGGCCGACCAAAGTTCTTCACCTTCCAAATCTTCTTCAATAAGCTTCTGGGTTACTTCCACGAGGTATTCACTGTGGTAAGGGACGCCAACAACCAAGAACCTAATCGAAAAGACAGGCTTGCGCTGAGAGAAAGGGATTTTGCTTTGGTCAAGCCCTGAAGGTGCCTTAACTTTCCTCAAGCTTGTAACAAGACCGAAGAGGGCCTTGGGGGGACCTGTCACGACGAAAGCCTTAGGTCCGTTGTTGAGGGAAACGGACAACTGGGAGTTGGTAGGAAGGTACTTGTTCGTCTTGGTGATGTGGGGCTGCAGCTCTTTCAAGCTCAATCCAGTGACCGATAACATCGGGCTAGGAGTGCCTTCACCACCTTCAATGGCGTCCTGGACAATGCTGGGCTCTAAGGAGGTAACAGGGAAGGCTTCTTGACCACGGAGACCAGCGTAGAAAAGCCACTTCACCACCTTACGAGAGTTGTCAATGAAATCTTTGAAAGAGTCGGAGGCCGAGATGGCAACAGCGGAAACAATTCCTTGAGAGTGACCAGTTGCTCCTGTAATGCGGCTGCGGAGCTCTCCAGGCGTCAGGTCGGCAACATGGCAGACGACAAGATACTGCACGAGTTGGGTCAGACCAATGAGAGGGAAAGACATTGGGACGGACGCCAGGTAAGGAACAGAGGGGCGAGGGGTTGCGCCGGAGAGCCAAGACAGGACGTCAAGGCCATGAGTATAGTAAGCCGACCCCTGCTCTACATCTGCTAAAGGCACGAGGACATTCTCGGTAATAGTCCTGATAAAGGGCGCGACGAAAGGCTTGTAGGTATCATACAGATTCTGTAGCTCGTCGAAATAAACTTCATTAGTGCCCTGTCCACCAAACAGAGCAAAAATAGAGGCCTTTCCGGCAACTGATGCCGAAAGCAAGGCCGACTGAGGCTGGGATGGGATATTGGAGACTTGCTGCTCCTTGAGAGCGGCAACTGCCTGGAAGTATGCGGTAAGGACGACCTTGCGGGTCACGGTGTCGAATGTGGAAACAAGGGTATGAATATCCTTAGTCGCGAGGTATGATGACGTAAAGTGCTTGAGCACGTTCAGGAGCAACGCGATGCGTGCGGGGGTGGATTGCGGGTCCTTGGGAGCACTCGTAGCAACGTGTGCGAGAAAGCGCGCCGAAAGCTCTACGGCTGCCTCTGCTTCATTTTCTAGCTGAACCGTGCTGTCGACCGCGTCTAATTGGGACTGGATATGGGTAAACTCATCACGGAGAACTTCAGCAGCGATCCATTCATCGCATTGTGTAGTAACTGGTATAGAAACCTACACGTAGAAAAGCGTTCAGGTTGATGAATGCGCAATGCAAAAACGTGAACTCACTCTAATTTGTCCGAGGGTAAGAATTAAGGGACGCGTAGTAATAGCCTGGACAGCGTGTCCATTGGGTACAGCCATCTTGTTGTCGAGCTCGCTGTTAGAGACGACTAGGACGGCAGTTTTGTGGAAAAGGGGGAAGTCTAACAACGTAGACGGTGCAGAAGAGGTGAACTGGGGGTCAACTGAAATTATATATGACCCTGACCCCAAACCGGGTTCCCCAACGAATTTTTGCTTAGAAAATGTCACGTGGTCGACAACGCACGATCGATTTCGTGTGAAAGTTGCTTCTTCTGGGCAGCACTGCTTCGAACTGAGATCAAATCTAAAAATGCACCACCTCCGACCCGGAGTCACCCCAGGCTTTCTCTATGCCAGAGTATCATTTGTACTTCTTTCAAGAAAAATGTCCAGTCAGCTCGGAGATCGATTGCAACATTTGACGCCGAGTTTGTCTGTCCATCATCACCTCAAATCAGCTTTGATTTCGGCTTCGGTCTCTTTTTGGAGGACTGGCTAAATTGCTCTAGGTCCTATTGGAATCTCGTCCAAGTTATGAATCTATTTCACTATGATGTATTATCAAGCTCTTCCTCTTCCCTGGCCACCCCAGCTTCCGTATCCTTAGCAATCACCCCAACAGGCTGCAAGAATGTGGTTCCAGGGTTTTCCTACGTCTCTTCCGTATTGATCAACGTTCCAGACCTTGTTGTCGGCTCTCCGTTTCTTGTATCATCGCTGCTACTCACGAAACGTCGTAAATAACCATCATGAACGATGCATTTAACACCTCCATGATTCATAATCAGACCATTGGCAACTGTGCCCCACCATCTCCCTTCCACGAAATAATCTGAAGTGTCATGTGGTTTTGCAGCCTTAACTGCAAATGAAGATGGCCTTGATTGTATGTCCAAATTAACGACTATTTCAATATCCCTTCTCTCGCCTTCATGGACAAATTTCCACTGGATAATTGATGCGATAAATACAAATGCTGCACCAATCAACAGACCACATTGCCCTATTGCTGTCTGATTCTCCCCCCGGGGTATCCCCCCGGTCCAATCATAATTACTTCCATCACGACGATATGCGCAACAGTCAAACCGGCTGAAAGAGGAGGAGTACATACTGCGCAATTAGCAGTCCTGTTGTGTTTTTTCGCCGCAATCTTCCGGAGATCCCTCGTGCGCGCAATTTGTCCCTGGCAAGATCCATGGCATGTTGTCTTCCATGCGCGGACATCATACCCATTGCAGTGAATGAACACGCCATCCACGAATAGAGAAATGACCACATGTCGAGATATTCATACCAACGAAAGGGAATGGTCATTATCGGCTGTCCTTGACGCATCGGCAGCGACGTGTTACATGCCAAAAGACATACTGGGATGGTCGGATCGTCGTAATCAAGTGGGGTTGGTAACTTGGCCACACTTGCTCGCAAGGCCATTGCTCCAACAAACATCATCGCTATCCAAGCAAACGCCAGAAGTCGGGTAGAAGACTTTGCTTCCCTCAGCGTCTTTGACCACACCAACAGCGACGTACCGATCAACATTCCTGCGCCTGTTATCGAATAAACAGGAACGACATCGAAATCGACTGTGCCACGCCCCTTCCAGACGCCAAAGCCACCGCATGTACCGCTGCTATTGAGCTGAAAACCATAGATGCCCCAAGTGAGCTACTGACGAGCCACTCGTTTTTGTGGAATGTTAGTGTAGTGATAAGAAAGACGTAGTAGAGAAATCGAGAAATAGGGCCGTAACCGCCAGAGACGCTGTGGTCACAGACTACACCTGGAGTCATGAAAGTATGCATTACATTCAGATGGGCTCATCTTTTATGTGCAGCTGACAAGGCTCAGGGTGCTTCGTTCGTGTGCATTCCGTATGCAATCCGATATATAAAATTATGACGATGAGTCCCTGCAAAATGGCTGTGCTGATACAAAGTCAATAGATACTCTAATAGACGTTGGAATTGAACACGAACTATCAGCAGGAATCAAAACAAACTTCAGTTCGGATACACTCCGCAGTTCCACAATGTATCCGTCCAGCCATCTTATAATATCTACGCCGTCAGTAGATCTATAACACCCAACTCGAAATTCAACATTCCGCAGACTGGGAAATTGGATCCTGTCCAGAAGCATGTTTATCAGCTCAGGCCAGTTTGGTCAAGTTCAATCCCGTTCTTTCCGAATAATCCATAATTGGCGTGGAAACCATTGAAAGATATATAGTAATGAAGGCCAATTTTCAGGCCAAGGTCTCTTTTGGCTGATAGAGTCAAAAATCAGGTATTACCAAACTTCATCTTCAAAATCGATGTGCTTGGCCTTCATCCAAGTGGGGTCAGCTGAAAACCCAGGATGTTCGTCTCGAGCTAATGATGTCACAATGCAATGTAAGAAGGTGAGAGACACATCCAAGTGGGTCAGCTGAAACCCAGGATGTTCGTCTCGAGCTAATGATGTCATAATGCAATGTAAGGAAGGTGAGAGACATTGATAAAAGCCCAGATAGTACTCACTCCGAATCAAAGAGAACTTGAACTTTGGCCCAGAAGGATCTTCAGGCTCGACGGCACTCAAGAAAATTTCCACGATAGAGTTTCCTTCTTCATCAAATGCCCAATCCCAGTCGGAATCGACAACCCTCAAGTCTGCGTTCTTCAAACAGGGGAACCGATCCCTTTTACGTAGGACCGTAACCAGACCCTTCCAAAATGTAAGAGTATTTTCTTCGGCACCTGCGTCAAATAGAGAAGGGATTTGAATAAGGATATTCTTGAGTCGCGAACCAGTATTTCCGGAAGATTTCATTTTGAGAGACTCTATGAGCCATTCGTAGGTCCTTTCATGGAAATCCCTATGGAAGCGAATGTCGAGCCACTTCAATGATGACAGCTTATCCCATTCTATGGGATCTTGATACCCGTCATCAACTACGTAGAGAAATAGACGAGGTCAGCATCTAACGCCAATAGAATAGGTGAAGTTCTGGTGAAGTTTGAGCATACAATGAAGGCAAGGTACAAAAACCAACTCCTCCAATGCCGCAAGGCAACCCTTGATGACTTCCCACACCTGACGATGCCCCTCTACTTCAAACGCTGCAAGAGCAGATAACCTTTTCAGACTCGAGAAATCAAAATTCACTTTTACAAGGGCAGCATTATGTTCAGGATTGAAATCCAGGACGTTGAAAAATAGCGATTCCAAGCAGAGTTTACTTGTTTGACCTCGGGGGGATCCGAAAGACAAAGATTGACTATTTTCGTCATGCACAACGCAAGATGCTTGATGCTTGGTCCACAATGCAGGACCAAGCAATGGAAAACCCTCGACATCGAATAAGATCAAACTCGGGAGGCTCAGTACCTGTATGAGAGCCCCCACCAGGCCATTCCTAACCGTGGACGGGTACCAGGCCTCATATAGCCCTGCACGCCCATGACCCCGTCTATAACTGATCACTATTCCGCGAAGACACCCCAAAAGCGGCAAACAAAATTTGAGCACTGTATCCTTTGAGAGCCAGTCCTCCGATTCGTCATCTAGAGCATGAAATCGGGGAGCAAAGTCGAATATTTGGAGGAAGCGCACGTATTTTCCGAGGTGCGGAGAGGATCTGAGTAATTTCTGGAACTGGATTGCGATAGGATGTTTTTTGTTACCTGGTGGAAGGAGAAGGACATCTGTGAAGAGAGACCTTTGGCAAGAGGAGACGAAAACGCGAGAGGCGAGACAGCAGCCTTCAGCGTGTCCTTGTCGTCGTGGAGGTATTTTATAATTTCCTCTCTCATTTCTTGTGGAATGTTGGTGGGCATGGTTGCAAAAGCAACAAGTTTATCCTGATTGAGAAATGTCATCCGGCGCGGATAGATGGGCTTGTTAACCGGCGTGGTCCCAATGGCGAACGGGATGGCTGAAAGTTTGACATCCTGAGAGTGCAGCTGAAGACATGATGATCGACTTCAAGTAGTTTTACAGACGTCATTTTGAGCCAGTCACGAATGCCGCTTTGTCACGTTGCAGTTGGACAAAGCGCACACCGTCTTTATCGCATTTTCGTCGCTCGTCTCAAACACCTGTCTTCGTTCAAGGGCCTCTCTTTCTGTTGTGTTGCTCCTACTGTTGCTTCGAAATGTTCACAGTAGCCCGTACTCGCTATGTGCGAGGACCAGCAACTCCTGGTCCTCCCTTTCATTACTGAGCAAGCCTCCATACGTCTTCTTGATTTCAATGGCTACTTTTGTCTCTCCTACTGGTTACCTTTATCTGCCCTCATCGGAATAATGCACACACAAAGGGCTGTGCGCCCGCCTTATTGTCGCGGGATGTTGTTCTGTTGCCGAGCACACTTTGACTGGGAAAATATTCCGAAAAGGGACGACAAAGGAAAAAGATGTGTCACACTGTGACTATTTCACGCGAATGAGCACGTCCCCTAAATTGTTTAAGGTCCTTCTACGCGATCCTTTTCTTGATTATCTCCCCTTCCTCTGCTCTGCATCCTAACCTCGTGGTGCATATTATCTTGGAATTTATTTTATTATCGATTCTACCATCGATTTTGTAGTCGAATCCCAGGTTCTACAACTCGCCACTCAACATCAATTTGCTGTTTTCGCCCGCCGCAACAATCATCGCCAAACACCTACTTAAGCAAACTCCCCAAACAGCACGCACTTTATCACAGACCATCTTTCATACTCTCCCGCTTCAAATAACAGCAGTTTTTTCCCATCCATCTTGTGAGTTTGTCTTCTCCAGAACGGTTCAGGGTGGCTCAAGTTCTGTTCTAGTTATGGATTTTATCCTGCTGATATTATTCTGCATCCTCGATATCGCCAACACCCTTATATCTCAACAGCAATTATCTTCCATTGTCATAATGGCCAACCATTCAACCAACCCTCTTACCCTCCTGACTGCCCATGACATGGAAAAAATTTCCTTCACAACCGACGTTCCGCACAGCGTCAACTTCGGCTCCCCGTCCTCAACACTGAATCTAGGAGATAGGCCGACAGCTTTTCCAGATGGCGACAACGCCACCGAATATTTGACCGTCGAAAGAGATGTAAGTGTACATCTACAGCATTAGATCTTTCACCTGTGTACTCACACATCTCCCTACCCAAGCCTGACATTGCGTCTGGACCGATGGCCTGCGATGCGCCAGTGCAGCTGAATGCAAGTCAACCGGCTGCAACCTTTGACGTTTATCACGCCCCATCGGCTGGTTTGAACCCAACAGCCACATACACACATACACTTTCCCCACCTCAGCCCATCCCCAGATCATCTGCCCAGACCACTACAATGCCTTCACCATCTTCTGGTGTCAAACACAATCGGGTCATAGCTAGGGGCAAGAATCGGGACAACGCTATTCGGTCGAACAAGAACAGCAGCAGGACTCCGGACGGGATGAATGTCGACACTCCCGAAGAAGGCACATCGACAAAGCTAGTGCCTTACAATTTGTCTGCGGTAAATAAACCAGCCCTGTTCGATTGGGCTGCAAAGGAAGAACACGAGAAGCAGGACAAGGAGATGCGCAGGAGCATTGGACTTGCGGCTTCCTTCCGTAAACCCTCGACATCAAAACCCAAAAGCAAGAAGCTACAGGAAAAGAAGTCCAAGCAGAATCTGGAAGACAAGAAATCCAAACCGAAGGTACACAAGAGTACTCAGCGGGGTGGTTCTTCTGCACCTCCACAAGCACTGGGCGACCCACCAATGCCAATGGCACTTAATAGTGCTGCTCTACCCTCAGGATTGCTTCCTACTCCCTTTGACCTCCCTGGAGATGAATTCTACAAGCAGGTCGTGGGCGCCAAAAGGGACGACAGCGGTATCACTGCTTTGTCTTCCCGCATTTTTTCCGCCACTTATAACACCCGATACACCTCTGAGAACACTACTCACCGTGCTGGGCGCAGATATTATGGAAAGACTGCTGGTAAGTAATGATTACAAACTCTTCAAGCTTATGCATTACTGATGACATTGCTCTAGGACAACATAATATCATGGCGGATGAGGAAACTTTCAGGGAAGTCAAATCGACTGGCAGGAATGGCCTATTCACTTCTTCCAAGCCCCAGCAAAATGCTCGGACACAAAAGGTTGGTAACCAGTATATGCTCTGCACTGGCATGTCTGCGCAAGTGAGCCTTGCCAGGTTTCATTCAAACTTGTAGAGACTGACTTGCTTTCAAGATCAATATGCTGACAAGCATTACCTTCGAATCTAGAGGTTGTTCTCGACCTGAATTTGAAGAAGGATCATCCCGGGATGGCAATATGGACCAACATACCTTCGAGCACAGCACATATTATGGAGACGCCACGCCACAGTCCTCTAGCGAGACACCCCATCGCTATTTGGGAACCATCTCCAGCGCCGGGCCTTCTGGCCCACCTGAAGTCCAAGGAGCGGGAATGGACTTCGACAAGGTTGCTGAAAGCAGCCTTGATCCTGGACAGAGTTCTTCTGCGAACGTTATGCAAATTGAGGATTCCTCAAGGTAGGCAACTTCGCTCTCATTCACACTTCTCGTCGACTAAGTTATGTGATTGCTAGTAATGTGGCAGCCACAACATCTGTTGCCGATAACGACGTTACACCGGTAAGATACTGATCTGTCTATCCTGTACTATTTATTGATTTTTCTGTGGGTCCAGCCCATTAAAGGATTGAGCAACGTCATGAATTCAACGCAGGAAGTGGGGCAACAAGCACTAGACTCAGAACCATCACACAATCTCCTCCAGTCAAATAATACAGCAGTAATCGATGGTGCAGTAGAAGATGGCATGCAAGTAGTTGCTATGGAAGAACAATCAATGGAAGTCCTGCCACAGTTCAACTCACCTTCCAGTGGGCCGACTGAGGATTCATCGAGGTGCGCAACTCTCTTCTGATCAGAACTTCTCAACTAAGCTGTGTCGCATTGCTAGGAATTCGACAGCCGCAATGTCTGTTGTTAATAATGATGTAACACAGGTAAGATACTGCTCTATCTGTCCTACAATATTTACTGATTTTCTGTGGATCCAGACAATGCGATCTCATGAACCAATCAGCATCACAAACTCGACACAGGAAGTGAAGCAAGAAACAATTTCGACCTCAGGACCCCTACATGATCACCTCCAAACAAACGACGTAGTGATTGATGACGCCGATACAGGAGGTAGCATGCAAGTAGTCGCTACTGAGAAACAAGAGGCGGAAGCCCTACATCAGCTCGATGCACCTTCCAGTGTCCAGACTGAGGATCCGTCGAGGTGCGCAACTCCCTTCTGATCAGAACTTTTCGACTAAGTTTTGTGGCATTGCTAGGAATCCGACAGCCACAATGTCTTCTGTTGTCAGTAACAACATCATACAGGTACAATCTTGCTCTGTCTATCCTGCAATATATATTGATATATTTGAGAATCCAGCCAATGCTTCGTGTTGATAACATGGACAGCACTTTGGATTCAATGCAGGAAACACGGCAACAAACCTCGACAAATGTTTTGGACTCAGAAATGTCAGGGATCGACGATGCTACCTCAGAAGGCGCCACCCACCTAGCTACCACCGTGGAGGGACAATATGCGACCTTCCCTCAGCCTAGCGCACCTTCCGGTACACCTGGACACCATTCCAGAGAAAATGTCACCACTACGGTAACCACTTTGCCGTCTCTCTCTATGCCTGATGTGCCACCAATCAAGCAAATTCCAAATATCCCTCCCACCATGGTCGCCGAAGCTAGGACGGATGTGGCCGCCCCCACTGGCACGCAGCAGTCAGAAGGGGTCGGCACAGCTTCTATCATTGCCACAACATCTGGCCTTTCCAACTCTGTTGATTCTGATATGCAGATCATGGAGAAGGAATCCCCTGCCCAACGCCGGCCTTTACGATTTCCTATCTTTCCATCCAGCTTAAATTCGGTGAACTACAGGTTGGAAAGTTTCCAGAACTACAGGGAAGCTATCAATGTCTCTGATGAGGACTCAGAAGATGAGAACGATGTCTTTGACGAGGACCCGGAAGATGAGGAGGACTATATTGTGCCTCGAGTCCCCACAACAAATGTTGAACAGGTCAACCTTGTATCTTCCTCTCCGACTGCCGTCTGGGTGAGCTCCTTTCCACAGAACAAGCACAAAGCTTGGCCAACCCAGACTGGAAGCAACGAAAGTCAGAAGGACCAATCTTCCTCTGGACCTCAGCCACAGCTTCTCTCGACAGAAGATGCCAAAACTGTCCCTGTGGAAGAGGTTATGGACAGTGAGGTGGACTGGTTAGGTCCTGATGCACCGATGCTGGACGCATTCCATCCTGTGGTTGTCAATGAAAGCTTGCTATCTTCTCCACCAATTTCTAACCCCCTCGCACGAGAGTCAACTAACCTGACAATACAGTCCACTGCAACTCAACAGCCCCCCCAAATGGGCATTAGGAAGACAGAGATGCCCTCACCAAGTTTGACTCTTGGTGTTGGTCAGTCGACCAATGTGAAGAATCCAGATGGGTCAAGCATACAACGCGCTGAGGTCGCGCCGGTTGGCAGCTCACCTGTGATTTTCGCTCAACCTTCTTTGGTAGCAAAACCAGTGAAACAAGAAGGGCAAAAGAAGCCTCTACCGTCTCCAGAACCTCTGCCGAGTGAACTTAGTGAACGGGTAGCACAAGGGACAGAAAAGGATGCAGGACCTTCATCCAGACCTTTGCCTTTGGCTGGACATCAGCCTGCCAATTTAAATACCCGGCGTCTATCCTCGCGACATCATCCCGCTTTACTTCGACTTAAAATGCCTTCGCCTCCGACTCCAGGGGCATCTGTGCGGCACCCAAAGGGTTTCGAGAGGAATATTAATGATAATGTCAATGCCATCTTCCCAACACGCCGACAGCCGGAGATTGAAAAGGTGAAGGAAGTGGCGGAAAAGAAGGAGACATCCTCATCTCCTGCCCCTCCAGTGGGTAAGCGCCGGGCGTCTCGAGGGACGGCAAAGAAAGCAGAGTCTAAACCCGAATTGGCTAGGCGTCGTCCTTCCGATTCTGCTCAGTCGCAATCACGATCATCGGATCGCCATCGATCTGCAGCAGCCCCCCTTCCTCCTACCGTTGAACACAAACACCAAAGCTCACATAACAAGGAGTCACACCTGTCTGACAAAGTTGAGGCAAAGTCATTCAAATCATCCAAATCCTCAAAGTCTTCGAAATCGTCTGGGCAAAGATCTACCGAATCTAGTGCTCGGTCGCATGGATCGCTGTTTCCACCTAGTCCTGCAACACCTCCGCCCGCACTTCAACAAAGAAACAGGTATCAGTATACCTCAATATGGGGACTGGGGCAGTAAATAGTAAGGCCAAGTCGTCGTACTCAAGCTATGATTCAACATCAGATGATTCGGAAACGGATGACTCGACGACAGCAGACTCATCAACTGAGGAGGCTTCTGCAACGGAGGATGAAGATCCATTCCAAATGCCAGGGGCCTATCCTGGATCCGACTCGCTTCTCCTTTCTCGTGCCACCAACACTATTCCCGAGGCTCTTGCCTCCATTTCGCGTCCTATCCAGTCATTCTGGAGGAAGTTTTTCTAGATTCATTAGCTGTAGTTGTCGGTAGTTATCGTCGTATCGTATTTTGTGCGGCCCCGTCTCTTTCTATTCCTCTTTCCGTCTATTAATGTCCTCGTGTATTCAGTTCTCATCGTATCGTATCGTATCTCGTACCTCGTACCTCGTCTCTTTCTATTCCTCTTTCTCATCTATCAGTTCCATCGTTTTCTATTCATCTATCAGTCCATTCATGTACTCATTGTTTCCTTTTTTCCTGTCTGTATCTTTTCGTTCTGTAGTAATCAGTGTGATACCCAGTTCTGACAGCAGTGCCATTCGCGATTTTCTTCTTAAATTCCTTGGAAATTGAGGTCTGCCTTTGCTTGCCGAGGTAGATGGGGAAAGATGGAGTTAGTCAACTTTCTCCTGGGTCGCCATTGGGTCCTTTGGTCGAAGCAGAGCGAGGTTGCGGTCTTGTTGTCTATCGAGCAGCTACGCAGATACCATATACTTCGCAAACGCATTGATCAATTCCAACACTAGTAATGTAACCAGACAACTACTGTCAAGAGTAAAGAGTAATGTATATACAAGAAAAGAAATAATATATCTCCAGATACGAGTTGAAACGAGAATCGAAAGCGACAAGAAAGCGATAAATCATACCATACCGAGGTTCCATCCAAACCATCTTTTGACTTTAAAATAAATAAAATCCAAAGAATGAATAGCAAGCTATATCGGCAAGAATGCTTCCTCTGTTGAGCTTTTGGAAACGACGAGGTAGAGAGTCGTAGCGCATCGACCTTCTAATCCCCAAGTCGGTTACTTCGTTTTTTTTTGGTTGAACAAAATGAACGATAATCCAATGCTATCCTCCTCTCCAATGCCAAGCACAGCTGCTTAAGAACAAACGCATGCTGCCAAGTCCTAGTCAACCGTCAACGCGTCAACCCAAACCACTGCATCTCACTCCCTGCCGAGCCCCTCATCATCCAACCCTCGCTTCCTCCTCAACATCGATTATCTCCTGCACACCCTCCCTAAAGAAAACGACATTATACTCCACGAGCCCCCTGCGCTCCTCATACACGTGCGTGGGTATCAGCGCAAGCAGAGCTAAATGCGGAGTGGTGAGATGGTACGTGAGCGTCGTGGTACCTCCGGAAGTGGTGGATGAAGAAGAAAGTGTGGTGGATGCGGAGGGGTAGAAGAGCTCTTTTTGGATTTTGCGCCAGGGTTTAGAGGAAGAGGAGGAGGTTGATTGGGTATTAGTATTGGCAGTGGCATTTTGTTGGAAAGCTGAAGCGGAGTTGGTGGATGCGGATGCGGGAGTGGAGGCAGAGGCAGAAGCAGGGGTGGAGATAGGAGGTGAGAACGGCGACAATGTACTGCGACTCGAATTCGTATGAGGAAGTGAAGGTGGTCTTGCAGGGCTCGTCAAAGAATGAAATCCATTCGTCGGTCGCGGTGTAGATGCTACAGGAGATGTAGGGGACAACAACCCCGAAGAACCGTTGGTGTTCGTGCGGGGGTTGGAAGGACGCACAGGGGACAGTGCCATTGGGGAGGCAGGGGAGGTGGCGCGTGGTGACCGTGATGACCCTGAGATTGTGGATGGAGGCGGTGTGACTGGGATGGTACCCCCTGTTAATTGGCGTTGACGATCTGGACTGGCTGTTATTGACCTAGAGGAAATGATAATTAAGAGACGAGGAGAAAAAAAGCAGTAAGGGTGAATGTACCTATATAATGGTCCAAACGAGTTGAGCATTTGCAAATAATCACAGCACAGGTTGTGAGTGGCAGAGTCGACGGGAGACGCGTCCGTGGCTACATACAACCTCGAACGGACATCAAACAGGAAGGCTTTTGGGGACTGGGAATTCTGCTGGGAGAGTTAGTGCCAAGTTAAAAAGGTACAGATTTGTGCTTACCGCACAAAAAACATTCAGGAGCTCTTCCAGGAACGGCAATGACTCGATCAGCTTGTGTAGGACTCTTGAGAAGGCCTCGTGCAGAGAATGGTCGTAGACAGATGTGAGGTGAAAATTCAACTGAATTTGCTCGTATTCAGGCGACATGTCGAGAAGACGGTCTGAGACGCGTTCATGAATCTGTCTAAAGTTCTCTAGAATGAATTGTTAGCGGTCTTGACGAAAGGGTGGCACAAGATACCGCACCTATTTTATCGTCCTCCTGCAATTTTTCCGCTTTGTGCACAAAGACCTCAAGGATGATGTCCGGATTCTGTGCATAGGACGCAACAATGAATTCGACAAGTTTTGAGATGGGTTGGTTATACAAGTCCTGCGTTCCTAGTCAGCTAGCAGCAGACGGAACCACGGAGAGCCGTACCCGGATATCAATGACGAAGATAATGGTCGAGAACTGGGACAGAGGGACGCCCAGAGACTCGACAGTGGTGTTTGCGGGGCAGTCCCATATTTCGAGGGGAATGACTGAGCTGATCGAGTCATTGTGGATGGTAAGAACGCCAGGGAGTCACAATGAACAAAAAGAACGGACTCGATCTGGTGCTTGACTATCCTCATGGTAGTTTCGAGATAGAAAGTCTGGTTCGGAGGGAGATTATTGAAGAGAACCTGCTGGATGGACGTTTTGCCCGCTCTGTTAGTGGCGTATTTTTAGTATAGCGGCGGAAGTGAAGGAAATGAGAGGAAAGGGCACAGACCTGCGGAGACCGAGCAGCAGAATCTTAGTGCGCGCAACAGGGTCCTTTGGCGATTTCGTGCCATTGCGCTTTGACTGCTCGTTTTCCATGTTTTGACTCGAATCAAGGAGACTTTGGCTTCATTGTAATTTAGTCGTGCCCACGTGACCACGTTATGACGCATTTCTTCGGACTTCCACTGTCTGCTCATCGGGAATTTCTTAGATCATGCCTACATACTTTCAAATACACGGATTCTTTGTCCAGTAAGAGAAGGGCATTGCAATCCCAATGATGCAACTAATTACTGCAAACAAGCTTGGCTACGGGCGCAGATGGCAGAAGGTCATGGACAAAGCCACAATCCAGGAACCCGTCTACTTGCGTTCTGGCATGGTAGGATTCATGAAGTCGATTTAACAAGAATCAGACCGTCACGTTCAGACGATGGTCTCATGCATTGAAAAAAACTCCTGCGATGGTAAAATCAGCCAGGTTTTCATACGAAGAAATTCTGGAGAGCTCGATAAAGGAGGCAATATTTCGCTCTGCCTAAATTCTCTAGGAAGAAAAGCGACGAGAATCAAATGCAAGTGCCGCGTTTGGTCGTGACGCGTGACCACGCTATGACGCATTTCAACTTGCCAATGCCAGTTCATCCTAGTGCGCACGTTCGTCGACATCATATATACCGCTCAGGTACTCCCGCCTCTTCTTCTTTTGTTTTCTCTTTTTGCCTCCGCTAACATGAAGTTTGGCCTCAAAATAAGTGTACAGTTGTCTCCCTCTCTGAATCAGTTCTCAGCATCTCATTTGTCATTTAAATATAGACCGACTTGTACAGCGAATGGCGTCCATACTACCTCGACTACAATTCTCTCAAACGAGAACTCAAAGTGCGTGCTTTATATTTGTATCTCGCCAACCAACAATTATTCTGACTGTCATTCAATTTGTTAGAAACGTATCAACTCTGCGACAGGATGGACAGAGAAAGATGAATTGGACTTCAAAAATATGCTCGTCAAAGAGTTGGACAAGATCCATGATTTCCAAAAGACTAAGGTATGTGGGCTTCTATTCCGGCTTTCATTTACGATCGGATCCGCAATAGCGTGCTGTGCCTCTCGTCTGGAGTTTATCAACGAGATGCTGAGCACCACCCTTTATCTTCCAGACTGCCGAACTCTCTCGCCGTATACACGACGCGGAGAAAGATGTCCAGCGTCTTGTCGTTGAAGAGCACTCACATTCAAAGAATCCATCGACTACTACTGTTGATACAGAGAGTCAGCAGCAACAGCAAGATCCGTATGTCCAAGATGAAGGTTCAGACGAAGACCTCTCTGATAACGAGGGCGAGGACACGGAGGAGTCTTACGACGCGTTGGAAGAACGATTCCATGGCCTAGAGGAAGAGGTGGCTATCCTCGTCGCGGATGTGCACGACCTCGCTCTGTACACGAAGCTAAACATTACTGGGTTTATGAAGATTCTCAAGGTTCGCCTCGTCCTCTTCATTTCCTAACCTCTAACTCACTTTGCATTCACAGAAACACGATGCAAGCATCCATATATATCGCGCATACTGCAGCTAGCTTACTCCCTAATCTCCTTCTAGAAACAAACTAAAATACCCCTCAAAACTACCTTTATTCAAGACTACCTTGAGAAAAGACCTTTCTACAAATACAACTGGGATGCTCTCATTGTCAAATTATCCAAGCTCTATGACCTCGTTCGGACGCGTGGGCATCCCGCACAAGGCGACGCTAGTGCAGGTGGAAGTCAAAGCGCGTTTGTCAGGCAAACTACCAAGTACTGGGTTCATCCAGATAATTTGGTCCCTCTCAAACTTGCCATTTTACGGCATTTACCAGTGTTGGGTGCGTACAAATGTTTTTTTGGGTGAAATGGGGTACTAATACTGTCGGTACAGTCTTCAACCCCGACAAAGAATTTGAACCAAAGGATTCAGGTATGTCATTTCTTTCGTCATATTGTGTCATATCCTTGATGGTTTCAAATATCCAGCCATTACCTCCATATATTTCGACAATGAGGATCTTGAGCTATATTTAGGTCGTTTGGAGAAGACTGAAGGCGCCGAAGCCATTCGTCTACGTTGGTATGGTGATGTAGATAACAAAACAGTAAATAAACATCTTCATTTCGGCCTGCCTCTTCTTACCTCTATGTTCTTTGCCAGATCTTTGTTGAACGTAAGACCCACAGAGAAGACTGGACAGGAGAGAAATCCGTCAAAGCCCGCTTCCCGCTCAAAGAGCACCTAGTCAACCCATTCCTAAAGGGGGAGTATACCGTTGACGAGGACTTCCAGCAGCTCGTCAAAAAGGGCAAGAAGACGCAGCAGGAGGTCGATTCGATGATTCAGCTGGCTAATGAGGTCCAGTATGCGATCTTGACGAAGAAGTTGGAACCTGGTGGGTAGTCTCTCAACCTCTTCCTCAATCTTCAAACGTTCGGGTTTTACGTCTGACGTCATGCTCTGTCCTCAGTGATGCGCTCGTTCTATAACCGCACTGCATTCCAGCTCCCCGGAGACGCACGTGTGCGTATATCTCTCGATACAGAGCTGACACTCGTACGGGAGGATAACTGGGATGGGCGGGACCGTTCGGGGGATAATTGGCGTCGGACGGATATTGGGATTGATTTTCCCTTTGAGCAAGTCCTGCCGGAGGATAAGGAAATTTTCAAGTGCGTATTTGATTTATGATTTCAAGTTTGATTGCTCTTGGCTTATGATCATTTTCCTACGACTAGGTATGGTGTATTGGAGGTCAAGCTCCAGACGCAGTATGGCCAGCAACCGCCCAAGTGGATTACGGATCTCGTGCAGTCACATTTAGTGGAAGCTGTGCCCAAGTTTAGGTACACTCCGTCTTTTACGTCTCTTGATCTCTGTTCATGTTTACTAAATGGGTCATTTTTTAATAGTAAATTTATTCATGGTTGTGCTTCTCTTCTACCTAATCGTGTGGACTTGGTGCCGTTCTGGTTACCTCAAAGTACGTGCTTGCGTCGAACTTTGAAACGGTCAACATGGAACTTACTATCGACCTTCTTTCTGTCCAGTGGATGTCGACATCCTTGACAAACCCAACACAGGCTACCTAAGTGTCATCGAACGTCCCATCGGCTCGCAATCTTCCTCTGGCAAGACCTCCTCTCGCCAAACTACAACAACATCCCCAGCAGACACCGAAGGTTCCCAGATCCTCGATAACGTTTATACCGAGCCTCTTTCTGAAGGCGAGGAAGACGAGCTTGAGCTGGGGCTGGAACCTGCCAAGGATGAGGGGATGCGTACGGGGTTGAGTGGGGGCGATTTCGAGGCTGCTATTTCTTATAGGGAACACATGCTGCAAGAAAGGAGGGAGGAGGAAGAGGAAGAGAGGAAGAGGGCCAAAAGACAGGGGAAGGAAAAATCAAGTGCTGTTGTTCAGGAGCACGAACAGGAGGAAGGCGAGGAGGCTCAGGGTTCTCCGCTCGTCGTCGCAGCAGAGGAGGAGGTTGAAGGCGTCCCTAGACGGCACAAGTTCGTCCGTCAGAAATCGGAGGGAATCTCCAAGAAAGCATTTTCTATCGACCCACTCGCTCCTTCCTCTGCCTTTGACGAGACGCTCAAAACAAAGCTTGCAGGCGAGGAAGCGAAGAGGGAAAAATTTTACTCCTCATCTCCTGCACGCCGGTCTGGATCCAGGCGTCGATATGGGCGAAGGAATGACCAGGTCGAGGAGGAAGAAGCAGACAACGAGCTTGGTGGTAATGAAGAGGAAAGGAGACAGGATGAGGCAGAAGAGGAGGCTGCATTGGGTGGCTGGATGAAGAGGGATTCTGAAGATAGGATCGTTGAGAGGAACGTTAGGGCACCGGCGGGCAAGAGGATTTCTGTCCCTGTTAGGATTGAACCCAAGGTTTATTTCGCGGCTGAGAGGACGTTTTTGGTGAGGGGTCTATTTTCCATCTTGTTTCATTTTTCTTTCTTTCAAGTGTCTGGAGACTGGCGGGCGTGTCCTGTCTTGTCTGGGTATCAGAGTTTCTGATCATTCACATACCATCTCTTTGTGGTATTCTTTTTCGATCATCAGGCAGACGCGTCCTGTCTTTCCTGAATACCTATCGTATGGATCTAAAAGTTCCTCGTTGGTACATGACAGTTTTTTTTACTGTTCAGATTATCCTTGTCCTCAGTTTGAAATTGAACGGTCTACTAATCAATCTCGTTTCTTTCCTTCACATCTCATCACAGAAATGGCTCAACAATGCCGTCTTCATCGGCTCTATCGCGACAACTCTGCTGAACTTCATCCCACCCGAAGACACCCGTGGGCTTATCAGCGCCGCACTCTTCACGTTCGCCGCACTGCTCGCCATCGCTTACTCGGCTGGTATTTTCATCTACCGTTCCTACAGGCTACGCGAGCGCCATGCGGAGGGGCTGTATTATGACAAGTACGGACCGACAGTGCTTTGCTTCGTGTTGTTTTGTGCATTGGCGACGAATGTGGGGATGAGGTGGACACAGATGTGATTGTGTGGTTTTGTGGACCAGTTTATTTTAATTTGTTTTTGGACTTTTGATAAGTTAGCTTTGTGGCGCCAGGCGCGGCGTGGTATCGCGTGCATACGGGTCGTCTTTCTTGCTGTTCGTTTTCAATTTTCATGAGGCACGGCAGGTGACCTTGTTTGTTTTTTTTTTCTTGGCACTTCAAAGGATGAGCCGCCTGCGGGTTACTATTTTACCTCAAGTTCTAGCATTGTGATAGATTGTGATGAGTTGTGATGCCGCGATAGAAGAGGGATGAATTTCAGTTTCTAATCGATCTATGCATGTGAATATGAGGATCGACCTGGATTGACCAGATATCATTTGTTTATTTCTTGGACTGTATACACATCATCTACCTACTTCCTTGGGTATTTTGTATCACTTTATCAATATCGCAGTACTGGCTCTGGAAACTTTACCTCCTTGTTTCATGTTGAGCCTTGGACATGCCACCAGGTGTGAAGTATTCTGGGACATCAGCACATTTAGATTTTATACCGCCCACTATCCTCCTATCCTCTTGGTCACTAAGCCAGCCAATCCATCCATCCGCCTACGTTGCAACGTGGTCTTCCGGACTAATTTTAGATCATCAGTTGTTAGTGACTTTTCTTCTAACAATGGAAATTTTTAAGGTGAGGTCGTAGACTTCAGATGGGTTGGATCAGGATTGTCGATCCAAATTGGAATTTCTCATCAGAGTTGGTAGCAGAAGAATTCTTTGTACACCCCGTAGACGACGGATAGGCACCATGCGGCTCCTGAGTCAGTATAAAAATCTCGAAGCCCTCCTTGGAGGGAGCAATAGGACACCTGCCTGATGACGCACTGTCAGGCATGCTTGAAAGCGGTGAGAGCGTACCTGGCTTCGCCGTTTGATCTCGTATATTTAGCAGCTGCGAAGTCTTGCAAGGCTTAGATATCCTTGAGATTCAGGCTGGCCGCCCAGATCTCAGGACTTTCCCACTTGTCAAGTAGGAAGTCAATTTGCCTCGGAGGCACCGGTGATCCCTCAACCAAATTCTATGTGCCGATGACGCCACTGGCCCTCGCTTCTTTAGCAATACCTCTTTCGAGCACTATTAAGGTTTTCTGAGACCGATGATATTGAGTTCGCACTTACACACAGAGACCTTCTCAGGTATCTCCATAGGCCTTTCCTTGTAGTAGGATTTGTGCGACACTGGCTGTCTGAAGCTAGATCTTCGACGAAGCATGATTCTGCGATAAGAGGCCAGAACAAGATAAATTGAAGTATTGTGTATCAATAGATCAGTTGATCAGGGTGAAAATCATGAGGGGTGTGCACAGAAAGCAGCCGCAGTCTAAAGTTTTTCCAAAAGAACAGGCAAGCCTCACGAAAAAGTTGCTCTTGAGCTCGGTAAGTATGGCCATCCCGGGACTCTGTACTCAGGTTCCATCATAATGAATCAACAGAGTGGCTGGTCCACCCACATCGCCACAGCGTCACCATTCATGGTAAAAATAGGATTGTCAGGTATGGGGTAGAGTAAGGTCAAGGGGGTGACTGCTCTATTGCAGGCGAGCCGGCTGCAATACACAAGATACCGCGGAATGTCGACGTCCTGTCCCAATCACGGAGGGCGGTTATTGATTTCGCTCTTAGAGCCGGAGGTCCGTGTTTGGGTAATGCTGCCCAAGTAAGGGCATACTTTGACAGAATCCTACTACGCCTGTACTTGGGTTCCTTGTTCAATCTCGGGAGTGTGGTTCGCAGTACGTGGTTGGGGAAGAACAGGGGCTGGTCATTGAAGTTCATGAGATCAATAGAAGTGTTGTTGATGTAAAAAACCTTTTTGTCTCTAGAAACTGTAGGTCTAAAGTCGCGTGCTGGTGCTGGATATTTTATTGACCGCGGAACACGCAACGCGGCAAGAAGTTTCCATATCTTTTCCAAGCTGCGATAAATCCAAAGATCTGCAGAGGCAAAAGAAATTGTAACGGTAGGCACCTGATGATAACGCTGTACTCAAGACCTATTAGCATTTTTGCCAAAAAACCTTGACAAACAATTGCAGAGGATTATATGAGCAGCGGTGCTCACCCATTTGACTGACTGAGTGCCCCATCATGACCTCAGTCTGAACATCCTTCTCCGCTGAATTACAGTCTTCCGACCACCGACAGATGAGAGCTACATCGCCGACATCACCTTTTGGGATTCCTCAGATCCCGGATGGTAAGAAGTGAAATCCGTGTATCCACTCAATACTTCTAAATAGGTCACGGAGAATAAAGTGAAGGACATATAAAGGAATCGATGAATCTCGACATCTAAGCTCCCTGTGTGGGGCATTCAAGTCTAGTCCGCTTTGCGGTGAGATTCAGGCTTGGATCTCAGCCTTTCTAATTAATACCTCAGAGGTGGTCGGTGCCGTCGGGCTACGTAGGTAAATGCCTGTATTTAAGAAAGCAGACTTCATAAATATCCAGACATGACTGCGGAAGAGTAATACTTAAAGCATATATGCTCTAGATTGAGGAGTTGTTGTCCACAGAGTCGGTGAGGCTTGATTCTAATTAAAACGCGTTTTCCACCATCATTGTCGAGAATTCGGACTCGAGCGAAGAATGATGAGGAACAGATGATCATGAGATCTTTATGTGATCCATTCATTCGTAAAGTTAATCTGCAGGATAATAGTGTAGACACGACGCATAATCACGCTAAAAGTATTAAGTTGAGTAAGACTGTGGGAGAACAACGAAAGATGTTACTAAACTTGTAGGCACAAATGCATGAAAAAATTAATGCAGACACCTGCAATCGTACGATCTGGGCAGTAGAAAGTAGAAAGTCTCATCAAGCGAGATTAAGGAAGAGTGTACTGCTCACTCAATATACGTTGCCGTCGGAGGGAAGGTAGTCGGCAGCACGACGACCACGACTTGACAGAGAGCCATGAGAGCTTGATAAAGCAGGGTATGTCCCTGTTCGTGCCGTAATCGTCGGCGGGTGGGTCAGAGTAGCCGTTGACATCGGTGGGAAGGAAGTGCGACTGTGCTGCCAACTAATCAAGCGCGGAAGACGGTATCGTTGAACTTGCTAAACCCATGGATGCAGCGAGTAGTACTCGCAGTACTCGCAATCGAACTTGAAAGACAGTCCAAACAAGTATACCATGACCGTCACCACTCCACCAGAGTTTGCCAGCCAAGTCAGTCCATCTCTGAACCTTGCATATCAGGTGTAGGATGGCATCATGCGACTTTCGTGATGACAACTGTCAATCCAAAACATATCTTCTCATATGATACTACGTTCCTTCTCTTGAGTTGGGCCTGGCATGAAGATGCAAAGCGAGCTGTAATAAACCTTCAGAGTCGAAGGACTGTTGGTGGTAGTTGGAGGTTAACTTGTTCACGTCAATAAAGGAAAAAAGGAAATTCAAAAGAGAGATGACTTACAGGCCAAAAAAGGAAAATACGCGTTAAAAACGTGCTGAAAAGGACCTGACATCGCATAGCTCCGTGTTGCCAACGCGTTTATTTCAAGTCGCAGTTGAAAAAGGAAGAAAAGGCCAGAGGTTGGTGGAAGGGTGGAAAGGTGGAAAACAAACGAAAACCCGCAAAAATTTCGGCTTTAAGAATGTATTGGGGGAGTAGCGGTGACTTGGGCGCGTTCGGGCGTCATTTTATTGAAGGGTTCTTATATATTGAACAGGGAGTAGAGCGCGCGCCCATGCCGTTCTTGAACACAAGTATCGGTCACATGATAAAAAACAGCCCATATGAGGCAAAAGAAGCCAAACAAGTCACATCAAAAACATTTCCCGGCGCGACCGGTATAAACCTGCCAACATGCCACCTGCGCCCATGAAATCCCATCCATCTTTCCTTCGTCCTGACCACCACCGCCCACCGCTCTCTGGTTTAAGCCTCCGCAAATGGTCGCCTACTGTATGACTACACATTCAGGACAGAAAACCGCCTACAGGACCACCTAGTCGCTTTTCCCGGTGCACTCGGGAATTCAGACCACCCACGATTCGATTTTGGGCGTCGTTAAAGGCCTACCTAACCCTGAGGCCTTTTGCGCGTCAGGACTTGCCACAGCAGAAGACTATGCTTTACAACACACTGCCAGCAATCGTGGTGTTTCCAGCTGGTCTGTATATTTTTCTGTGGTTTTTTTCTCTGAATTTTGGAATATCCGATAATCGGGAAATGGACATCGGGGCCGCGCCCGCGCCCACGCCCAGCGTCCATTCATATTTGGCGCTTATCGGGAGTCCAAGGCCAGGGTTCTATGTATGCGCAAGTCAAATGGCGCCCTTGGTTTTGGGCGCCCTTTTGCCTTCTATATAAGTAGTCCCTTGAGAGGTGAGTTCAGGATGCATCCAACAACAACTAATATTCATTATATATAGGAGATCTGAGCATACGAATAAAATACAATGCAGGGATGGACATATAGATAGGAGATGGAGGACGAGAAGCAGGAAGGCCATAATGCTGTAACGGAAATTAGGGATCAGGTGAGTTCACCGTATATTAATGCTTCAAAAATTCATCAGGCGACCGTTGCATGCAGGCGTTTTGAGTTAAACAAGGAGTATCTTCAACCCTTGTTCTCTTATTGTCTCGCGAAGGTCTACTTCTCTACCCTGGGCATCTCGTTTTTGCCAAACCTCTTCCATCAAGCGGCGAGTCTGAAGAAGGTTGCCGTAGTTTTCATTCAAGGCGCGTATCCGTTCCTTGAAGAAATTACGGACCGTCGAGTCATTGGTCATGCTCCCAGCAAGACAAATAGGGAACATCAGGGTGCGGTCTTGCTCGCTGGGTGGGAGCTGACTGAAGAAGCGAACGAGGTTTTGGACCGATGCACTGATTTCAGGTACGCCTTTTTATGACATTGTCGTAAGCAAAGATCAAACATTGGTCACAAACTAGACGTACCAGGGGTGGAGTTACTGAGCACTGTATGAAGATATAGATGTGCTGTCTCCCTGAAGATGTTGGCGATGAGAGATCGTTGTTCCTCAGATAACTGTGCACTGGCGGTACCATGCACACGTGTCGCGTCAACAGAGATTGAATAGTTTTGGGAGCCTCTCAACTGTTGTTCAATGTTGGTCCCCCTACGAATGAGCTCAGGGTAGCTCAGGCAATTATTTCGCAGCTGTGCAGCTTTCCAATGAGCTAGTGCAGACACCTCTGCGATAGCCAACATTGCTTCATCTGGACATCCCGTCACGGCGTCCATCCGCAATCTATGGGGCATTTCCATCTCGCTTCCGTTCCAAAATTCCCCAAGGAGGCTCTTCCACAACAACAAAAACTTCGGAGGTCTCAAAACGGATAGGCTTGAGAAAACATCAAGCCACTAACGCAAATCGTAAGCAGCCTGAAACCTCAGCAGAAATCTTGACAACTTACCAATATTGCCTTTACGTAAAGCTGTACCGTTGGCGTCAGGGAGAGGAAGGTTATCCACGTGTTCTCGGCTACGTGTAGGTTGGTTTGGAGGAGCCATTGGCACAGGATATCGAAAGGTGCATCCCAGTCGCTCACACCTCCGGACAATTGAGAAAGACCAATGAGATGAAGGGCAGCGATAGCATCGTTGTCTGAGTAACGGCCGTGAGTGGTTTTATTGTTTCCAAGCTGGAACATGGCTTCATTTCGATAATAAGTGGTCGAGTTTTCAAAGCTCGGGTTTGGGGCTTCCAATCCCTTATCGATTCGCGTCTGTTTGATGTGTAAATCAGCTAGTGCACAAATAGCCAATGTCACAGCCCCGCGAGGTTCGTCAAGAATGGCCTGAAGAGATATTAGTCATTTTTGTCAACTGCGGTTTAGGCCAGATGGGCTTACCGCATACGTGGCGTCTCTCAAAGCCTCCCCTGCGAAGAAAGGCTGGACTTTTTGCACGTTGTTAAAGTAATGCATGACCAGCTCTTCATGCCCACTTTGCACTTGGTGAGGAGAAATCATGGACTGCTCCGCAAAAAGAGATTCATTGGTAGGAGGGTTGAGGAAATCATTACCAAGGAAGTCGGCTCCTACGGACGGATTAAATAATGCTGGCTGTGACCAGAAGACATTAGCGGATTGGTCGAAGTTGTCGAAAGTCCCAGAGAAATCGTCGAAGGGGGTGATAGGCGCTGCATATTTTTGTAAGTTTCCTGAATTTACGTTAATCAACCTTTCGCTTACTGGGCATGCCGGACACCAGATGATTGGCGGTGTGATTCTGGATAAATGACGGTTCGACAGTATGATGGAGTGATTCGAGGGTCGAGCGAGTATTGTGAGCTGACGCGGTATGGAGGGTCGGTGGACGTATTTGCTGCATTCCGCGCTGGGAGTGCATTTGCATTGGATTATGGCGTGGCTGGCCTCTGATGAGGCCCGCTCTTGATAATTGCGCCTTGATACTCGCCTTGTAGGCGTCGACCATTTTCTTGTCCTGACAGTAACGACACCAAGCGATCAGTGATAAGGCCACATCAAGTCGACGGGTCAGCAACTTACTCGCATCCAATCGGGACGCTTTGCACCCCATCCTAGGCATTTGATCATTAGGCGTTTGCAAGTTTTACATGAGTCGCCCTCGCGTTGCTCGTCGCATTTCTAGAGGGGTGTGGGTTAATGATTATTATCGCATCACATTTGGTTCTACGGACCTTCCGTCGTACGCGGCATGTCCTGTGGATACGGCATGCTGTCAGTCAGGGTACTATCGCGCTTGAAACGCTTAGCTCACCAGCAACCTCCCTTCCCCGCATTGAGAGTACGCGGAAGACTAGTGGTGGAGTGGTTTGGAGTTCCGTGGGCACTATAGGATGAGTCGCCATCGTCTGTTGGGACCATGTTGTCGAGAGGGGTGGTGTTGATGTAGGGCGAGGCGTTTGTTGAGGAGGATGAGGAGCTTCCTGCGGGGGATGCTGTATGGCTTCTGTACGCCATTCGTTACGGTCAGGTGGAAAGACGAGAGACGACAAAAGTGCTGTATTTTAAAATATCCGGACGAAACTGAAAGAGGATAAGAGGCGAGGCAGAGATATGGACGGAGTAATTTGTTAGACGCGATTATGAGGAAAGGGTTCGTAGGAAAAAATCAAGCGTTCGTCAGATACCGACGAAGATGGAAAGCAATCTAAAAAAAGCGGTTCTAAAACAGTTGATGGTCGGTTTCCAAGGAAAGTTGTATAGATGGGGCTCTGGGAAAACACTAGGTAAGGGTGTGTACGCACGATGACTCTTTTCTTGTTGTTTTGAGTTCTCTTTTTGTCAGTGTGAGGTAGCCAATGTCAGTTTTCAACCCGGCAGACTGATGATCGGCAGATTCCCGTTACGAGACCCGGCCTTTAGGCTTTCAACAACTTGCCCGATTTGGGCAAGACCGCGATTGCATTGTCTCCATCCTCGTCGGACCAAGCTGGCCAGCGACCACGGTAGCACATTGTGTCCGATGCATAGATTCAACCTCGCATGAAATATCTTTTGGCAATACCAATAAATCTTCGCCACACGCATACAGGTTTAATAGGTGCTTTCTTTTCAACTTTTCTATTTAACTTTTGCCAATTCTAAGCGAAGTCGTACAGCTTATTTGCGGTGCAGGATTGCCTGCTTATGTAAAGGCGCCGAAGCGGTCGCAAATCTACACGATTGGCAGGACTGGCAAAAGCGCACCGTGGCTTGCAAGGCACATGGGATCGAAGAAGCAGCAAGGAGACATCAACAATTGCTTGGGGTTCCCAGATTCAGTTGTGCCTGATAGTCCGGTTGACTCGATTCCTCTCACAGAAACCCAGGATCCTTGCCCTAAATTGGATACTGGCCTGTCATTCCTATGGCTGCACGTGTAGCAAGCACCTACGCAGGAATGAGGATCTACTGGATCTATCGAGCACAGCTGTACGGCAAGTGTCCTGACTGTGCTATCCTTCAGATGATGTCGTCGATGATGGACAGGTTCGCCATCATGATCCTCATCAGGTTTCCCCTGCTTCTTTCAATTGAAGATCTGAGAAAAGCGGGAGCCATTCATATTCCATCTCTCATCCGTCCATTACCTTTTTGTCTTTTTAGATTACAAGGCCAGAAAGACAAAAATATCTTACGAGCCACAAGTGCTTGCCAACTGACATGACAAGCTACACTCAGAATCGGTCGCCTGATGCAAGTGGACATCCCGCCAGGGGCTTTTTGACATTACTTGTCGATTCGTTACTCGCTGAGAGTCCCAACTTTTAATTGAACTTGCCAACCGAAATGCCAACCCGCCATACGTCTACTGAATCTCTATCAACTTTTTTTTTTGGACAACGGTACGAAGGAAGTGAAGATTAAAGCGCAGTCGTTCAAGTTCATACGCCGCTGCCCTCGCCAGACTGATGTTGACCGTCCAAATGATAAGTATGCATATTGATAATCCTCTGAACCCATACTTAGAACAAGAATTACTCATCGTATTAATCCTAGGTGATACACTCAAGTCAAGGAAGAACTATCAAGGAACTTGGATTTAGGAGGAGATGAAAAGCTGAATGATAAAGTACCTCTCGGAAACCGGTTTCCAGTTCATCGCTCCGTACCCATTTCAATCAATTTATCACATCCCGAAGATTATGATGATACATTCACGATACCTGGAACACGAACTTTAAATCTGAACTTGAATAAGACCTCTTCCTTGGTTCACAATTGTCGACTTGAAGATCATGGGCTCCTGGGCATGGTGGGAAATCCACCTGGATGTTCATCTGCCCCAAGATCACGGAGAGTCAAGAGTCGGACTCGGGAACTCGGACGGATATCAAATGTATGCTGGCTCCGAACTCGGATTTTCAATCACAAAAAGATAGCACCAGTGAGAAGGTGAAATGTGGATTTATGTATGGCAACTATGTAAATTTGAGTAGTACAAGCTTGAGAAACAGCTAGAGAGACGACGGAGACGAGAGATACGATGCGTTTCAGGATAAGAAAAGAAGAGGAAGAAGAATTTGAAAAAGAAAGCAAAACACGACCGGATCGAAACAACCTTTTTTTATGTAAAGTGTAACGGAAACGGGGAACTAGCTAACGTAGTGTGGTTTTGT
Source organism: Gymnopilus junonius (assembly GCA_015501075.1). Taxonomy (NCBI): domain Eukaryota; kingdom Fungi; phylum Basidiomycota; class Agaricomycetes; order Agaricales; family Galerinaceae; genus Gymnopilus; species Gymnopilus junonius. Next base: position 160,148 of record JADNYJ010000015.1, read on the forward strand.
ATGTAATGCAATTAAGAAACGTGAACGCAGACGAAAGAAAACCGAACAAGAAAAACCAAAGCAGAAAGCAAGATCAAATGATAGTCTGTGCGGAATGTGCGAGATGAATGTAGTGAGGCGAGGGGCGCAAAGCGGATGGGGGAGCGGGGAGTCTAGCGTGAGGGATAGATAGCATTGCAAGTTTGAAAATCGGGAAGGGGTTTCATTCGTTTTGTTCGTTCAGAATCATCTGGGGTGTCGTCAGCTGAGTAGATTGGTCTCTTTCTTCCTTCAGGCTCATACGAGAAGAATCCCGTCCTTCGCCAAAAGCTTCCGCCAACGTACAGGCTCGCGCAGCTTGCCACCGTACGGTGGTCTCCGAGTCACATCCCAAATGTTGCTCAGAAGCTCCACCACACTCTTCACGTTTCCAACCCCGTCGCTTCCCGTGTTCTGCTGCAGCTGCATTTGCAGCGTGCGTCTCCGATCTGGGTCGTTCGTGAGACTGCCGCAGATGAAGATCCCGAATACTGTACTCCGTAAGATAGCGGAGGCATATTGGCGGATGATAGACCCAGGCTCTTGGGGAAGTTTATGATGGCACGGTAGGTATCATCCGCAGCATCCTTGATGTCTGGGACCTCGGGAAAGTCGCCCGACTCGACGGTCTTGAGGAATAATCTCGTCGACGTGCGGAAGATCTCAGAGCCAGATACCTCGACCATTCTTCGTTCGACCTCTGGGGTGGTTCAGGCCGTGGACCAGGACGCAGATATTGGTCGATATCAGCGACTCTGCGCACTAGGTCTGGGATGCTGAGGGTGCCAGTTTTCTCGCGCTCCGCTTTGAAGAAGGCGAGCCATGACGTCTCGGCGAGAGCCCATACGACGATGTTCTCGCATCCCATTGGGGACATCATGGTGTAAGTATGTTGATGGCCGACCCAGCTCAAATCAGGTCTGAAGAGCTCGCGGATGTAGTAAAGCAGCAGGGGTGCTCGCTGCGTCGTGATGGATGCTAACACGTCGAACCAGATGGTGGTCTTGATAACGAACTCGACCTTGGGGCTTGCGGCCTCCAGGGCAGCAGGGTAGTTCCGGTGATGCACGTCGTCTTCGAGGACGAACTCCACGAATCGGACAGCGAGCTGGAGGAAATCTTTCCAATTGCCCCCGCCGCCGTCGAACAGGAATAGAGAGACGACATGGAGAGCCGTCATGGCATCGTCGGCGGAGAGCCGCTGTACTTTCCCATCCTTCTTGACCAGGGATGCCTTGAGATTGTCGACCCTTTCCCTGACCGACTCATCAGCGAGGACGGGGGTATAGGGATTTTCTTGACGTCCATGATAGGCTTTCGACAGCAGGTAGACTGCTTCATGGGAGTCATCGTGATTGGTGATTGCGTTCCATATCATGGTGGGCAGCACATTGCCGTCACCCAGTAGGTACTGTATCTTGACAACATTGTCAACATAGTATCTTAGAGAAATGTTGATGAATTCGCGTGGGATGTGCTGATCAGGGTTTATAGGAATTGTGCGCATGTCTTCCGGAAGTGTTATGAGGTCATCCCACTCTTCGGGGAATTTGTATTCATAAAGACCCTTGCCTGAGAACGAACTTCTGGTTGCAGGTGCTATATAGAAAACAACGAAAGCAATACGATAACATTGAGCAACTAATTAATAACAATACAGGATGTCGACCTCACTTTCAATTATAGTATCAATAGCACGAGATGGATACAAGTAATCATTGGCAAAATCATGGACTGACGAATTCATGGCGGAATCGTAAGGGCTATGGCTGCGAGAAGGAATGTCTACATAAGAGTGGAATTCAGATCAATTACATCTTCCGAGGTATAAGGGGACCAACCAGAATGTACAGGATAATGATCGATATGGTGGGGGTACGGGTCGTATGCCCCACGGGCAGTAGAAGTCAACATAAGGCGTGAGGGATGAGGATAAGAGTCACTCTCGACACTCTCCGCCCGACGGGGTGTACTGGCAGAGGAGGAAGAGCCACCACTTCCGTAGGGCATTTCAAGGTCTCTAAAGTCACTCAAGCGCAATATATCATCATGCACCGCACTGCGCGAGCCTGACCCGGCGTGGCCCTTGATCATGCCCTGAGCTGCGAGGTGAGCCTTAATGCGGTCTCTGATCTCAGAGACTCTAGATGTTTCCTGGATAAATAAAGATACGATGAGCGATGTGAAGAGATGGAATGGACAATGCGGGTCAAGCAGGTACGGCGACAACGGGCATGCGAGATGGGGGCAGGGGATGACGATGGGATGGGACTGGATGTGATACCCACCCTAAGCCAGTCCGGACGCTTGGCGCCAAAACCTAAACATTCAAGCTTGAGTCGGAGGCAGGTCTCACAGGGACCGTCTTCAAGGCCTCCCATCCGCTTTTCATCGCATTTCTGGAGAAAGGCGCCAGAGATCAGTAAACCGGAGAAAGGGTCCATGGGAAAAGGACGAGCGCTAGGCTTACCTTGCGTCGAATTCGACAAGTATAACAGCCAGACTTGGCACGGACGGCACCCTTGGGCTTAGGAAGGGCGTTGGCCTTCTTTGTGGCGGCTCGAGGGGACTTTGGCATTGCAGGCATGGCAGTCTCCTAAGCAGAGTATGATGGAGATGAGAGCGACAAGGCGCACAGAAAACAGCGGATGATAACAGGAGGGCGCAGACAACACCGGGGAAGGAAAAGATACAGCTTACAGGTGAATAAAAGCGGACATGGCTCGTATAAGTACCCAGAGAAGGTTAGAGTAATGTGAACAGTCGAAAGAGATGCAGACTCAAAACAAACGCCCGTCACTTGTCACAGACCCTCTCTTGTCCACGGGGTCCTACCGCCTCATGTTCTCAAGGCTGTTCCGAGTTTTCGTATTTTGTCTTCAATTGCCTGAAAGGTCCATAGACTAGCTCCTAGGTCCACCAGCACATTTCGAGTACACAAAATTTATTTGCCACTCCGAGTCATAGCTAGGCTCGGATGCGATTGCATGAACGCATTGTCCAAAGTGGGTTTGGTAACAGAAAACTTTGACTGTCGAAATGCTATGCCCCCTCCCTCTACTCTTCGCGGAATCGGAGTCGAAGCACTATATCCGTTGCTGGCAGGTCGCCCACAAAGCAACAGCATCCATTGAAGTGTTAACAATAGACTCTATCCAATGAAAAGAAAACAAGGTCTTCCCGACTCTATACAAGTTCTTACTATCCGCCTTATGAACACGAACGCACACACACCCGTTGTTGTCTCTAGAACGGGACAAACGCGCTATTGATTCTGAAATCAATCTGACTTGGGCACATCATCATATCCGCAGTGCGTACTACAAAAATACCTTCTCCCTTTATACATTAATAGCGCACACCGCCAGTGCAAGAGGGAAATCTTCACAGATTTCCACTCACTCACGCTCCCTTTCAAAGTCCGCGATATACGGTGTCTCTTACCTCTAATAGTAGTAACTTCTTTCCCGGAAGCTGGAACTGGCGACCTTGTAGATAGATGCGCCATGGTCATCTCTCTAATTTCGGAAATTTAGTTATTCTTCCGCGCGCCTTCCTTTCCTTCTTCAAAAGTGAAGACGTCGACACAGAGTTTGTCCGGCAGTGCGTGTCACCCATTGACACCTCGTACTAGCAACAGCCTGGCACTGATCAATTCATTCGAATCCAATTAAGAGACGGAAGAGGAAGGACGGATGGTTTTGATTTGTGGGTAGTACAATTAGAACAATTTTATGAGTCAAGATAGATATTTAAGTGTTGCCCAATAGGTTTGCAGAACAGAACAAGGAAGCTGGCATAGTGAGCGATAAAAAGGAAAGAAACAAGGCCGAGAACGTCGTAGGAACTACACTGTTCCTCAAACAGGCTTTCGAAGACAAGACATAATCCACAACAAACGAAATATATAATATGAATGGTAAGCAGGTGCGGAAAGAGATCCAGAGAAGTGGAAGCTGCAGTCGCAGCCCGAGCCCGGCCGCCACCACCAACGGACAAGCTTGAGTTAAAGTGCAGGAAAGGGAATAAAGAATATAACCATAGAATGGATAAAACAGTCCCATGTCCAAGAAAGAATCATAAAACAATAAAATAGTCGGAAAGGGAGAAAACTGAGATGAGCGGGGAATCGTGACGGACGTTGGGGTCATGAAAGTGGAAGAAAATACATGAAAAGAAAAAAAAAGTGGCCCAGGCAGCCGTGTCAGGCTTACGAAGCTCTTGCCTCACCAGTTGAGCCTGCAGTCGATAACCTCCTTACTTTCCCCTTCATCCCTGAGCTCCCGCTCCCGCTGGCAGGTGCATTGCCGGACAATCCACTGCCACCCGCACCACCGCTGCCCTCATGGCCGGAGTATCCAGAGCTAGGCGACTTTGAGGCCTTACCGGGTACTTGACCCGCCTCCGCCCGCCTTGTGATCAGAGCACGGATAGCTCCTAGCCATTTGATCTCATCGTCCTCACTTGGGGCGCATAGCAAGAGGGTGCGCTTGGTGGTGACGATTTTGAAGGTGTTTTGGCTATGCGCATCATCGCCATCGCCACCTAAACCGTGAGGAGGGGATGAAGGCCCTGACGTGCCCGACTTGTGTAATGGTAGGTCATATTCAAGAGCGTCGAGGATATCGTTGAAGGGGAATTGTCGATGTGGCTTTGTGTCCTGAAATACTTACTGTCAGTACTCCAATTTACTCAGCAGAGGAAGGAAGAGAACATACCATATGACTGCCCGAATAAACGAGCTTATCAGTGGTTAATACGAACCACCTCTTTCTCCAATTTCGTCGCTTCGAGCCACATTTCATGAGGTAACCCGATAAGATAACCTTGCCAGGCTCCTTCTGGGAAAGAGCGCCTCTGGGCGGCGATATAGCAAATGTGGGTTGTGTGGGGGAAACCGCCGCATCACCCTCTGAATCTGATGATGTTACCGCATGTCCGTATGCCGCCATACCAGGAGACGACGATGGCGGTGGGACAACTGATCCTCGTGATGTCGACCTTGCAGCATTGGATTTGGGTATTGGTATGGGGGTAGCTGCTGAGTTCTGTGTGGAGGTTGCGAGGAGGGCTTCTCGTGCCTCTTCAATGGCTTTGACCCAACTCTGAACTTCATCTGGACTGGAGGCTTGGAGATAGTACGTCCGGGTGGGAGAGATCAGGCCGAACGTATTTTCGTGCCTCTTCAGGTTTACTTGGGTACACGAATGAACATCAGAGAGCTCCAGAAGGCGTAGGAGTTGATATTCCGCAGACGTTTTGTAGTATGCTATGTGGTGTGGCCTAAGGACGAACCAGCGCTTCTTCCAAGTCTGACGATAGTGGGAGTAAGCAATCAGCTACACATCACAAAGTGGATGCAAGAAAATAAAATAAAACTGTACCTTTCTTCGTTCACCCTTCTTCCACAGATACCCAGCTTTGATAGCGCTCTCGTCGACTGAACTACGTGGCTTGGATAACTGAACATCTGCGGTCTTCCACCCTCCCTCCGCTAGATCGTCATCATCTGTGTCTTCCCCGCTATCCGAACGCCTCTCAGCGATGGAAGATAGAGGTGGCTGGGACGTCGACGGGCCAACATAAGAACCGTGGCCACCCTGCGATGTCGAAGCGTATACGTCCTGCATTTGCACCGAATCCGAGTCCGATTCCGTGCCCGATACAGGGCCCAGGGCGTAGTTTGTCTGTACGCGTAGTACCATATCCTTCGTCAGCTACTCAATCCGCAGAAAGATAAGACAAGAAAGAATCAAAAAGCTCACCCTACCCGATTTCTCTCTCGATACCGAATGCACCGATAGCTTGCGCTGAATTTCTTGTGGCGTTGGTGGAGGGGCTGGCTGTACAACGTTCATCTTGCAAACAAGCAGCCTTTTTGGAGGATATATTGAAATCTTGCGACGCCTGTAATAGGTTTGGTATATTTCTTGCGCGATATGTGGGATTTTGGGTGATGGAGTTACGCCAGTGTCAAACGTTGGCAGCCTGAGCAACGGGCATTCGTGCCAGGCTTCTTCAGCACGTGCTCGTGACGATCGTCACTTTCACGTGCGTATTCACTATCGGCCGACGGCGGCAGCGCCTTAAAATTAGTTGTGCTCAGTCTATGTAGTTTGTAAGGCGGGAGATGAAGGGCGTATCGCCTTACATTGCGTATGGAATGACTGGATAATACTTCAGGATCTAAATTGAATTGGATGAATGCAGAACTTGTAGGGCGATGTTGTTAACCAGTGAAAGAAGCCTCACGAATTTATTTCACCGTTCGATAACTAAATGAGGCTGGAATTGAGGTACATACGAACGTGTGTCTACTCATTATTGAAGCTTAATCTAAACCATGCAGAATCGTACTGGACGCCATTGCGTCTAAATGCTCAAGGGACGCTGCTTGTACGCGCAGAGCCGATGTGAGATAGGGGCTTCATCTACCCAAAATGGGAGCATCAGAAGAGATAACAGATCAAAGAACATCTTGGGGACATCATCGTCACGGTCCCAGGTCAACCCCATCTTCACCACAGATCCCCACTGCATCCAACCACAGTCATGTCTCAAGCCAAGTTCGACAAAGCCGTTGCCATCATTCAAGCACTTCCCAAGGATGGGCCGGTGAAGCCAACCCAGGACGATCAGCTTTACGTGAGTACTTTCCCGCTCTCAAGCACTGCTTAGATATGGATATTAAGAGGCGATTACCCTTCTTGACATGAATCGCAGTTCTACAAGTACTACAAGCAAGGTATATCCCAAAATATGTTGCGATCGGGACTTGGGTTTGGCTCACATATGATCAGCCACCATCGGAGACGTCAACACAACGCGCCCTGGCTTGCTCGATTTCACAGGCAAGGCAAAATGGTTTGTTTAGTTTTACAGGAATTTTGACTGTCTGTATAACCGCTATAATACCAGGGACGCTTGGAACTCTGTCAAAGGCACCTCACAGGAAGAAGCTAGGAAGTTGTACGTCGAGAAACTCATCCAGGTGCGATCTCTAATTTAAATCCCCTTCTCATGGGCGTTCATTGATATTTCTTGCTCCGTTCCCATAATAGATCCTGAAAGCCTCGGCCGGTGAAGACGCACAGAAGTACCTCGCTGAACTCGAGGCGGTGGAGTGATTTAATCCCAATGAACAAGAGGCAAACACACAATGCTGTTGTATCTGTAATTACGATGGATCCAATTTGAAAGTTTACAAGTTTTCTCGCGAACCCCAGTCACTTTGCCGACCATCCGAAGAACTGCAGGACAGTGTCCACGGAATTCGAAGCGAAGGTGTAGAGGTCCCTTTCAGCTTAGTGCCTAATTTAGCTTGGGCTGCAATGCCCCTCTGATTGCAGTGCGCAGAGCACAAAGACAAAAGCATGATCACTGCGAGGCTTGGTAGGCGGCTACAATTCAGCGCTACGAGGGCGTCTGCTAAAAGGACGAAGGACCCCTGTCACCACGCTGCCCACGAAAATTGCACTGTGATCAAACCTTCATCCCAAATTGGATTGATTGTTACTGCTCATCACATTTGTCACGTCACTGTGGGCGTCGCCCTGATCATCCCTCTTGACCACGATGGTACGTTGAGCTGAAGGCACACACGCTCGATCAGATAAAAGGTTATTTTGGTTCTTCACAATAAGGTCACTAAAGCACCTTTTCTCCGATACCCCAAATGCTTTTTCCGACGAGTTTCAGCTCTTTTATTCCTTTTCGTCATTCTTCTGCGCCAAAGCATAGGGTACAAATCTACAGAAGATGTCGGTAAGACCATTTTATTGTTTGAATTGTTACTGAGTTGTTTCTCTCACCTCCTAATGAACTGAACGGAACGGCATGTTTGTTCCCGGATTGCAGCCCTGGTGTCACAGACACTCCTGGGGTGAAAGTTGTTTCCCAGAAGATAGACAATGAAAACTTGTATTACTATTCATAGCGTTAGAAATTACCTTCGGATAAATGAGTGGAAAGCGGGACTTTCTTTACCCTGACGCGCGTTCTGCGTGATTGATAATTTCATCGTCTTACGGAGCCAAGACATGCTACTTCTGCTGCCCGACATAATTTTTTTTTGTAACCAAAGTCCCGAGCTATCCTCGTGTATGGCTCAGACGGGATATCTGACCTGCGCTGTCTTGAATCCCACAAGGACTGTTCTTCGTTATCTTTAATGAGCCGGTTTGAACGATCGGTTAATACGAATTGACAAAAGAGGGTTCTTTGACGATATGAGGGTCACCGGTTCATAATTATATGTGTCTCGAACGAGCATAGAGCCTCGAGGCAGAGGTCGTTGTCTCTTTCGTTTTTCGCTGCTGTTGATGACACAGTGGGCGAGAAAGTCATGTGTGGCGTCCCAGTGATCCGGATCCCAGTTGGGAAATTCCCATCACTAAATTCCAACCCCGCGAGAGGCGCCGTGCAAGAGGCTCTACTCAGGCCAATGTCTTACTACAAACAATTCCTCTGCACCATTATATCAAAAAAGGAGACATGGTGACTCTAATATTGAGAGGTCATCGCCTTCAAAATAATGGAAATTTAGGACGCCATAGATGAGATCCCACAATGTTATTGATTTGAAATTCCTGCGGAAGGAGCACTGGCGGGAACGATTAGACAATTTCGGGTGTCCTGTTCTGCGGAATGTCTCCTTATCAAGGACAAATAAAGTTAAGAGTCATCTACTCTACCAAACTCAGTAGATTTCGCGCTTCGTTATTTCCGACGTCCGGTGCAGGGGTCGATATTAGGAAGGGTTCGATAACTATAGCCTCTGAATCAAAAGGTTCTGATGCTACTTGGAGCCCAATGAAGGTATTTGGATGGTCAACTAGAATTGTTTAGTCGATAGAAACGACATATCAAGGCAGACTATGACACCTCTCGGTCACTGACTCAATGAATTGAGAGGCCCGGCACCAAAGTATTGAATTACCATACAGCAGAAGACATGGGCCTGACATTGATCACCTTTCTCTTAGTCTGAAACAAGAGGATAAAGGGGCGTTGCGTCTCAAGCGTTTCGGTTCGCTCGTCAGGTATTATGATGTCCCCCTTCACTACAGCACATGCGCATCGGTTGGCCGGATTTAGCACATCAACGCCACTTGAAGCTGAAGTGTCGATTCAATGTTTTCGGAACAATGACTTTGAATAGAACACCATCCTACCAACCCACAGAGGCGAGGATGGCGTCTCCTTGCGGGATAGGATAGAGCTGCCCTCGGGAATGGCGCGAGACGACTTCAAATTGGAGGGCATTCGATAAGTTGTCCTTGGCGGACATATATATTAAAATTAAAACAGGGACTACGCGGAAAGTTTACTTGACATGTCCACAAATTGGTCCGAAAGCTCCTAACCGTCTCTTTCCATACAAAGACGAGCGTTAGCTCATATTGCCCGCGTGGAGATGACATGGACGCCACAGCAAAACCAGAGTTCTCGGTCGCAATGTTCTTGATTCGAAGGTGCTTTTATTCAGTTTATCAATGAACCGTGTTGCATTCGCACCCTAAAGGCGGTCCAGGACGTCCAGGCCTTGCAGTGTATTATAGATCACGCCGAACAAAGAGATAACCAAAAGCTGGTTTTCTCCTCGCGTCCTGAGCGATCGAAAGACGATTGTCATTATTTCCATTCCCGAGTCAATCAAGCCATTTTCCTAGAAAAAAACGCCTCTGCGTTGTGAAGATCCAGTAGGGATCACTGGATCAATGATAGTATCACGCACAAGTCTATAGAGTCGTGGAAAATCAGACCAAAGGCAAAGGTCCAAAGGACCGCTTACGAACCTCCAGAGATCGAGGTCGCCGTACTCCTTTCTTCGAATTATCCTAGATTCATGGATGTCCGGGGGGCCTGCCTGAGATATTTTCTCGCAGAAATTATATGTCACACTGCTGCGAAGAAGGGGTCTGCTGTAAAGGGTTAATTGATACTCAAATGAGTCAAATCTGGGGTCCCATCTGATCCTTCGGAGATGCCTTCTCAACCTTCTCGTAATCGAGTCCCCGCGCAGCAGATACATCCAACAGTCGACGTTCTTCAGGCGCCCAAGTGCAGTTCGCAAACGCGTAAGTGAAGGGAATGGCTTTTCCGAAGAGGTAGTCGACGCTCGAAAGATCTACAAGGGCGACGCTACTCATGTAATTGATTAGACGTAGCAATGATACGCAGCGGGGCGCGGGGTTTCAGCGGGGCACATCGAAAGAGTTTACTTTTAGATTTCTTTCTTGCCGGCCTCCGAATGTGCTGGAAGGCCCGGTCCTGTGGGCAAAGATGATACCTAGGAAAGATGTATGCCATAACCGCGGACAGTGAGCGTCTCGCGATGGCCGGGGAGGCCTGTCTGTTGCCTCCAGATACGACGATACTTGCCTTCCACGATGCACCATCCAATGGTGAGAAAAACGCCACGGGGTATGCGTCCCCCAAATCTGCAATCAGCATCTGTCAGCTGACTAAATGTTACCTATTCTTTTCGAGAAAGTGATAAAGAATGGCCGCAGTACGCAGGCCCGCAGCTCGGAAGGCTTCCTGGCATCGGAAGGCATTAGCATTGCTCCGTATTATCCAATGACACCCTGTGTGGTTCGGGATGGAAGTCTCGATATGCTAAGTGAGGGAACAAGTATACCTTGACTGTGGGAGGAGCGTCGATGGTGCATTGCCTCATGGCAAAGCTTAATGAACAGAATTTACGCACACTTGGATTCCACCAGGCATACCCCCTAGTCCGAATGGCAGCGACTCTGCATACACATTCGTCCATTTCTACGTGAAATGCAACGACATATGTCACCCCAGCGTCAGTGAAATGGTGAATCCTGAAAACACGGAAAAAGGGAGTGGAGAACAAATGAGAAGATCATGGCTCTTCAAATACAAGAGAGATTGAGACAAGCAAAAGACAAAGATTTGATTCTGGTCTTGTAAGGTATTTCATGCAGGAGATGGCACCAAGCCCAATGAGTGCGCAAAATTAGAGGAGACCGTACAACGTGCAGAATACGTCTGCTTTTGAACGGCGCCCTCTAATTTATCAGACTCTTGTAATGGGTGCCACATCGCGATATGATAATTATACCTGATCGACAAGATCCGTGTTGCTAACTGGGACGTGAACGTGAACATGGGACAAAATTCAGTGAAAACGAAGGACGAAATGCAAGCGATGGTCGTTATCGTGCCATCGTAGGTGGTGGTAAAAGGATAAGAGAGGCGCAGCTTACGTTGAACCCTGTGATCGGTCTCGTGAGAAGCTGGGTTTAGGGTTGGAAAAAGCGCCAAGGGTATACCCGGGCGGGGAGACGCGCGCCTCATCGGGCGCTTCAAAGGCGGCGCTTTCCTTTTGAGGCGCTGGGCCTCTCCAGACTTTTGTATGATTTACTCAAGATTTGACACTCAATATTTTTTTTCGACTCCTCCATTGTGGTTGTGCCATATGAATTACGATAGGTATGCCCCTACGACTACGACTACTAGGCTATTGAAAACATTGCGCATAAGCAATCTACTTGGCCAGTGGCTTGGGTCTCGCAGAATGCGACTCAGACTCCAAGTGGTACATCTCCTTGGAAACATGTTCCAAGGGAAGTGCTCTCAATTGAGGATCGAGTCTACAGCATTATCTTCGTTAAATGGGTCAGAACTTCTTTCGCTGTGTAGAGGTGGCAATCGATGGTCACTTTGGACTGGGCCTCTTGAGCATTAATCCAAATGTTATCCAAGTGAGGTTTAAAAGCGCAGGAAACACACAACAAAAGCTCTTCCGAAATACTCCACAGAGAAATGTTGTAAAAATTTCTTGGAAGGTCTCGACAACGTCAGCCAAGAAGTACATCAGATTATCGAAAGAAGCAAGTTCGTGCGTGTATGTCATGAAAGGTCATCACGGCAGTCATGAAAGTCTTGTACGAGGACAAGGAAAAACTAACTAATACGAAATAACCCATGGAAGATGAAGATGTGAGTCCGAGTACATAAAGCAGAGATCGATCTCTCTATAGATATTGTCCTTGTCCGTGGACGAGTGATGGCACAGTGATGTCGATGACGATGCTGAAGGATGAAATGAGGATGCAGTGGTTGGAAGGACTTTGGGGAGTGGTACAGGTGTGGAGGGGATGTCGAAGATTTGATGGAGGGTGGAGGAATTATACAAGTCAGATGCAAGACGCGATAGTAGAACACAACGAGGAATAAATAGAATACAAGGAAAGGTCATGAAGTTTCTGATCCAGAAGGCGCGCGATGATCAGGATTAGCCACGAATAGGCTACGTCTGGGGACGAGCCCATAATCCACTTCGACCCTCTTCTTTGACCTTTCCTCCCTCTGCTTTGTATTGATCGGCGGAGGAGAACCAACTTGTCCTTGCGACATCCGTCTCTCGTACGCTTGCACACGCTCTGCTACTTTGCTAGGTGACATCGGTGTGGCCGGGGGGGATGGAGTATCAACGTTGTCCAGATGTAAAGGAGTGACGGGCACGAATTTGGCTTTGTATGCCGACGGTGGAGAAGATGGCGGTAGCTGCAGGGGTGTTGGGGTTGATGCTGGAACAGAAAACCCTTCCAGTTCTACGGGAGACGTGAATTGAATCAACTCCTCTCCATGCCCCTCAAGCCCCGCTAAACCCGTCCTTCCACCAGCCCCAGACATCGAAGCATGTGTATCAACACTCAACCCACCCGCGGAGCTCGTACTTCCAGAGCTCCAGCGGTTCCTCTCCTTGACCCTCTGCACGACCTCCATCGTCCCAGCCATCCTCTCGATCGCCTCCGTGTCTGTCGTACGCAAAGAAGACATCGACTTGCCATGATCGGTCGTACCTCCAGCATCATCAGTAGCGTATACCTTGTTCTTGAGTGAATTCCCTCTGGATAGCGGAGTAGCGGAGGCGACCTGACCTCCTGCAGATCCAGAATTCCCACTGCCAGGCGAACTTTTTTCCGTGCCAGGCGCTGAACCTGTGGTACTGCCTTCTTCGATAGCCACCAACCTCGGAGCAGGATTCGGGTCCCGGATATCGTAATTTGTCCGATTCGCAGCACCAGTACTCGATCTCCGATCAAGCAGGCTCGAACGTGCAAAGCGGGTCCACCAGGAGTCGCTCCTCATCGGCTGATTTGTGTTTAATAGATTAGGATCAGATGCACCAACGATGGCGGTGGATTTAGGCTGAGACTGAGGAGAACCCGGTGTGGTTGGAGTGGCGTTCATAGAGGTGACGGAGGTTGCCCGCGACCTGGATGAGCCTGCTCCGGTGAATGGGCTTGGCACATTTTCGCTCGAGTGCGCTTTGGAAGAACCAGAGGTACCCAAAGTTTGCAAAGGTAAAGTGCTCTGAGAGGTGTGCTCGGAAAGTGGACTGAGAGTTTGCCCGACCTGATGAGAAAGTGGCAAGACGGTAAGGAGAGGCGCGAGCAAGGAAGGTGTCGGCATGACTTGGCGCACTGTGGGCCTGCTACCATCGTATCCTTCATCGGAACGTTCGTCATAAAGCTGGCTTGGTGAAAAGCCATTGTTCGTCTGCTCCTCAGTGGGATCAATGAAAGGGTCACGATAGCTGACCCCACTTCTAGAACTGGCATAACTGGCATAGCTCATTCCGCGTCGATCTTGTGGCCTGGAACCCACAGTAGCAGCACCGACAAAACCAGTTTCTTCATCCCTCATTAGTGCAGCGCCATCTGAGAACGGATCAGACTTTTCTCTCCATACAGCTGGATACCCTCCAGTGCCATGACTAGTTATACTGGCATCACGACTCCGCAGCCTGGAACCGCCCAAGAAGCTCCGTAATGACCATGAACTCCCATTAGTCGCTTGCCTTCTTGCATTATACCATTCACCAAAACTGCGTGTGTCCTCGTCAGCCAGCATATCCCTCCTTTGGCGTTGGGCGTGTCGGACCGTCCGCATCTTCGTCGCTGCAGTCAAAGCACCTGCGAGACCAAGAGTACCCAAAATGCCATGAGCTCTGCCCTGGGGTGGGTCAAGCTCATGGAAGCCAGCCTCGGGAATTTCATTGAGGTAAGGGCTGTCATCGTCGTCCTCCTCTTTGTTTCCTAGAGCTATGAAGGCGCGGTTGCCTTCTCCATTTTGTCGTTGCTTGCGGATATAATAAGCAGCACCTAGGCCAATGATAATCAAACCCATAATGCCAAAAGAAGTCCCCACTGCAATGGCTGTTGTGCTGCTAGCACTACCATTACTTGATTGACCGTCACCGCCAGCACCTGGAACCGAGGAAGAAGTTGAAGTCGCCTGTCCTGAACTGATCGACCTGGACGCTGTTGGTACGTTCCGATTTGTAGTTTGGGCGGGGGCAGGAAGGGTTTGTGAAATGGAAGAGGCCGATGGAGGTGTAAATGTAGGAGCGAAAGTACCAGCTGAAGGATTGTAAATCTGCAGAGGGGCAGGTGCTGGTGCGTTGTTTGCATACCCTAAGGTTGAAACCAGATGAGACCCAAATGCCGCAGGCGAAGGATGAGCTAAAAGAGCTTACCAAATCCAAATACAACCTGGTCGCCTGAAGAAACTGCGAAATGATCACGCCGGGCCCCCACCTGAGACAAGGCATCTATTTGGGTCCAGTTCATTGGGTTTTGGGTCGTGTCCAGAATCCAGCCGTCAGCAAAGTTTGTTTGAAAAGCGGCATCACATCCTCCCTGGATGATAACTTTCCCATCGGCGATTAATACAGCGGCGAAGTCCATCCTGGGCGAAGGGATTGCTGAAATGCTGGTATTGACGACAGACCATGACGGAAGTGACTGTGTGATATCTAGAATCCAGATGACAGAAAGGGGAAGGAGGGTTCCCTGGGATTGGGAGTATCCTCCGAATACGAGGATACGTTCATCCGGGAGGATGATGGAAACGTGGCCGTATATGTCTGGGGGTGCATTCTGGGAGGGAAGTAAAGCAAAGGACGGGGCATTTGGATCGAAGACATAATTGTCGGAAAATGCATTGGCGGATCCATCTGCCTTTTCTCCCCCAAATATATATACCAGACCGGACGGCGCTGTAGCGGTGGAATGTCGTATACGCCGACTAGGTTGCCCTACCCAGGAAGTGGGTTCCGGGATCCAAACAGGAGAGAGGCGAGAGAATATATTGAGGAGTTCCGCGGAATCTGCAGCATCGACAATGACAATATCAGAATTTGGACCAGGCTGACCACCAAGGAGGAGGATTTGAGATGTATTGAACGCCGAAAGGGAACTCCATGCAAGGGCTGGTCCTTGAGATGTTGAAGTGTTCGTAGAACTACTGACTTGTATCCAGGGAGGCGAAGAAGCAGAGAATGGAGAAGCAAGGGAGAGGTAGAGGATGTCGTTAATAGTTGGAGCACCTGTGTAGGAAAACGAGTTGAACTGGTCTGTCTTGCCTCCAAATACAAATAGGGCGTCATTGATCACAACGGTGGCTTGCCCCCATCTACCATGTTATCCGTGTTCAGAATTCATGATAAGAGAGTGGAGGTAAACAAACGCACCTTGGAAGAGCATCAAAAGCTGCGACGTGATACAATAATGATTGGGAGAATACAAGATAGCATAGGGTTGCAGATGAACGCATGTTCATACCGTTGAGGTTTGAACCTTGGGTTTGTTGAAATGGCAGAATACAACAGACAAAGACGCGAGAAGGAGTTCAGGACATTTACAAGAGAGGTGTTTTGGTCGTGAGAGGTCGTGAAATATTGGAAGATCGACGTTGGTGGAGTTGGCTCCTTCAAGCGAGCACGATATGTCGGTTCAAGCTGCTTGCACAGCCACATTCGACAATTCCTCTTTCAGGCACACTCAGTCTCCACTCCGTCATTTCCTCTGTATCAATACTAACTCGAATGACGTAGCAGTATAATAATATCTGCTTGAAGCTTTCATTTATCTTGGCTATTCTCCTCTTTCTGATTATGCGTATCGTTTAGTATATCAGAACATCCAGAACTTCGCAAATACACTTAATTTCGAGTTAGCGTCGTGCTGGTAGTTAACATTGACCGTTATTTAATTGATAACTTTCAACGAATTGATCTGACTTGGAGCAAGTTCACATTTAGTCACTGTCAGTATTCTCTGTGTAAATGCTCAAGCTTCAAGTACCATCGCTTTCCTGTTGCCGTGACTCGCCACTTGTTCGCCGCCTTCATGCTTTGAACCAAAAATAGCTGCATTTGTGTCTGTTGCTATCAGAGGTCTTTGGCTTCCCAACTTTTTTTGGTCACAGAAATTGCTGAAAGCACAAGCTATTGTCCAAAGGGCAAACCTTCCCTAACCTTCCCCTCCGACGATGAGTAATTTAATATCGGCGGCGGCCTGGGTACGCAGAGGAGTTTCTGCTCAACACCCCCAAAAATACGTGCTGGACGACAAGGAACTGGAGCGCGTTAGTGCACTCGCACGAATAGAGCTGGAAGATGCTCGGATCGAACTCGAACGTGCCCATCTAGCTGCACAAGAAATGGGGAAGGGCGCTGAAGGAGAAGAAGCGGATGATAATGCTGGTGATGATGAGGAGAACTGGGTAGAGTAAGATCTTCGTTCCCTATATTTGAAACAAAGGAATTCTTAATAAATTTCCCGTGTCTTTACATTTTTATTCTTAGTGAAGACGATGACGCTATGGATGTCGATCCTGGTGCTGCCCCAAAATCAAAGGTCGATGATCTGTCAGAATATAATTTGGATGACTATGATGACGATGCTAAAACACTCTGTCAGTCTTTCTGACTTATTTTATTATTTCGCATCAACTGACTTTTGCGTCTTCCTAGCTACCGGTCCATTCAGTAATATAAAGGGACTAACATATTACAAGGACAACGAAGAAGATCCTTATATCACCCTAAAAGACGTATGATTCATTTCCTGTATTCACATTCCGCAACTCAGCAATTTGTTTCAAGGAAGACGACGACGAGCGTGAAGAATTAGAAATTCTGCCAACAGACAACCTTATTGTAGTCGCAAAAACAGAAGACGAAATATCTCAATTAGAAATCTACGTCTACGACGAATCACAAGAAAATCTGTACGCCCATCATGACCTCATGCTGCCCAACTTCCCACTTTGCCTTGAATGGCTCGATTTTCCCCCTACTTCTTCCTCTTTTGCACCCTCTGTGTCAGTACCGAATGCTTCAGGATTCGGAAACTACATTGCAGTTGGCACACTTGACCCAGAGATCGAAATTTGGTCACTGGACGTTTTGGAAGCGATGTATCCAGCTTCAATTCTCGGTCGACCAGATGAGACTAAAGCGCATATACCTATACCAAGTGGGACAGGAAAGAAGAAAAAGAAAAAGCCCAAGCACCGTACAACTCAGGCCTCCTACCACGTGGACGCCGTTCTCGGGTTGAGTTGGAACAAAACCCAACGAAATCTCCTTGCAAGTGCCAGCGCCGATCGTACTGTCAAGCTATGGGATCTCAGCCGTGATCCTACCCTTAACGGAGAAGGTGGCAAGTCTGCAGGTGCGATTCGCAGCTTTGATATACACAAGGACAAAGTGCAGGCCGTTCAGTGGAATTCTCAAGAGCCTACTGTACTGTTGACGGGAAGCTATGATCGTACGGTCAGGACGTTTGACTCTCGCGCTCCGACTACCGGTGTAGGCGCTGCTGTAGGTAGTGATGTGGAAGCCCTGAGATGGGACCCATGGGAGAGCTATGGCTTCTATGTCAGTTCTTTCACCTTGTTGCAACTGGTTTTTATACTCATTTTTTCGATATAGGTCTCCTTAGAGAACGGTTTAGTACTAAACTTTGATGTACGGGCATTGCCCTCCAACCTTGACCAACCATCACCGTCTCGATTCACCCTCCAAGCTCATGATGGCGCCGTTTCGTCGATCGACGTCAATCCACATATGAGGGGATGCATCGCCACAGGGGGCACGGATAAATTAGTCAAAGTATGGAATGTCAACGATGAAGAAAATGGCAAGCGGAGCGTCAGTCTTGTCACGTCGCGAGATCTTGGAGTTGTACGTTTTTCTCTCGCTCCCTTAATCTTCAAGAAATTGACCTGCACTTTTCTTTCTTTTTTTAGGGCAAAGTATTTTCGACGGTCTGGTCGCCTGATGACCCTCTCACTTTAGCTGCTGCCGGTTCAAAAGCAAAATTACAAATCTGGGACGTTGGTGCTAACTTTGGTGTACGTAAAGCATTCGGTGCCAAGCTCCGGGAGGCAGGAAAGACACTGAAAGAGAGGGAAGAGGGTCAAGGAGGTGGTGTGATCGGTGTTGCTAGTGACGATGAAGAGAGTGAGGGGGAAGATGACGATTAGATCTCACTCGCAGAGGATATATCATGCTCGTTTCTGTTGGACGCTGTTTGGACGTCCAATGGAAATATTTTATGTACGCCAATGAAGTACGTATTGAAAAGCCTTCTTAAATTTGAGTATACCAGTAACCATCCATTAGAATGTGTCACCGACAGAAATAAAACGTTATAGTTAACATTAAACAACTAGCTAAACGTCTAGGACGTCTTTTGCGGGTATATGTAATCGGTGTATTGTATGTTATCATTCACTCATCGTCAAATCAGTCGAATTTTCTTCTGCGGTAGGCAATATTTCGAGGCGTCTTGGGCATCGTGATCATCGTCTATGTGGTATAAATCCTGGGCTTAACACATGAATTAGACTGAGAATGGTTTGACTTACGTGGTAGTTGTGTTCTGGGACCTTCTCAATTTTCAACTCCATGGCGCGGACGACGGTGGAGATGAGAGTGCCCAATTGTAAATAAGCAAACTAAAGAAAGTGATTGACGTGAATTTCTATTGTAGGGAACGAAAGATAGGGAAAGGGGAATCCTCACCTGTTCTCCAATGCATCTATGTTTACCTGCACCGAAAGGTTGATAGGGACTCTCAGTGCCCTTGCTAACAGCGCCGAATCCATAATCGACCTTCTCGCCATTCTCATCAAGATACATCTTGAAAGCCTGAGCAGCAACGCCTTCAGAATCATTCCAGCGGTAAGGATCCCATTTCTCGGAGTCCTTCCAAACAGCAGGATCCATCTGGCTGATTTGTGGGGAGGCGAGGACGTAGTTTCCTTTGGGGACGATGTACACACCATCTTTTGTTGGAGCAGCAAGGGTGGCAGGAACAGGGACATCATCACGAACGTAGCGCATGATACTGTGGATAGGTGGGTGCATGCGGAGAGTTTCGCGGATGACGGAATCTAGGAGAGGGAGATTGCGGACTTCTTCGTAGGTGAGGGGGCGCATCTTGCCATCTGGGCCGGTGAAGTTCTGTACTTGTTCCTTGTACAGGGCCTCTCTGGAAGGAGGAAAAGCTTAGAGACACACTGACTGAAAACGACTATTTTCTTACCCTATCTCAGGATTGGCAGCAATGTGAAGTAGTGCCCATGAACCAGTTGCTGAGCTTGTATGTTGTCCCGCCATGAGGATGGCAATCATGATGTGTGCGATTTCCTTGTCGGTAAGAGGTCGTCCAGAGCGATACTTTTGCTGCATCAACGCAGCAATCATGTCGTGTTCGTGCTAGAGGTGGAAAACGTTGTCAGGCCACTTTTGAATTGACGAGCATGGCTCTTACATCGTCATTTCCGGTTCTACGCTTCTTAATAATGTCAACATAGAAGTTGCTCATCTTGATATGGGCTCTATCCCGGCGTCTATAACTTTCTAGAGGCAGATTGGGGAACATGAAATTAAGAGGGGTGAATCCTTGGTCGAGGTCGTTGTAATACTCAGCAAACGACTTGTTGAGGTTCTCGCGGACTTCTCTGCCCTGGAGTGTCCTTGACGCTGTAAGGATGGTAATTTCTTGCATGACCCTGACGGTGTCGAAGGTACCCCACTCATTTATGTCGTTCATTTGGTAGGCCTTGAAGTTGACATCGTGGTTAATGAATTCTTCAATCTCATCTTCAATCATGCCAACGTATGCACGGAGGTTGTCAGTCGACAAACCGACTTTGACGAACTTTTTCTGTTCCATAAAGACCTCGTTAGGAACGTCATAGACGACACCCTTGCCGAAAATGGGGGTGGTAAGATGCTGACTTGAGGTTAGCTTTGCCGGCAATGATGAATATAATATAGGCGTACTGTATAAGCATCCTCTGCATTAAAGACAGTCGACTTTCCTCCCAAGACGAAATTGTTTCCTTTGGGGCCGAGGGCCACAGTCACACGACGACCCAGTAAGATGAAGGTGAACACGTCGCCATACTACGCAAGTAGTTAGTAAGAGACAGACGCGACAAAGATATCAATCGACCTTCTTCTGACAGTCGAAAAAGAAATTGAGTGGGTCATTGCCATATGAAATCGCTGAACCAATAATTGGTAGCCAGTGGAAAACCTCAGGAGGGTCTGTCGCCCTACGGGGAACGACCTGTGAAAGTAAATAAAAAATGAGTGAACCAGATATTTCTGTTCAAGAAAGCACGCTGACGAGTTGTCGAATAACATTAAGAATAATAGCAATTACGGGGATGTTGATGAGGAGTAGAATGATGAGACGCGTGTTGTCGGGGAGACTAGCCTGCGCGTGGGCGAGATAGCCAGCCCAGACGTCGGAGACGGGCAGGGACCCATTGACGAAGGACATAACGGAGGATGAGGGTGTGACGACTCCTGAAATTTCCCTTCGTTTATATCTGGCTTTGAAATTTGCAAGTCGAACCATTCCCATCGTACATGCCTTTTACGGCAACTCTAGAATAGATCTGGGCTCGTGCAAAAAAGTAAACTACGACATAACATGGGCGATTTGTCCAAGGGGTTCTTTCTCTGACAGAGCAGAGGCTGGACCGTTCAAGGTGCAGCTAGAAAGACTAATATGTCGGCCCACTTGTACGCACTGCTCGGATGGATACGCGAGACTTCCCTTGGCCGGAATTTCAAATGGAATACATCGTCGTCAACTGTCGTATTACCTCAGGAGATCAAGGACGAAATCTTGGGCTATCTCTGGGACGATAAAAGGGCACTTGGCGCGTGTGCTCTTGCCTGCCGTGCATTCCTCGATCCTTCCCAGAAGCTCATCTTCTCCAAAGTTATCGTGTCACCCCCTACTCCCAAGAGACGCGCGCGTTCGAGTACAACACAGCGGCCAGGATTAACTGCTACACGTCTTGCAAGACTACTCGAATCCATACCACGACTATGCCGATATGTTCAACACCTCGAAATCCGCGACGAAGAGGATGAATGGCTCCTGAAAGATACCTCAATACCCCAAATCCTCCCTCGCTTCATCAACCTCAGAGCACTTGTCATCAACTACCGTAAGTTCAGATACTCCGACATCGTATCATGGCCCGACAACTTTTTGTGTGCGTTGCTTTCTGCCATACACCTCCCCAGCTTCAAATACTTGTCCGTCACCGAGATGCCACTGGCCCTGTTAGAACATGGGCAACATCTCACGCATTTGTATATTAGGGACCTAACCTTCCAAAAGCTGCCTTTCCATGCGTGCTCCTCGTGTAACGGGAAGCTTTCCTTGTCCTCTTTGGGTATCGATGCGTTGCCGGACTACGATGGTGAGGAGTTCCTCCAAATTTTACGAGACAAGATCGATACGACCCACATAAGGAGGTTATTCGCTCACCCGGTCGACACCATCGAAGGACATTCTGTCCTGTGGTCCGTTCTTAAGGATTGTGTGGACACCTTGGAAGAATTGGTATTTATTCCCTGTAGTTTCAGTAGGTCAATCTTTGCAATTTATAGGATCCTCGTTTATGTTTCGTCTCTCCATCCAGTAACCGACCCAGAAGTAGCAATCGAAGAACCTGTCGACTGGACTACCCTCAGATTTCTGCGGGTCTTTGCCACCCGGGTTGAAATGATCTCTCATGACGACTCAGAAGACGGGGGCAGCGACTCGGAAGAGCTGTCAGGCGCTTTCCACTGGTTGAACAACGTGCTCAAGGACATGTCCTCGAGCAAGGGTTGTTTGGAAGAAATAACCATTCAAGCTAACTACGAGCTCGCCGAATCGGACGTCGAACTTCCCCACTGGGATGGAATCACCACTATGCTTCTCGACAGAACTCGGTTCCCCCGCCTGAAGAAAGTCGAGATCAAGGTTGCCTCCTTTCTGAAACATGATATCAAGGATCTCTTGCAAGAGGTAGAAGAGTATGCCGACAGGTTAAGACAGGAGTCGATTCAACCATTGGACGTTACCGTTTCACCTGCTGAACGTTCGTCTTTGATTTCGTTCGTCGGGGTTCCCAAGCTGACCAACTACTTTTATATAGCCTTCGCACCTCTACGTCCCTTCTATTCCTAAAAGTAAACGCAGGGAACTTCCCAAGAACGATGATGTACCGTCGTTCAAAGCAGCGTCGATAGCTCTGTCTGATGCATGTACTAAGCCGTATCAGTGCATGTCGCGCGCGCACGTTTAAATGAAGAAATATACAAGCGCAATTTTGGACGATGCAAGCACCTCAAAAATTCGTTCAAAAATTCGCTATGGACGACCATTTCGAATATCACCTTCTTTCTCAACGAATAATTCCAACGACTTATGCTTCAATGGCAGAAACATACTTGACGGATGAAGTGCAAATGATCCAGCTTAATGTACCCCCCATTTAAGTAAGATATAGCAGCATAACTATCGGCTGTGTAATGGAGTAACTCAAGAAGCCGTAGAGGTGGTTTTATGGGAAGAGGTGACCTGTTGATTGCCAACGGCCACGTTTCCTCAGGAAATCGAGGACGAAATAGTGTACTATCTCTGGGACGACAAAGATGCCCTTATGACTTGTGCTTTGGCATGCCACTCCTTTCTCCATCCTTCTCAAGACCTACTTTTCCACAAAATTATTCTTTCGTCCCCCATTACAGCTATGTAGAATATCCGATATTCTTGGCCAAGACTAACTCCTTTGCTTTTCGCAAACTTGACGGAACGTTCACCCCATTTATGCCACCATGTTCGGCATCTTGAAGTAGACGACAAATGGGAGGAATGGCTTGTAAATGACGCTTTGATTTTGCCATTACTGCCTCTCCTTACCAATCGCAGAGCACTTATCATCTGCTACGGAGAACCTTCTTGCTATCGAGTCTAGCACCCTGAATGGACTGAAAGTTTTTTATCCGCTTTGCTTTCTGCCATTCACTTGCCTGGCCTCAAGTTCTTATGTCTTCCCGGATTTCCATCAGCCTTGAGTCTACGGCATGGGCAACACATAACTCATCTATCTATTGGCGAGTTTGCATCCCAAGGACTGCCTTTTTCCACCGCATGTGGCGACGACATGTAAAGTCGGAAACTCCAATTGCATTCTCTGGAACTCTCATTATTACCAAAAGATCGAAATTCTGATCTTCTCCAGGTCTTGCGCAATGATATCGATCTGGAGAACATAAAAAGACTTTTTAAGGCATTAGATATCATTGAAGCACATCACGTTCTATATTCAATTCTACAGGATTGCTACAACAATCTGGAGGAACTAGTGTTTGACCCTTGTGAAAAGAGTAAGCTCATTTCCTGTACCCCGACGAGCTATTTGCACCTAATCTTATTTTCTCTCGACACAGTTTGGGATCTAGCAATTGCCGTTACGGAGCCCATCGACTCTAGCATCCTGACATCTTTAAGGGTCTTCTCTACCAGGGTCATTGTTTTTAATGATTTTGACGAGGAGGGAATTTGTCACTCATTCCACTGGTTGACCAAGTTGGTAGAAAAATTGTCGTCGTCGAGCTCAATCCTGGAAGAATTAACCATTTATATTGATTGTGCCATACGTAAAACATCGCTTTTTCTTCTTCCCTGGGATGATACTGTTGCTTTGCTACTCGACAAGGTTCGTTTGCCCCGCCTATCCATGTAAATTCATTACCGGCATGATGAAAAATATTGAGGATCTCATGGCAAAGTTAGAGGAATTTACCACCAAAATAAGGAAGAAATTCAGCTCAAGAGTTGACGTTTCGTTATCGTCAAGATCTGGGTCAAGCTGCCTGTTTTCCAAACCATCGACCGTGACAACGATGTCTTGGACTAATAAATCATTTTGATATAGTTGATCCAGTTCTACGTCCATTCTTCATTTAGGCTCATGTAACGGACCGATGGAATTCGTTAAGTTTCTCTGTACTGGGTGCTGCCAAATGGAACGAGGACTCTTAACTCGAGGTTACAGGTTTCATCATCGCTAGTTGATGGTTTGTCTTTTGATCTATTGAGCAACGAGGCACTTGAACTGACCAATGACATTCATACAGTTCCTGGGCCTCTGCGGCCATTCTACTCCCAGTCGCATAGTTGGTCCACTTTCTCTGCATGGACATGGCCAAATTATGTGTTATTTTACCCATACAGTTCTGTTTATGTGGTTTGTGAATCTACGTGCATTCTTCGCAATCCACACTTGTGATGAATCTAGCGAACCTCGCTTGAACTGTAACACATGCATTCAACATTGCATGATGTTCGATCTACATGGCCTTTCATCGAAGAGACTTTTTGCGCTTTTCCAGAGAACTCGTGCCGTGTCATCGAGCCCTCTAGGGTTGGTATCGGCCTTGAGTTAGGTGGAAGTATTTTGCAACATGTCCATTTAGTCGCCTCAAGATCTCAAGTACATTCTTAGGCAAGGAAAGTCGGCTGCAGCATGATTATCAGTTCGCGGTGATCGACGCTCGTGCCATATCTTCCATGAAGCAGGAAGTTCTGAAAGCTTTCAGGTATTGCAGGCTCCCCAATTCATTAATATTTTCAAAAGATATCACGCCTTACCATATGCGTCAGTAGGCAAATACAGACATTATCCATGAGATGAGAGTTTGAATTACGTGCGTGCAGGTCAGAGTGGAAACATACAATTATACTCGTAGGGTACGAAAACTGGTTTAAAATGTACATAAGAAATGAAGTGTAAACGCAATCGGTTGAGTCTATGATTGGACAAGGGAGACCAGCATTTTCATCCTCTTAATACCCAAATCAATCCTCTTGAGCTTAACACAGAGTTCAGTGCCAATAGGCAAATGACGCAGCGAGGGGGGTAGATCTTCTATGTAAGCAGTGATGCCCAGGTCCGGTAAGTGAACAAGGACGGTAATGTCATTCGACACCAAGCTCTTCCGCGCAAGCTGGCGAGTCCATGCCCTCATTGACGACAACGGGTCTCCAAAAGGCCTTTCGATACCCTTGGCCGTGTCATCTGCGTACCTCTTCAAGTACATGAGGCAATAGAAGAGGGTATCGTTGGAGTGCAACTTGCGTTGGGTGACATTCAGCGTTTCAAATTCTGCTGCCAATTTCTCTAGGTCACCGACATCAAACGGCGCAGAACTACGAGCTTTTGATCCCAATAGTGCATAATGAAGCTGCCAATGAATAACCAGATCCTCGAACCTGCGCAATGGAGACGTAGCCCGAGCATACCCCTCTCCTTCAGGAATTCCAAGACTGTGGTGACGTAGTGGCTGAAGTGTATACATACCGGCAGGGTTGATTTTGAGACGTTTGACAATTTCCTGCATAGGCACATATCCGTTAGGCGTCCTCATTTCCAATATTTCTTGTAGATCTTCAGGAGTCACGACACCTGGCTCCAGAGTGCGGCGAACCACAGGAACATTGTGGTCAATAGCAAAGCGCGATGAAACGCGATTTGCGAGCTTCATCATCTCCGAAACCAGGGAGCGCGATCCCGAATCTGTACTTCCTGTCTCGTAGACGGTATAGGTCAGGTCTGGGAATCCATGATATACAGAACCAGACATAGATGGGCTTCGGATATCTTCTGGGACCTGAGAGTTCCATATGACTTGACTCGCTGAGGCTGAAAAATTGAATAGGCCCTGTCGGAAGCGCTTTGCAATTTGATGATCGGCTAGTTTCTGCAAAACTTGAAGATCACGGACATCCTGCTCGTCAAGGGGGGGTCCATTTTTGATTTTTTGACTACCTCCGAAAGGGAACACCTTTAATGAGACAGGGTGCCCTAGTGCCATGTCGACATCCTCGTATGAAGTCTTTCTGATATTACGAATAAGACCAGCGCGAACAGTGTAGTCCAAGATATTGGCCTCGTCATCTACTTTCACACTGAAAGTCAAGACACGGTTCGGTTCTCCGCCAGGTTTATCAGACAACGACAATCCGTTTTGAGGGCTGTGAACCAGAGCTTTTGGGAATAACGGATATGTCTGTTGTGAAAGATAGTAAGTAGAGAACCTCTCCCGCGCACGCTTGGACAAAGCATGTTCAGGATGGATAATTGTCGCGGGGTCAGCAACGTGAATATGGACCCAGTGATTTCGAGGCTCCGTAGGTATTCGCTCCAGGGAAATGCCGTCATCGAGCTCTTCCGCGGAGGCGTCGTCGATGACAAAGACCCTGGCACCGCCAAAATCATGTCGCACAGATTCCAGTGGATCTGAAGGCAAGAAATCCATTGGACCCAGAACGGCGCCAGCCTCAGCCTTTCTACATGTGCGTAGAATGGAGTTTCCCTCCTTTTCCAGGGTTTTCCTATTTTCAAAATCTCCCCAGGGATTGAGAACGGGCGAGAATTCAAAAAGGTCCTGCCAGGGAGCAATAATTCCCAATTTTATCGCAAGCTCATGAGCCAGAGGGTCATTGATGGGAACGGATGGACGAAGGATATCTTTGACGATGGTCGTACGGGACATGGTGTATGGATCCACTTGATTTGTTTGATGTTGTTCAAGAGATCGAAGGAAAAATCTAAGAAACAGTTGATCTTCGGCACCCCATTTGACATTGGCTGGTTCCTGAGCTATTGGGCCAGAATTCCTCCTCGTTTTGTCGTTGTCATATTCCTTGACCACTCGTCGTGCCTTCTCGATGAACCTTTTGTAAGGCAGATCACTCTCAGGGCTATCTCGATAGTCATAAATATGGCTTGCTACCATCTGGATCTCATCAATATCTCTCCTCGGTCGCACAGCAAAGGTTTGGTTTCTAAGATATCCACGGACTGCGACAAATTGTAGTGGACGGTCCATGAGGTATTTGTGGGTCATGTAGTAATCCATGAAGAGCGGGCGATCGTATAGAAGCGCAGTAACTTCAGATACGGTTGTTTTCGTCCACCTGGTGGGGTCTTCGGACATCACTTCGACATAGACATTCATTGGTTTTTGTTGCAACCCTGCAGCTTGTTTGTCCACTCTGGTGGTTAGGTTTCGGAGCCGTTTAAGAACTTCGACACGGGCGGCGGTCTCCTGCTTAGTCGGTGTTGGGCTGACGCTACATCTTTCGGCTAAGGACGCGGATATAAAGTTCGGTATAGCAAAATAAACGTCCCCTCTGAAGTGGGCAATAATTTGACCCTTGGCGGTGAGGGATAAAACAACCCATTTCTGATTTTGAATGTTCTCTCCTAGAACGATTCCCTGAACCGTTTTCTCGTTCCTAGATTTATGAGCTTAGTTGGGAAATAGTACGGAAGACGGGACACGGTGTATCGACGCACTTTCTAACTTCCACAAATGTCCCAGGCGTAAACGCGGTTATGAAGCCCTCATCATCATCTACAGCGGTAGTCTCCTGCGTGAACTCCCCTGCATCGGCACTGGCAGCATCCGTAACTTCGAATATAGGTCCCTTGCGTGCCTCCATTGACGCTATCCAGTGACGTTTATTTGAGGACTCCCCCCGAGGTGAGAACGCATCATCCTCAAATGGGGCCCCTCTTTCGAAAACAGTCAGAAAATTTTCTGCCGACGTTTTAGAATCTCGTTTTTTGGGTAGGAATGGCTTGGCGTCAGTGTTCACTGCATGTTCCGAAGATTTCGGAGAGAAAGTCGAGGCATTGGCTACATGAACGCGGTTAAAATTGTTCAGGCAGGAGTGTCCACAGGACGACGCGCGATGAGGAAGAGAAGAACGAAGGCAATGACGGTGCATCTTCACAACATTCGCTGCACACAAATTTTAGAATAGGTACATGGGAGTCCGGGCCGATATATCACCTGACCACTGAACGGAGGGTCGTTCAACGGTAACCAACCCTTCCACTTAATCCTCCACTCACTTCTGGTTTGCGTAACGATCTTATTAGATTGCTGTCTACCAATCCTTTCTCTCTTGCCGAGTCTCGCCTGTTTCGAAGAATCTGAGTCGGTCACTCGGAATATTCTCTTCAGCAGTCTTCTGCCGTCCTGTCGTCCTGGATTCATCCACTTTCGCTGTTGACTGGGACCCGTCACAGTTCCACTAGGACCCAGCTGCTATTAGGCGGTTAGGGAGCTCCGATCTCCAGTTTCGATTCCCTTGGCACATCAAACTGGCTTGGAGATCGAAACACTAATATGACCAAAGTTTTTTGGTTCTATGAACCAGCCAGTAAGCCCGAGGAAGAGCGTCTAAAGTTCGAAATTGTAGTTTGCTTTTTTACTAGAAATTTGAAAGAACTACAATAGTCCCTGTAATTTAGTACAACGTCCCGCGAAACAATTAACCTAATCCTATATTGTACGTGAAAACGAATGTGGTCGATAAAGATCGTGAGTTGAGGACAGGGAATCGGAAATGAGTTTACCATCAGGAGCTACCAATTTCCTCGCGTTTATTCACAACTTCTGCCCGCTCCAAGTCCTTCGAATTCCCATTTTTTAGTATTCTCTGCTGCTTCCTCCACATAGCATAAAAAATTCTCGTCCCGTGGAACTGAGCCGCCGAGAATGCTACGTGCAATAAAGGAGTGACAACCTTGAACGCAAGTGGCCACCGATCCCATAGTTTTGCGAAGAGATACATGGTAAGTATCGTTTCTGAGATTGTGCCAATGAAAGTGGTGATACAGGCGTATTTGAACAGGTTGGCGAGGAAAAAATGCGAGTCGGGATATACACGATAAAGAATTATGGAGATGTGAGGAAGGAGCTCGCAGATGATATCAAAGGCACCTATGCAATAGAAGTTTGAGTTTTCACATTTTCACTCTTGATATAAAATCAAAATAGCATACCCCACACAGTGCACAGTACAAATTCTATGCTTGACTCCCGGTCACCCCTTATGCTGATTGCAATTGCAGCTTGGGCGACTAGGATGCTACCCATGTGATGAAGGACTGAAATAGGAGAGATCTTGACGCGGTAAAGCAACTCGAAAATGTACATTCCGGAGAGCATCTGTGCACAGACGAGTAACAGGTCGCCCATCTTGACCTTGGAACCAGCAACGTAAGGCGTATGGAAGTTTGCCCCTCCAAAGGCAGTGGACCCGAACGGATACGCCGCGACGACGAGAATGAGCAACTTCGTCGCGCCCGCGATGTGGTGGTTCAGGAAGCCGCGACGGTTAATGTCATTAAGGGTGGTGTATTTTGAGCCATAGAATTTTGGTAGGATCAAGTCTTGCAACAAATAGAAGCGGATTAAGAAAATGACAATGAGAACGACAGAAAGAATAAGTGCGCTGTAAGGTGCAAGAGACGAGATGGATGATATTGGGAAGTGCTGAACGTGCGCTCCGATATCCAAATGGCCTTGAACCATAATGAGAGAATTTAGAGAATGTGGTGGTATCATGGGTGGGTGTTAAAAGGCCCGTCTTTGAGCTGCTGCGGAATGGCAGAAAGCCAATTGGACATCATATTGTAACCATGCTTTGATGCGGACCTGGATCTCGACACCTTCCCAGGCTAGAGGTTGGCGGATCCACATTCCGGAAGGCCGCTTCGGTTCCATTTGAAATAGACTTCACAAAAGTTTTGCATTGTGTTTTTTGGAGTTTTGACTAAAAGAAAGACAAAAAGCCGAAAATACATCATCGCATCGGGGAGCTCCCAATATCGGAATAACTGACCTGTGAGTGGAGGTAACGCCTGGGTGCTGATGTCTACTATTCAAACGTTCGACAATCAGACCCAGGGTCCGCAAATCCAGTTTTAACGCTTTACCCCCTGACTTATTTTAGGTCATTAGTCTATTTTTGTTCAAGCATCAGGCCGCCGCAGCAAGCTAACCATGTTAGGTGTAACTTAGCTAGCTTTGGGAGACAGAAGGGCCTTGCGTTCTGGTCAAAACATCTTAGCATGTCATTGAAATAATTCTGAAATAGCGAGGAGTGGGCATCCGGACAACTTCTGGCACAGCTTTGAAGGCTACGCAGCGCCCGCATCGTACTGATATACTGTCAAGGCAAAGTAAATCAATGAATAGTCAATCAACGATATATGTAATTCATGTTACCATTGATCGTTGCAACAAGCTGTGGTCCATAATCAACTGTAGGCAACAAGACGTCGAGTAACTTCGTCGAGATGTGGGATAGTTGGACGAGTGGGCGGTAAGTAGGTGCTTTCGGGAGTCTGTGATAGTGCCCGATGTTTCTGTAGCCAACATGCGCTGTGGCAGTGCGAGGAAACCGCATCATGTCAACCTTATGATCAGGGCTGAAGGTTGGCGTGCATTTGGTCGCACTTTGAGTTCATCCGGACAGGTTGAAACACTATCTTTTGGCAGCATACTCTGACAGTCTCTTCCTGGACTTGATTTCGGAGTACGTGATGTTCCTCAGCTATCGTTTTCGCATGTGTGTGATTGAGGGTAAGGCTGTAACGAAGAGAAGATCACTCAACACTTCGAAGGCAATCAAAGCCCGCTCAAAGGCATGTGTTTCCCTCATTACAATGACTGTGGATTTATCTCACACTAAGAGGTCGCTCGAAAAAAACTGAGCTTGTTCTATAGTTTATTCTCTAGTATCTGTCACAAGATTGGTGAGTATCGACTAAAAAGAAAGCCGAGGAAGAAAATACCTAGCGATGCTTAGCTGCGGCGATAATGCCATAACCACCACAACCATCCAATAAAAAAGATGCTCAAACCGCCTACAGCATGTGTCCAATAAGGTAATTCTTCATAGGGTTCGGCGCCCGGTGGTGGTTTGAGGAGCGGGACGACAGAGAGAAAAATGTTTGCTCCACCAAACACCAACACCGAGGCAATTAGCGAGAAGCTGGGCACAAAAGCAGTCTTCTCCCGAGGGTTTTCTTGATTTCCATCAGAGCTGTTAACAGACAGGCCCTTGTAGAATGCAAGGTAAAGCAATCCAAAAGAAATGACCCCATTTACCAAAGCCATTGGGTATGATGTCTTTTCAATGTATCAGCACTGCTCAACGATGATGAAAGTGCAGTACATCGGCCACTTACAAAATTGAGGACAAAGTTATAGGCATCACCAGGCGGAACGGCAAATATCACAAGGATGCAGATCAGCCAATCTACGTTTTGATCAGTTGCATTAGTCGAGACTTGAGAACAACGAAGGAAGATTCCTACGTAATATGAGTCCAGCTAAGGGAGCTTTTGCGGGCCAGTTCGATGCCCAGACTTTGCTAAACGGAAGGACCCCCTCTTCGCCAAGAGCCTGATTGACACGGCCTTGTGCAAAAGACTAGAACACGACATCGTCATTAGCCACAAAACAATCATCATTGCCGAGTTTGGAACAGCTTACCACAGAAAGAACGTTGCCCAGCGCAGAAAGAGCGACAAAGGCATTGAGAATTTTCTCTGTGCTCTCGCCCCAAACATTCCGGAACAAGAGGGCGGCAACAAGCCTTCCGGAGCCAGTGATATCTTCCTTGCTCACAGCGGAGAAATAGGCTATGTTGCAAAGTAGATAAAAAATGGTTACAGTTACGAGAGCCAGGGGTGCTGCAATCCGTAATGTCCGGGCTGGGTTGTCCATTTCGGAAAGAGCATAATTTGCATTGCTGAACCCTACATAGGACCATAGGACCTTGAATCCCGTTCATATTAAAAATGAAATGTAAATCATTTCTTAAAAATAACATACGTTATAGAGACAGATGCACAAAACACTTCCTCCAGTCCTTGACCCACCCCATATCGCATCCCAGGAATCAAAGTTCCTTGGACGCTGAATTCCTTCTTGGAGATGACCACTAATAGCTGCAATGCCTGTGGCCACGAGGATAAAGAGGATGCCAAGTTTTAGAACGCCAAGGAAGTTCTGCAACCGTAGACCAGCAGATACGTGAAGACCGTGCAGCAATACGACGCCTGCCAGGCAGACAAATGCTATTAGTTTGATAGGAGAAAGGGTTGTAGTGGCAGGCAAGGAAAATGGCAAGGAAGCAAGGCCATATTCCGCGAATACGAGACAGCCATTTGCGGAGGCAGCTGAATTGAATAAAATCTATCAGGGATCCTTTAATGAGGGATAAGCAAGTTACCCAATAAAACAGCATTGGCAGCGTAAAGTGAGGTGATAAGCCCCTTGGGTTTGGGGAAAAGCCGCTCCAAGTAGTTCTTTTCGCCACCGTTAAAAGGAAGAGCCTAAAGCCAGGTATTAGAAAAGAATATCAAACATGCATAATCAGAAAACTCACCGTGCCCCATATTATATAGACTTCCGTCCCAGCTGCTGCAATTATGGCGCCTACCAACCACATAACTCTTCCAATCTTTTCAGTGGTGACTAAGATATATACGTGCCTTTACTCACAAAGACAGACCAACGCTACCGCTAAAAGCAAGTACAGTGCTTTGATTCGCAAAAATTCTGAGATGATTGATTGTGAGCTCTGCATGGTCCATGGCTTGTAATCTGCGTACCCAGTCCCTATTAGCCGATTGAATATTATGAACACTGCAGAAACGACCCCAATTTGCCGTTTGGGCTGTTCATGCTTCAAAGCAGCTGCATCTGTCACGACGGTGGTCGCGGTCCCATAATTGCCCGTCCCCTGGTCCCCCGGAGTGCTTATAAGAGGCTCGATTTCCGAGTGATGAAGGGCATGATGATTTGAATCCTCAGGCAGTGTTTCTGGGCTCAGGGACATTTAAGAGTAACTAAAGTCCCAACCAGAAGGAAGAACGGAGAGTTTAAGACAAGCATTGATATCGAAATGATGCTCGAGGACACCGGCTTGCGACGAATCAAACGCGAATGGCGATTGAGCTTATGGGAGGTCGTGAGAACAAATTGCGGCCAGTCGCGGCGTCGCCATCTGCAAGTCTGCGCTGGAGGCTGGTAGCTTGTAAGGTTGCTAGAATAGAAGGTCAGAATCCTTAAATTGGGCGGTAAGGGAATAAGTACAACCTCAAGCAATAGTCGTCAAATAAAAGGACCCAAAGTTGGCTTTGGGTGTAAGTATGTAATG
Organism: Gymnopilus junonius; assembly: GCA_015501075.1. Taxonomy (NCBI): domain Eukaryota; kingdom Fungi; phylum Basidiomycota; class Agaricomycetes; order Agaricales; family Galerinaceae; genus Gymnopilus; species Gymnopilus junonius. The sequence goes on from JADNYJ010000015.1 coordinate 193,333, forward strand.
TCTCGCCTCAATTCGAATTCGAAGTAGGTCGGCATTCTGCGCAGAACTACATAAAAGGCGATAGATACTATTCAAGTGTAAAGTGCAATACCTACTCGTCCACGTCAAATCAAGGTTCGTTAGGTGCGTACTAGTAGTCATACAAATCGTAATAGTAGCAATACTAAGTAATCAATTGGAAAATGCAAATATTCTTCGTTAAAATGTCATGTCATGTCATAGAAAGGTCGAAAGAGTGAAGCAGTGGATTCACTGCAGTGGAAGGAGAGGAGAGAAGCGCCATGGTGATTATGATGTGTGGGTGAACGGGAAGAGTGACAATTTAAATACAACGTGCGCCATCGAAATAGAAAGAGAAGAGAAGGGTCCAATCGAAAGAAAAAGAAATCATTAGGGTATTAAGTCCAAGGGAATCGCGCAAAGAAAAGAGAAAAACCCCGCCAGAAGAACAAAAAAGTGAAGGATAGAAAAGAAAAGAAAAAAGGAGGAAAAGAACAGAAAGGGACTAAACCCCGTAACATTCGCTTGGCAAATCAAGGGATCACGATCTCAGCGCCAAAGGGCTCGTAGTCGTTCCCGTCCCCATCTTGGAATTTGCATCAACCTCAGGGGTTTGCGCCGACACCCTTCGATGTTTCTTCAACACCCTCCTCTCCTTCGACTTGGCCGACTTCACATTCATCCCTACACCCTCCTTGGACGAACTATACTCATGCACGTGCACGTTCTCCTTCCCTATTTCTATAGCCAACGAGGGTAGGTTCTCCACCTCCTCGTACTCCTCTTCATCTTCTGTTTCCACTGGCGCGCTACGGCCTTTCCGTCTAGAACTGGAAGGTAATGTCTTGCTACGCACCACGCTCGCACCACCACCGTTGCCGCCAAGTGGTGAACCGGAGATGCCGGTGTCTCTCATCGTTTGTGAGGCACCCATCGCCCTTTTCGCGAGTTCTAAAGAACACACCAGTCAGCCTGAAAATCCACCAAATACGTTAAGAAATAACTAACCACTGGGATCAACAGCCGTCCTCCTTCTCATCATCTTCATCCTTGGGTTATTATCCTTGTCTTTCTCCATATCCTTCCCTCCCCTTCCATTCTTACCCAGCGCCAAAAATCCCCCACTTCCTCCATGTCTCTGTACCGCCTTCCCATTCAACCCCAGGCTCGGATTAGGATTCTGCACCAGCCTCCACCCGCCTCCCAACCCTCCTTCGCTTCCAAAGGGAGCTATAGAAACTTCATCCTCCGACTGTAGCGACGATGGCCGACCGGATGGTATAATCATGTGTTCATCGACGTCTGAGGATCCGGAGGAGAGTGGTGAGTGGTGTTGTTGTTGGTGCTGGTATTGAACATGGCGGTGGGAAAGAGGGAGGGCGTTTGGGGCAGGATTGTGGTGTTGTGATGAAGCAGTTGAAGGGGGATGTGTCTGTGGCCGCTGTTGTGAAGGGTCTATATATGCCTGCGTAGGCGTTGGCGTCTGAGGAGGATGCGAGAACCGTGAATATATAGGCGTAGGGATTGGACTCGCACTCGCAGACTTCACATGCTGCCCGTGCGCTTGTCCTCGTTCAGGCTTAGGACTCGAATCCGAATTTGGAGGAAAAGTAGCAGATAAAGGCGAAGGAGGCAGCGAACTCGAATTTGACCACACGTGTTCCGCGAACTGTCCTTGGCCAAAGTCCTTAATGGCCTGCTTCTCTGGACTCCTACTGGGCGAATGTGACATGGATCTTTGTCTTTGGTGCTGCCGCTGTGGTGGGTACTGCTGCTGTTGCAGGGGTGAATATATCACACCGCCTGTCCATGGCGAGTGCGAAGGCGATGGCAAGGTTCCTGACCGATCAGGACGACTTAACATCCGCTGCCTCGACGGACCAGCTTCTGCATTCATATTGGCGTGCCATGCAGCTGTTTGTGTCCCAGAACTAGATCCTCCTCCTCCACTTCCATTCGCATTATCAGCTGTCCCCTGTCGATTTGGGGTTTGGCCTTCTCGCCAGTTGCCACCACCACCATTGTTATTACCATTCCCACCACTTCCTCCTCCTCGTCCTGAAGGACCTTCATAAACCACACTCTGCGTTGGTGGTGTCGGTGGTGATATATCCAGCATGAACCAATCTTGCTGGGCGATGAGGAATTCTAGCACCCTTTGACTTAGTGCATGTTCTTGTGGAGACATTTCGTGCGAAGGATGGGATATTAAGCCAGGCCGGAAAATTACTGCCAAGTCTAAATTATGGAACAGTGAGTAGGAGCGGCCATGAGATGATTTTAAAAAACTGACTCGTAGCAGTCATAAGGTTCTTGTCGCTCTTGCGGGCGAAAACTGATAGCAGGTCTAGAACGTAGAGTAGAAGGTATTGATTAGGACGTGGCATACGCCGAATCAGCGACTTGTAGTTTGCGATGACCTCTTCTTGATTAAAGGGTTCCTTTGCTTTAAAAATATGAGACCATCTTCACGAATTAAAATAGACACCAGCCTACCCATGGCATCGCGGAACTAAGATAGATGAGATATAAGTTTCTCATGCAAAGACGAGGTCGAATGGCGAACATACAAGATGGTACATATCATAAGGTATGACAGGTTCCTGAGATCAAGAAATAGGTCAGCAATTGCTGTTTTGAGCCATACTGGCAAAAAAAAGGGAAGAGGACTGACAGGCATCTGGGTAAGGTATCTCCGAAAGACACTGGCGACATCGTGAGTGGTGTAGGATTCCTTTTTCCAGTCGAGGGATTTGCCATACTGTACGGGGAATGAGAATGATGATGGATTGTTTGTGTCAGTCAATTTAGCCCAAAAGGAAGGGGGGTACATAATGACACGAGTTGGGATGAGAAGGGAATTGCAGTATGTGACTCACACGAGGCGGTGTTTCGAAGACGGCTTGGAGCTCCCGCATGCGCTTGTTGGAGCCGCTAACGCGGAATGTCCCTGGCACTTCAGTCGCTGGAGAACGAGTCGCGTCAATTAGAGGATGGATAGCGACGGAAAAGGCTGACCATTTTCTTTTAAATACAAACCGCTGTGCAATAGAGTGAGTGTGAGGACCATAGAGAGAAAAGAGACGGACCACTTGGCAACGACGACGGGGATATATCCCCAGACATAGAGCTCGCCGTTGGCATTGGCGGTGGAGATCTGGACACTGGCGTACTTGAGACTGTCCCTGAGGGGCCTGCCAAAGACGGGATGGTCCGCGTTGTCCTCGGCTGTGGGAGATGAGCTTGGGCACGGGGGAGTGGAAAGGGGCGGACCTTTGTACGGCTCGGAGTGGCCCTTTGGCTTGGGATTGAGGGAGAAGTGGCTCCACCAGGCCTTTAAATTCTGCTTAGTGGGCGGAGGCGGGGGCTGGTACTGGTGCATGGCGGATGGCGGCTCGGGAGCGGGCAGCGTTAATGAGCTGTTGGGCGCTGTCGTTCTGCTCGGTTCGGTTCCCTCTCCACGCTCGGATTGGTCTGGATCAGTGTTACGACGAGCTGCACGTCTGAACCGCACAAGAGCCCCTACTTTTGCCGCGAGCGCCGTTCTCTGGCCCTTGGGTCCTATGGGGAGCGCCAGATTGAAGAGAGAGTACAATTTGAATCAGAGTCGTTTGCTGCGTGCGTGACTTCCCCGCTCCACAGCCACCCTTCAATTTTCCAAAAATATTTGCCGCAAAGCTTCAACCGTTCACTGCCAAGAAATAGCCTAGTCCTCGTCCGACGGAATTGCTCCCTAGGCGCCCACAGATGACATCATGGGTTGTTGTCAATTCAGCACTTAAACCTTATAGCGCCATCTACCATTGATTCATACGCTCAAAAATCATCTTTGTGGTCTCCCTTTGCATGGGCTGCAAAAATTGCCCATACGTACGCGTCCTTTCCTTGGCCTACGTATCCGCGATCGACTTGGCACTCTACGTCAAGCACCTCCCATCGTTTTCATGACGCCATGGAGGACCACCTAGCATTCATGCACAGACCTAGGCTGAATGTCCCGTCAAATGGAAGAACCTCTTCTTGCTTCTGCTTTCAATGCAAAGAACAAGAGTCTTTGACTCGTGGAGGAAACTTGATCATGACGATGCTTTGTTCCGGTGGCGTTGGAGTCCCAGGCGTATTTTGAGCATGTACACATCGCAGTTTCTTAATGTCATTACTCAAGCTTCACATTCCCAGTCTGAGCAGTCATGCAGCTCTGTAATGATGGGTCCGCCGACAGTACTTTTAGAATAAGTCTGGAATCAGACTAATATCGATTCATCGATGTTCTGTCATCAACGACGATAATACATCATCGAAGCTCTAGAACGAGAGTGAAATCTTAAGAATACCAGATAGGATATCTGCTGGTTGAAACTTGTCATTTGATGTTTTATTTTATGTAAATGACGGCGCTGCCAACGAGATTCCAGTTCAGCTGAAGCAACGTCCTGAGCAAGCAATGACTTTTACATCGCCAAGAAGTCGAAAATTGAGTCAGACTTACCTTCCTGCCTCCTGTCAAACTAGCGTGCGCACTCAAAGGCTCGGGAGTCGGGATTGATGCGCCCTGTCATTGTCACAGGCGCGTTAGCACATGGGGAGGCCCAAAAAAAGCAACCACCGCTTTCCTTCGAGTCACTCATCACCACGCTGCCGACGTCTATAAAGGTCTCGCTGTTCATACTGCCTCGGATCTCTTGGGTCTTTGTTAGCTCTTTGTATCTTTTTCTGCCAGTATTATTATCGTAATTGGTGAATATACATACTTTTTGGTTCAAATTTGCCTTTTGTGACACGCTGATATTCATATGCCGTTGACCTTTGTCCAGACTATAGGACCCTTTGTCTCGCTGCTACTACTAAAACTGTCATCATTGGCACCCAGCATATGAAAGTCAACCACATTATCGATCCTTTACTGTCTCGACTCTTGCCACGCTCCCTCTTTCTTTGACCATCCATTTCAATTAAACCTTATTCTCCTTTCTCGACTTTGCTACTTGAATCAATTTCAAACACTCCATAAGGCGCCTAAGCTGGGACGTTGTTTAAATTTTCTGTCAGCATAAAGTCTTCAAGGGTGCCTTACAAGATGCAGAAAACGAAACGTATTGTTCAGGACATCCCGGTCATTGAAATCGAGTCCTCACCCGAACCCGTCCCCGTGCCTCGTTCGCGCCCTATTAGGCGTACAAGATCTTCTTCAAAGGCACCTTCAGCCTCTGCTCAGACATATTCAAAGGGAAAGGGAAAGGAAAGAGAAAAGGCTAGCTCGCAGATTATTCCGAGTCGGAAACCTTCGAAAATCAATTTAGGTCCCGTCATCGAACTCACAGATTCAGATTCGGAATCTGGGCCTGTGGTCGGGCCCTCTCGAACGCTCAAAATACCTCACAAAATAATGCGTGCTAATTCACATTCCAACACGCTCCAATCCAAACCCATCGGCGCGTCGGCCTCCTTGGACAACATCCCAATGGCTTATGATTCAGGAAGTTCAAGCAAGAGAAAGTGTCCAAACCCTCTCTTCTTACCAAGCGATGAGGAAAACGAGCCTCCGTTCGTCGTCGTTGAGGAGCAGGTGGAGCACGAGCCCACTTCGAAAAAGCCACGTCCTGATAAAGGCAAAGGGAAAGGGAAAGGGAAAGAGAGAGAGATTCTTACTGTGGATATGGATTTGAATGACAATGAAGAGGATTGGGATCCGGAATTTGCGAAGAAGCCTTTTCCGTTCCAATATCTGGACGACGATCCACTCAAAGTTGTGCTAGCTCGTATGCCTGCTCCAGCCCCAGCTCCAGCCCCTGCAGTTTTGGCCCCTCAACCAGAACCAGTCCCAGCTCCCATCGCCCAACTTGCGCCTGTAGCCCAGCTACCTCCACCTCCCGAACCAGAACCAGTAGCACAACCCGCAGCTCCCGTTCAACCTCCCCAAGTCGCGATCCCAGCTTCAGTTCCCCCAGCAGCAGCCCCCATTCCCGTCGCAAAACCAATACCCGAACCCGAGCCTGAAGTCGACCCCGCCTCTCGTGCAGTCGCTCAAGTCCTCGAAATCATCCCCGATGTCGAGCCCGAATACCTCCTCGGGCTCGTACAAGGGCATCTACCGAATTTCGGGCAGCAAACTGCGGAGCATGTCCTCGGGCAGCTGTTTGAGGACGGTGGGTATCCGAGGGTGGATTTGAAGAAGAAGGGGAAGAGGAAGAGCGATGCTGCGCTGGATAACGATGGTGAGGGGGAAAGGCCTAATAAGAAAGCGAAAGTGGATTATACGAGTGTGGATAGGGAGTTTATTGCTAGGCTGGATTATACTGAATTAGCTTTGGTAAGGATTTTTTTGTCGAAGGATGTGTTTGATGCGTCTAAATGTGATAAATCCCCATATTCCCAGGTTCAACTTCAAACCAGTTTCCCTTTTGTGCCTAAACCATATCTACGACAGTCTCTCCTCCGGCACAGAGGATTCTATGCGCCAACATACCTCACTCTCGCCGCCGCCGAGAAGACCTACGTAGAAGGCCCACTAAACAACCGCCCGGGTCGTCCTTATGTTCTTAAATCGACGCGGTATAATCCTGCCAAGGACCGCAGGAGGATGAAGGACGTTGTCAATGAGGCCTTCGCTGATGAACGGAGGTGGTTGGTCGAGCATCTACAGGATCCCAGTGAGACGGATGCTATGACCGTTGGTGTTGCTACTGCTGAACCGGAAGGCAAAGGTAAAGGCAAGGAGAAGGCCGCGAACGAGGATGAATCATTGGAGGAAGGGACAGGTATTGAGTGTCAATGCTGTTTCGCAGAATACGCATTCGTAAGCTCTTTTTCATTCCGCATCTGAATTTCGAATTTCTGATTTACCACGATTTTTCGTAGGATAAAATGGTCCAGTGTGCGGAAGCCCATCTTTTCTGCAGGGACTGCGTCTCTCAATACGCATCCACCAAGTTGGGGGAACACAACCATCTTATCAACTGCATGCACGAATGCGGCTGCAAAGAGCCCTTTCCTGTCTCTGAGCTCCGTCGGATCCTCTCCCCTAAACTCATGGATTTATACGAAAGGGTCAAGCAGCAAAAGGAGATCGAAGCTGCTGGATTGGAGGGGTTGGAAGAGTGTCCCTTTTGTGAATGGAAGTGCGTGTTGGAGGCGTCGAATGAGGAGGAAAGGCTGTTCAGGTGCGGGAATGAGGAGGGGGGTTGTGGGGTTGTTAGTTGTAGAATGTGTAAGAAAAAGGTGAGGTTGTTTGACGGTTCATTGATTGGGAGTGCGAACTAATACTCGTTTCTGCGCCTAGGAGCATCTTCCAAAGACCTGTGAAGGTACGACGGCATATTATGCTTTATTAGTATTTGTTTTTGCTAACCAGGAATTGCGATCTGTAGAAGCTGAAGCAGACAAGCACCTTGATGGACGGCATGCCATTGAAGAAGCGATGAGTAAGAGTCTGTGGTCTATTCGCACTGCCAAATTGCTTAATATTGGTGCTCATATCTAGCTCGAGCCTTGATGCGCAATTGTCCCAAGTGCAAGAAAGCTTTTGTTAAGGATCAAGGCGTAAGTTTCTCAAGGGCTGATCGTCATAAGATATGGTGCTGATGCTACTGGCAGTGCAACAAGATGACATGTCCCAACTGTAGGACACTTTCCTGCTATGTCTGCAGGCAGGTTATCAAAGGATATGATCACTTTGACCAGGTTATTTTTATTTTTCACCTTGCGTATAATCACATTCATTGTTAAATTGATGTCATTTTTCAGACTCCCGTTGGGAGAGCATCAGCTTCCAAGGCCGGTGGAAAGTGTTTATTATGGGATCAAGTGGAAGAGAGGCACGCAGCCGAGGTGTGTTTCCCTTCGAATTTCCCGCCTCTTTCTGTGGGGCTAATTAATTGCCACCAGGTCAAAGCAGCAGCCGAAAAGGCAATGGCAGAGTACAAACGCGATCATCCAGACGCTGAAGATAAGGACATCAAGGTCGACCTCCCCGTTGCCCCACAACCTCAACCAGCGGCACAACTAGGTCTACCCCCCATACATGCCGTAATACCAGCTGCACATTGGATGTATCAAGCACTTCCGATGCCTGCTCCAGGCTTTTTTGGAGGGTTCAATTTCGGTGTTAATCATTATCACCATGTAGTGCAGAATGGACAGGTGGCCCATCATCGTCACCCTCCTATGCCTGCACCGCCACCGCCCCTTGTACAACCCGCTGCTCCTCGACTAACTCGAGCTCAACAACAAGCGGCTGTCGTGCGGGCAAGAGAAGACGAACGTCGTCTTCAGCAACAGCAACAGCAGCAACTTCAACAACTACAACAACTACAACAACTACAACAACAGTGGCAGCAGCGGCAACAAGCGCAATTAAGACATCAACGAGAGCGGCGGGCAGAAAATCAAAGGGCAAACGCAAGGTATCAGGAAATGTTAGCGGCTCAGGTTGAAGCTCATCGTGTGCAACGGGACTTAAGGGCAAGAGCCCGTCAACTGCAGCAAGACGGTCGGTTGGGCCACGAACCGCCGAGAAGGGACAATGCTGTAATTCCTCCTATCGGCCTTCCTCAACTCCCTGTGCCTGCAGCTGGAAGGAGGAAGAGGGCTCGGCGTTGAACTTGAGGTTATCTGTTCTGCTAGTCCTTCCTCCCTAATACTTATTATTTTTTTGTTTGTTGGAATTCCCTTTGTACGAGGTTCTTCGCTATCCCACTCCACAGAACCCTTCATTAGCGACTCCCAGAAATTAGTCGCGATCTCGGTTTCATCCCTTTTCGCTGTGACCTTTTTTGGATCATGCATTTTACACGAACGCTGCCATTAACGCAACAATTCTACAGTACCTACAAATCACACGTTAGATCCCTAGTCTAATGACTCTAAATACATGCAGCGTGCAGTTGAAACTCTGAGTGCTTCGCGGCATAACTGCCGAAAAGACTAAGAATAGACCTGTGCCGCCTGCTGCGCTGCGATCGCTGTGACAAAGACTCTATATTTAGGCCATTTGATGAATGAACATGGCCAGGCTTGTTGCAGTTCTTTCTTTTCTCCTTCACCACGACCTCCAGCGGTTTCCGCTTTACTGACCATTTTCACCACGTACTGACGCCTTCCAGCTCCTCGATATGCAGGCATATCACGACAACCCGTTTGACGACAGTAGAGGCCAGCCTAATTATGATTCTGCCGCGGTAAGTCCCCGTTTTGTTTCTCCACTGCGTCCTTGTGCAGTTTGTGTTGCGTGCGTGCCGGGGTGAAATACCTAGTGACTTTTCAAGAATAAAATATGATGATTCATGCATGCGTCAATGGACGAAGGGCTTAACTTGCCGCTTGTTCAATTATCATTCTAGCGGTCCGATCACAGCTCCCTTTTCTCCTCCCTTCCTTGCCACGCTTTCTCTTTTCTGACCGTGTCCTGTTTGTAGGCCAATCGTTTTGGGCCATCCCCCGCCGTACCGCCGTCCAACCAAGGCGGAGCCTTCAATAACATTCCTCTGGCCACGATACCCTCAGCAACCGCTGGATACCGACCTGTTGGTGAACAATCTACTGACGACTTGACTGCGAACCCGCCAAGAGGATTTGGAATGGCTTCGGGAGGATTTGCCGATATGGATCGTGGAAGGGGATTCACTGCCTATGGGCAGGAACCCAAACTCGGTGCTTATACTCCAGGCTCGACCTGGGAGCCTCGGCAGCCAAAGTCCAGCCGAAAAAAATGGATAGTGAGTATTTTGCCCATTATCTCGAATCTAGGCGTGCTCACTTGTTACGTTCATCACAACAGATAATGGGCCTCATCATTGCCCTGGTAGGAGTCATCGTCGTTGCTGTCACCGCCGGCGTCGTGGTCTCCAGCAAGAACAAGAAAAATAACAACCTATCAACCTCTGGCGGTAACAGTGGCAGCAGCTCACAAGGCCCATCGACAGTTTCCCAGACCAATCCCAATGACCCAAGTACATTCGTCAAGAATCCCGCCTACCACCAATCGTTCTACGGAATTGCCTATACACCAGTTGGATCGCAGCTGCCAGAATGTGGCAATACCCTAGGTACGTCGATCCTCGTCACATATCTGGGTTGCTCCTGCTGATTGCCCTTTCCGATTGACAGAGGGCGTCATTGAAGATATCCAGGTTTGCGCATGAGATTCTTTATTTTTAGCCACTTTCGCTGAACCACTGCCTCCCCGTAGATCATGTCGCAACTGACCAAAGTGAGTATCAATATGAGCCTTTACGATGCTGGACGTCTAGCTGACATGAATGTTCCACCCAGCGCATCCGTATCTATGGCGCTGATTGTAATCAATCGGCTTTGGTGGTATGGCTCAAATTCAATTGTGCCATCTTTAATGCTCTATATTTGACAGTAATTCATGTAGCTTGAAGCGATTAAGCAGACCAAAGTGGACATGCAGGTCTGGCTAGGAAACTATGCCATAGCCACAGACAACGGCACTTCTTATCAACGCCAGCGTGATGTAATTAAAGCTGCCGTCCAAGCATACGGGACAGACCATATTGGGGGGATCACTGTCGGAAATGAATTCATTCTGGAGTCAGGTATTTTGACTTTCTGGGTGACAGATTACTTACCATAGTTTCTTCCAGCTACCTAGATGATAATGGCGGGACCGACCCCAACAGCGCGATTGGCAACCAAGGTGCAGCTATCCTTCTGCAGTACATTCAGGACACTCGCAGCATGCTCCAAAGCATGGGCGTTAGCATCCCCGTAGGCAACTCTGATGCTGGCGCTTACTTCAACAATGAGATTTTGGGAGCCGTCGACTACGGGGTATCTATTCTTGACATTTTCAGTTATCTCAGATCGGCTGATCCTTCTGAAATGCAGATGGCCAACGTGCACCCATGGTTTGCAAATGTCTCAGCGCAACAAGGCGCTGGTTGGACCAATGACTTCTTTGTACAAACGGATGTGGCGTTGGCTAATACGTTGTCGAACAAACCATCCATGTATATCGCTGAGACGGGATGGCCAACAGTGAGCTTTTCTATTTTTCCTTATAGCTCGTTGTATAATTGAGCCTTGAACCCGCTTTGTAGAAATCTTCTGATCTGGGTAATGAATCCAACGGACCATCGAATGCTTCCATTTCAAACTTGCAGGTCTAACATACGCTTTTCTTCAGGATGCCGATGGTGGTACTGATAACTATTTTAGATCTTCCTCGATACCTTTGTTTGCCAGGCGAACACCAACGGGACACAATACTTCTTCTTCGAGTTCGCTGATGAGGACTGGAAAGTGAGTACTTGATATAAATTTATATACGGCCACCTAATGACATGTCTCACCATTGCAGGATAAACAATTCGGGGGTGTTGAAGGATGGTGGGGACTGTTTAATCAAAAGTAAGTCCCTTGATTTAACTACTTCTAGGTAACAATTAACTGACTTATTGACCAGCCGGACGCTCAAGGATGGAATCACGATCCCGACTTGCCAATCACCTTGATGCTTGATACTCTTCCCCCAGACACACTACACTCGCCACCTGTCCCATATTCCTCTTGCTCACGTTCGCATCATGATGTTCATTTGGATTTCGCCAAGTCTGAAGCGTTATTTGACCAGGACATTCCAACTAAAAATTCAAAACTTATGCATTCGAAGGACAATTTTTTTTTCACGAGTAATTTTAGCATTCGTGCGTCTCATCTCAAAGGACTTGGAGATTCTTTCCTCATTCTACGCACGATATTTATCTCATACCCCCTTGCCATTGTTACCGTCAAGTATTATATCTTCCGTACACGTACGTTCGAGTTCATACTTAGTCAATCCCTTGTGCCATTCCTCTCATTCGAGTCCCTGACAATTACTTGCCTTTTCTCTGTTCGTTCCTCCCGTACATTAACTTCCCTTTCCGCTGTTGACTCTGTATTAGAGCTTGGAATATAGGACTCTTGTAACATCAATCAGCATACCTTGTCCAGGCTGGCTCCTCTTGAAGCAACTTGGCACTGCCCTGTAAGTGGCGCACTATTCTCGGCCTACCACATACATACTGAGTCTCGATCTGTTTTCTCTGCAGTGCGGATATTATATTTAGGGTTTACTCTACAAGGCCCTCTCTAGCTTATCTCCAACTCGAATATTGCATCGTTAGGCGTGTAGATATTCTTTCGCTTTGCTTTGCGATTCCGAGTTCCTCCCCGACTCTTTCCAACACTTGCCGTGGTTGAAGTGGCAGTGAATCAGTCAAGGCCCCAGAGTTCATACGTCATTCGTTTGACCTTTTACCTAATTTGAAGTTATTCAGCGACCAATTGCGTCCAGGTGTTCGTAACTTACTTAACCTGCAATAAACAACTATGCAACGGAGTCAGTGTCGCAGTGGCCAACAACCTTTTACTACCCAAGGTGCTAAATCCAATATGGATGAGGTTTTTGCTTGATGGGGGCTTGGAGTTTGGTGGTATTCCGAAAGGCAATGAAATTCTGAGCCCGCAAAGCTCAATCTTCCACAAATGGGGGACAAACTTGAATAAATGAAGAACTGTGAATTCTCGGCCGCCGTCCCCAAGAGTGTCTGTATTTCTTGATATTTTTTTAGCTTGATAATCATTAAACTGAGCCAAGAATGTATGTGATGCACTGATACATAGACTAGACAAAGAAACAACTTAGTAATGCATAATTAATTGAGATGGAGGAAGAGACTCAGAGTTCTAGTCTGATCATCACGGGCTTCGGAGACAAGCCAGATAAACATTGTAGTACTGTACTTCGCTTCCGATCAAGTCAGGCGTAAGAGGCTGCATTTCACCTGTGAAATAAAAATTGCATGCAATGCATTGGCCGAGAGTCGAACTCGGAGCTAGGCCAGATACCAAATGGGAAGACCCAATGTTACCGCTACACCACCAATGCATATTTACAGTAATAATCCTTAGTATTGACAACAGCCTGGTAGACGGGTTGCTGGGTCTCGATCCATCACCAAACACCCTGTGCCAAGATAATAATTCACCACTATGTCAATGACGGCCCTTATGCTAAGTGCTGAGCCTTCGACTGGTTATTATCTGCCACCCTTGTTGCTCAGAAGCTTAAAGGCGACTTGGAGGGCTCAAATTACATAGTCCGCCTCCGCCACAGTAATACTAATAGGCCATGATGGTCGTTGTATCAACTAAGTTACGACGGTTTTTAGCACATTTCTTGAAATGTAGATTCATGACACATGTATATGCTTGTTCCAAGTTTTCGTCCAAGCCTCACAATATCTAACTGTGAGCTCAAGACATCAAGATACTGCCACAAGAATTCCCCTGTAGCACCAGCACCAGCGTCGCGGTGCTCGCCCGCTCCGTAGAATGCCGCATAGAAGAGAAATCCCGTTGTGATTGTAAGACAAAGTTTGGATTGATAATTTAGGTCACAGCATATCAAGCTTCGAGGTTAGACTCGTTCCCGGCTTAGATGGTGCCTGATGGAGAAAGAAAAAAAAAGACAATATAATTCCACCGCCTGCATGCAAATCATTTTAATCAAAAGAAAATTTCTCCGACTCCTTTTGGCATCCTGAGGGGGACTATCCTCGAGTCTATTTCAAAGTTGAAGATACTTCGTCCGTTGAATAGGTTAACTTTTAGGTAAAGGAAGCAAAAAGGGCCCAACCGGGAATTGAACCCGGGACCACGCACATCTTTGCTTCCATTGGAAACGGGTAATACCCGAAGCGCGTATCATACTACTAGACCATTAGGCCGATGAAAGAAGTTCTACCTAAGAGCATCAAGGAGGCAGGGCACCTTCCCACATAAATCTTTGACCTTTGCTCTTGACTTCTTGATCGCAGTGACCATGGCCATAAGAAAGAAAGCTTCCGGACCAAAACTTCCTCGGAGTTTACAAGAACAGATCGAGGAATTCAATGGTACGCTTTTAATTTTGTCTAATCTTCCAAAGTTCTCAATTTATGCAGGTCACAGCCGTCCGCGCACTTCACGACTTCCATCGCGGAAGAAAGCCAGGAAATTGGAACGTACCGCTCAGAAGCAGAGAAAAGCAACCTACTTTTTGCACACCTCCGACAACAAAAAACGACCCGCTGAGGAAGAGCATAGCCAGTCCCCTCAGCGCAAAAAGTCTCGCTTGGATAACTTTGAGAACTGTTCGAGAGCGAATCAAAATCCTGTCTCTAAATCAACACGAATTCATGACCAGGCCCCCATCCCTTCATCGTCTGCTCCAATCCTTCTGCCAAACGTACAAAACCATCAACCAAAAGTGCGACCTCCGACAAATTGCAGAAAGTGTCTCCAGTGCCAAAGGTTAAACCAGTTGCCGAAGAAGAAGAGGACGCGTATATCGCATATCTAGAGAGCAAACTCGGAGTCGGCAAGGCAAAAAAGAAATTGAAAGGCTTGGACGATGATGGTCTGGATGGTGCGTGCTTTATGTCTGGCCGCTCGATTGCAGCTAATAGAGGACTTCGGTTTGCAGACCTTATGGACTGGGCAGATTCTTTACTTCCCACTGCAAGAGCAATAGAATCCGTGTGTCCCTTCCAATATTTCCTGAACCCGACTCACTTATTATTACTTGCAGGATGATAATCAGAGCGAGGATGAAGACGACTCAGAGACTGAAACATCTGAAGGCTTGTCTGCAAGCGATACTTCTGACGATTATGCTTCTGAGGAGGAGTGGCACGGCATTGATCAGGACGAGCTTTTATTAGAGCCCACTCACGAACAACCAGAACCCTCAGAAAAAAAGCGGTCGCCAGCAGGTTCGAGCATCTCGACTTAAAATTTATCATTATTTCTCAATTTTTATTAGGCGCTTATGTACCTCCGCATCTTCGTAATGCCGAGAATGAAAAAGACACTAATTCGGAAGCAATTCAAAAACTCTCAAGACAGTTGAAGGGTCTACTGAATCGGTGGGCAACTTGTCCACTTGGCACATTCGTCAAGTGAATATGTTCTTTTTAGAATGAGTGAACAAAATATCGCAACGATTATTGATAGTGTCGAAGGAGTTTACAGAGAACATCGAAGACACGGTACATTGCAAGACATCTATTTTATTACTGTCCACGCGATTCATGGGTTTTTTGCCAGATGTTACTTCGACCCTGACAACGTTAATCATAAGCGGGATCTCGTCCCATTCATCGTTGTTGGATTCCTACGTTGTTTTATATGCAGCATTTGTTGCCAGCCTGCATAAGGTCAATGGCATTGAATTCGGTGCGACCAAATTGAATTGCAATAATTCTCTTCGAATGTTGCTGATTTCCTTAGCTGCATATTTTGTCCAGTCGACCGTCTCATCTTACGAACGATACTTTGCCGAAATGAATGCTTCAAACCCGACGTCTGCTGGGGAAACGGAAAACGATGCCAAAGAATGTTCTAACCTGCTCGTTCTCATTTCGGAGCTGTACAATTTTCAAGTCATCTCATCAGTCCTTGTATTTGATATCATCCGGGCTCTTCTGGCGGAGGACTTAACGGAGTTCAAGGTTGAACTTCTGCTCAAACTCGTACGCAGTAAGCCAATATACCCTGACATGTTGAACTCCATTCTCACCGGTTTTGTAGACTCTGGGCAACAACTGCGGCAAGATGATCCCTCGGCATTGAAGGATATCATTGACATTGTACTGGGCAAGGTCTCAAGCGAGGACAGAACTGTCAGGTCAGTTTTTGTCTTCTATTTCCGGCATGGACATTTAAGTAGCCCTAGTTCTCGAACACGGTTCATGATCGAAACTCTTACGAACCTGAAGAACAACAAACTTAAAAGAAACGTGACTCAGAATCAAGGTGGTGCAGCTGTGGAAAGGATGAAAAAAGTTCTTGCGGGCCTAAGCAAAACAAAACATGGTCAGTCTTGCCCGTCGTAAATAGATGGAAATGAACCATTTATACTTTTTTCCCTTTCTTTCTGCAGTTCTTTCACACGAACCCCTACGCGTTTCACTAGAGGATCTTCACTCTGCAAAGACTAAAGGGAAATGGTGGCTAGTCGGTGCGGCATGGGGTGGTGACCCTCTCATTGACAAGCAAGAAGAATTTGCCAAGTCAGCTGTTGAGGAAAAGGGTCAAGGCGAATCTGATCTCATTAAACTTGCTCGCTTACAAGGCATGAACACTGATATTCGTCGTGGAGTATTTGTTGTTCTTATGAGTAGCGATGTAGGTCGTGTGCAGTTTATATTTCTTTCTTCCGTTTATAATCCTCCCTAGGACTATGTCGATGCGTGCGAGAGACTCGCGCAGTTAAATCTCACAGAAGTTCAGCAAAGAGAAATAATACACGTTGCGTTGCAATGTTGCAGCAATGTACGATCTTTTGTGCGCCTTTTACCTTATGATGTAATGCTGAACCACTCTTAGGAGAAATCATACAACCCGTACTACACTCTCGTGTGCCAGCAGCTGTGTCGTACATCGCATGCTTACAAAATTACTTTACAATTCAGTCTATGGGACTTCATGCGAGAGCTCGGGGAGACAAGTGTTGGTGGTGCAGCTGTTACCAAAAATATCAGAGAAGATGAAGACGCAGAGGCTAAAAGCGTATCGGATTCCCGCTTGCGAAATGTCGCCCAGGCATATGGATGGTGGATCGCCAAAGATTCTGTATCCATCCAGATACTCAAGGTATGGGGTATAGATATTATGTCTATGTTCCCATTAACATAACTCTCATTTATTGTAGGCTGTGGACTTCACCGTTCTAAAACCACGGACCAAGAAATTCTTAAGGGAACTTTTTACGCAAATTTTCATAAACAGCCAAAGAACAACTCCTCTCATGAGCACAGATGTCAGCAAACTGACGTTCACTCGAAATCGCAATGCAGTTGAAGAGATTTTCATCAAGGCTTCACGCGTCCAAACGTTGGCAATGGGCCTGGTATATTTCCTGACGGATACATTCGAAGACAAGTTGGACTCTGACTTTTCTAAGTTCCTTCGATGGGCGACCAGCATGGCGAAGGATGCCCTACGCACTGGAGTAGACTTTATACCTACATTGTAGTGTGATGTTTTATGTTTGCCGTCATCGTTGGCTTTTTTGGAAATATATTTCTAAATCATGTTTTTCGAAATGCTACACTTGAACATACACTGCCGCTTTTTCCTCCAAAAGTGAACGTTGGATGTTGTATTCGGGAACTACGAAGATTCATAAACAAAAAGGAGAATGACCTTGAGAGAATCAAAACTTACTGGTATACCAATCCTGTCTCACCTGAAATGAAGCTTGCTTTGAGTTCCTCCTCCGTGAAATTACACGCTAAGCATAAAAAATCAGAAGACATCAGGAACACACAAAGATACAGTAGTTCGCTTCTCCACTTACATGTTATCAGGAAAAGACCATTAGGCTTGAGCAAGCGTGCAACACGAGCAGGATACTTCATGGCGGGAGAGTTGCCTTGCTCATCCTTTTGTCCTAGTGCAATGGCATCATATGTCCCTTTATCAAGGAGCAGATCCCAAACGGTAGTCTGACCATTTTGTTCTGGCATGCCTTCTGGTCCTGGAGGGTCGTCATTGAGGAAGTCGCACTCGGTGAAGCTGATTGCAGAAACTCCCCGCATGTCAGCGATCCCTTTCGATAGCTTGACAGCCCCAGCACTGTAATCAATGCCATGAAGTTTCGATGGGTCATAACCCGCGTCGGAAAGGCCAAATAGCAGGGTACCGTTGCCGCTTCCTACTTCAAGTATCGAGGCGCATTGGGATGGTGGCACGTTCGCTAATGCCCATTCGACCATCTTCTCAAGGCTTTCAATTCCAAACCTACAAAATTCCTTTCAGCCCATATATCCATGAAAGAATGCGGAAATAATGAACCAGATTTCTCCTTCATCTCCAATCTCCTCGAAGTTGGTAATTCTTCTTCGTAGGTATTGTCCCAGCTTGACGATGAAATTCAGGTATGCCAATAAATTCTTCTTTTCAGAGTCACGTACTGCTCCTTGGTGCCAAGCTTGGATGGCTGTAAGACGGAAGTGCTCATGATGTTCGCTGAAGAAATGTCAGGACTGATAAGATCAAGAGAGACGAATGAAGTTTCAGTGGGTTATTTTTAGACATTCAATTCCTGCAGCAAATGCAACTAACACGACTGGAGTACAGAGTCCAGATAAAGTACAAACTCAGGAGAGAAGTACACTCTTATTTACAGTGAACCCTTACTAAAACATTGGATAAAATGGCTTCTTATTATACCTCAAGAGCAGGTTTGCCACACAAAATGGAAACTCTACCATGTATCGCATCAGTCGATAATTCAGAAGTCTGGAGGCATAACGAAGAGAGATCTACCTGTGAGAAATCGGATGAGTCGTTTGCGATGAATCCCTCGCCACTATGATTGTCGTTGTCACTGGCGCAGACCTCGGTGTCAATGTTTAATACGGTCCTTGAGCCGCAAGGCGACATGTTGGTGAAAACTAGGCTAAACGGCGCCGTATAGCTATAGAGTGCACCTATGCAGAACGCATCACGCATGAGTGAAGATTAACCTCAGCCTGCACATCTTCATTGACACGATCATACCTGGTACTGGGCCAGATATATTACTTTGCGCCGTCACTGAAACCCATGGTTTAATATCTACCAGTCGATAAAAATGCCTGGCAAGGCATACCTTGATCAGAGCTCCCTTGGACTTAATATTACATTTAATATAAAAAATATCAATTGAGTGGAAAAATATCAAGTGCTCACAGTAATAGAATGCCTTTTGAGAGGCAGTGACTCCAGAGTCGAGGAAATAGAAGCCATGCTTCATGCCGAGCATCGAGTGTTAGCAACCGACTAGCTGAGACAGAGCCATTAAAGTGCTTACAGACGTGGTTGAAGTTATGCAAAATGAAAAGCTTGGCGGGACGCTGTTTTTCGTGTTAGTCTGTTTAAAGACAGAAGAAGTTATTCAAACTCGGACAACAGCACCTTATTCCAAACGTCAGCTGACAGTCCTTGCGGTTCTCTGAGATTGGGATTCCAGAACCGACTTCAGCATAGTATTGGCTATATGTGACATTGAGGTAGCTCCATCGGCTGATGCAAGAAAATCAGCGTCTTTCAGCTTGTAACAAGCTCCAAAGAGGCTTACCGCTCGAGAAATAAGAAGCAGAGCCTGGTGGACATCCAGATCCGTTCAAGCCGAAACTAGTACTATTCCACAGTCCTTGTCATAAAGTTTGGCATGTTAGGCTGCAGGCTCACATGAAAAACCCTCCGGGAGGATTTGTAGCTGTTACGGTGGATACGACTGTTCGAATCGCAGCAGTAAACACCAAGAGGACGGTTAAAAACTTCGCTATGAGTATCAGGAAAGGTGGCAAAGCGTAGTTCTAGTTGGTGGACCCATACTATATACACCGTATTGACAAGGATCAGACCCTATGGCCGACTGAAGATCTCGACGGAAGCGATATAGTGGCAGAACGAATAGCCTTCAAAGAATCTTTGCAAAAAAAAGATACTCCGAAAATGTTTGGCGCTTGTCATTGGCTGGTACGGTCGACTTCCTTTGATCAATCAGAACCGTCGAAGAGGCACCTGAACAAGGTAAGGCATTTCTGTTCGTTGCGGGTGACGTGGCTTGTGTGCATCTGGTCTACAAGTCGAGGTTTGAGATGCTTGGCTCGAAGTTTCAGCGTAGTCATATTTACTACGCCATATGCAATAAAGACGTCAGAATGCCACTTTATTAGCGCTCTCCAAGTAGCACGAGGAACCAATATCAGATTTCTTCCAGGCAATTGAATTTGGCTGCCGGTTGGGGAAATGTCCAGAGTAGGCCCGATTGTGTGATTCACTGCATCCGGTACTTGACACTTCTTGAGAAAAAGCTCGAACATGTTGTCCGAATCCACAGGGAGATCTGGGCTGCCATCTTGAGGGAAAGAACCAAAGGAATTCATTTATAGGGAAAATCCGGCAGATCCGCAAGCATCACCAGAAGAATTGGCAGGTATCTTCGCAAGTTATCTCATGGATATGGCCAAAGAACCGAAAAAGAAGTAGGGATTGAAGATTGATTGTCAACGACAACTCCGGCTACACTGAGCCTAACAGAGAAACAGATGAATAATATCAAGGAGTATGAGTGTGATTTGGGACTTCAAACTCATGCATGGAAACCTGTCCCTGGCTCAGGTTTAGCAGATAGTGGTCCGTGACGAGTCTTGTTGTCGACACTTGCTATGGTATTGATATGAAATAGGGCAGACTTCGAAAGCAAGTTCCAGAGAGGTGATATCATTATAGGAGAATTATAAGCGGGAATAGGATGGTGAAAAGGAATAAAGATACAGAGGGTGGGCACTAGATCAGGAATGAGTAAGGCGTCGCCTACATAAAAGACATGTCCACTCACAGTACAAAGGCAACCTTCAACGACCCTTTCCGTCCGTCTTCTCTAGTAGGTCTTTGGCTTCATTAATTTTACTAGCAAGGTAGGGTGAACCTCCGCGATCGGGATGGTTTGCAAGCATGATATGCCTATGAGCATCCTTTAGCTGAGTGCGTAATCTTGGACCATCTCTAATAGTAAAAAAAGTTTGATACAGAAAGACCCTTTTCAAGGTTGAAGAAGAACTCACTTGAGTCCAAGAATTGCAATGGCTTCTTTTCGGTCCATCTTCGCTCGGAAACCTCCTTTAACCCACTGTTCAGCGGCTCTTTTGCCAGCAAACATGCCACCTCTGATAAAAGACCTCCCTAATATTGCAGCCGCTACAGCGCTGACGCCGAGGATAACTGGTGTGGCCATGAGTTTGACTGGGAAATTAAGGAATGCTCAAGAGACTCGGAGTGAAGGCTCATCATCCGTGACAAGTTCAAAAATGCTGTGACATATTTCACATGACCAGATAATCACATTGCAACAGTAAGTAAGCTATGGGCGCTTTTCGAAGCGAGCCTCGAGGAGGCTTTTAAGTAGTCATCCGACGCGGAAGTTTCACCAACTCATGGGGTCCCTTTTTACTGCGGGTGATGAGTCCACGCCTCATGGTTTCCAAGTGCTCTGGCCTTTGCCACATGTCCTCATTCATATAAATCCTCAGGTTCCCAACTCCCAGCTTTCTCTGACCGTTGACGCCTTTCCGCTATGCCAACTTCTACAGAACTCTTTATCAAGCAAAATGTGTTTCGGGAATACAATGGGCGTGAAATACGTGTCATTTTGCTGCGCGAGGATGGCCTCGCGCAATCAATGCCCTCTTTCTTGGAGTCCATCCAGAACAACATAACAGGACTGGCTCCCGTATATGGCTCCAAGTGCCGCATGACACATCTTGCTATTTCTTCAATGACACAGGTACTAATTATCTCATTGAGTTCTC
Source organism: Gymnopilus junonius (assembly GCA_015501075.1). NCBI lineage: Eukaryota > Fungi > Basidiomycota > Agaricomycetes > Agaricales > Galerinaceae > Gymnopilus > Gymnopilus junonius. Next base: position 214,683 of record JADNYJ010000015.1, read on the forward strand.
ATACAAAGAATACGGGAAAGAAGGGTAACAAGAAGAACAGAGAGACCGCCGTGCCAATGCTGGAAAAGTTTCTCCATGATTCCACTATTTTGAAAATCGCACTTCAAATGGATAAACTCGCTTCCAGCCTTTTTTTTGACTATAAGGTTCGTATTGCGAAAGGAAAGGACCTTTTATCCATAGGGAATCCCATTCATTCACGAGGGTCATTCGGTTCCCTTTACGCTGCCCTGAGTGGTGGTAATGATGGGAAAATTGACAAGAAATCAGTGACGGCGCTCTTCGCAAACGAGGAATCTCAGTTTGAACCAAAAATGGTTGCCTTGCAGGCTTGGACAGCATGTTATGCTATTTCACTTTACAGCAGTGCTAAAGTGCTTGAAACTCCCTCAATCAATACTACAAATTTTGATGCTTTGGTGAGATTGTTTGCAGTTCTACTTGTCTTTGAGACTTGGCTCAAAATACCTCAGGTATTGAACGTTGTTGCAAAGAATATTCGCGACATGAATCGGCTCATTTCTCTGAAGCCAAATCGTGTAAAGCATGAGGTTAAACTAGAGTCTCTTAGAGCCGGAGAACTACACGCTGTTTCGCAAAGATACAAAACAAAGGTGGGGCACTTGGATGGAACACAAGTGAGGCCACTTTCATCCGATCTGTATTTGCTTTCCTTAACCCTTGTTCAAGGCAATTCACATTACTTTTCGAAAAGGAGAGAAGACAGCCAACCGTATACTTCACAGTGTGAGTGTACAGGGACGTTCAGCCAAATTGACTGTTGGTGGCAGACTGTCTGTCCGCGACATTCAATCTGTGGAGACCATAGGAAGAGAGCCGCCAAGCTCCTTGGAGCAATCTAGAACAACTATAATGCTCCACGCATTACAAGGACGTCTCTCTCTCTCAAATTATCCTTTTGTGCAGACTATTTGGCTTCCATCGAAGAAAGTAGACTGGTCTGAATTGTCAGGAAATTCACTTAATCCGTCCATTTATTTTCCATCACGGCATCTCAACCCTTCTCAAGAAGAAGCGGTGAATACCATCCTTTCCAACAAAGATATCAACCGTGTCGTCCTCATCCATGGTCCACCCGGAACAGGAAAGACGACCGTCATTGCAGCAGCGGTCACGAGTGCAATTACCTCATCCAACAAGAATACTACACTTTGGCTTGTATCACAATCAAACGTTGCTGTCAAGAATATTGCCGAAAAATTGGCTTTTGTTGATTTCCTTGATTTCAAAATTGTCGTTTCAAAGGACTACCATTTTGAATGGTATGTTTTTTTGTGTTTGAATGGTCCGATTCCGATACCTGATTTCCTTCTCAAGGCATGAGCACCTTTATGAGAAAATTGTGAAAAATGTCATTACATCGGATCGTCTCCCGGAAGACATGACCTCGGCTTCAAGGGAGCTAGGGAAATCAAGAGTTATTCTTTGTACCCTCTCGATGCTTTCAAATCCGAGACTTAGCGATGTCATCCGCTTAGTTCCACTCCAAACTGTCATCATCGACGAGGCCAGTCAAATTGAAATTGGGAATTATTTCCCAATGCTGGTTACCTTCCGACCCACCTTGCGAAAGCTCGTCTTCATTGGTGATGATAAGCAGTGTCAGCAACGATCCTGGTCTCGATTATGATCCATGTACTCACTGCTACCTAAATTCTAGTGGCGCCCTATGGTTCAAGTGATATTTCTGAGTTAGAAAGCATCTTTGAGAAAGGCCACATCAGAAAGAAAGCTGTTATGCTTGATACACAGTGTTTGTCATCACAAAACTCATGCAATACTCACGCTCAAGTTTCGTTAGATCGGATGCCAATTCCTATTGGAAATTTTATTTCGCAGAATGTCTACAAAGGCCTCTTAAAGAGCCAACATGCACTCATTAACATTTCATGTTGTCGTTTTGTGAACATCAGTAAAGGTGTCGAGGAATCTGAAGGACATAGTTGGAAGGTAAGCCCGAGATATATGCCACAGCTTGTCCAATTCTTACTAAAGCTGCTGCAGAACGTTCGCGAGGTCCAGGTTGCTACCAAAATAGCCAGTCAATTGGCTGTGTCTGGAAAATCATTTCGTATCATCACTCCATACGACCCGCAGCGCTCTTTGTTGGAGGATGGCCTGAAGAATGCTAAGCTCCCATGGGAAAACAAATGCTTCAACGTTGATGCTTTCCAAGGTACTTAACGAAACCTTCTACCTTTCTGATTATCTCACCTGACTTGTATACTTTGTCACCAGGAAATGAAGACGACTATATTATCATCTCGGTCGTGCGTACGAAGAAGCTTGGTTTTCTCAATGACCTGAGGCGGATGAACGTTATGTTGACCCGTTGCAAGAAGGGGATGATCATTTGCACCAACCGCAGATTCATCGAAGGCTCTGCTTCACAATCACTGATCGGTAAACTCTGCCGACACATGGGAGATTCCTCGTGGATAGGTGAAATACAAGTTCTCCACGAGAATGTCCGACCATTTGTGTAAGCCTTCTTGGCCGGCCATCTTACGACTTCTATCTATACATGGGCAGATTTAGATGTTCTTCCTCACATTCTTTACTAGTAGTACGTAGAATCAAGTACATTTTTGAACATCGAAAGTTTATCTCCTGGCGGCATCCACTGGCAGCAGATCATGTCAGAGGGTTATGTGTGACAAATAGGTGTCACCAGGGCCCTGGTTTGGATTACGTCCTTGTCAATACCCTGCATGTCTGGAGAGCCATCTTCGTCTTCTGTTTCCACCTCCCATCCCGCTAAAGATGGCTCTGACATAGACAAGATCTTGAACCGCGAGGCTTCAGCTTTCCAAAGAGAGGTAGAGGTTGAACGCATTTTCAAGGCATTCAAGCTCAAGTAAGCACTTTTTTGTCGCCAGCATGCCACAGATCGTTAATGTTATCATTAGCGCCTATGATATCCTAGATGTAGATGAGCAGGCAACTGCAGAGGAAATAAAGAGGAAATATCGCCAGTTATCACTTTGTGCGTCCTTGTAATCTGTTTCAACGTTTAGGATATATGCTAATTGATTGCTTCCTAGTCATTCATCCTGATAAATGCTCTCATCCCCGCGCCCCAGAGGCCTTCGATATCCTAAAGAAAGTAGGTCCTCAGGCTTGCCTGTCTTAATTAATGTTCTCTCTCTTATCATCAAACCGCTTGTGTTGTCAGGCTGAGTCAGAACTCTCCGATACAGCCAAGCGGGAGGAACTCGACGCCGTGATCAATCAAGCACGTATAATCATCCTCAAATCGCTCAACCTTCCATCCTCTACGCCCAGTTCCGACTCAAGGCTTCATGAATTGGAACCTCCTTTCAAAGCCAGACTCAGGGCCCAGTCTAAGCAAATGTTAATAGATGAGGAAGTAAGGAGAAGGAAGTAAGTCGCTAAGTTGATTTTCCAGCTTATAAGTTGTTTATCACAAACTTTCTCTGATAGAGCGATCAAGATGAATTTGGCCAACGAAGGCTTAGAAGCGAGAAAGAAGGACGAAGAGGTTGCACAAAGGAAGAGAAAGGCAGAAGACGATAAGGCTTGGGAAGGTGCGTTTTCAATATCAAGTTTGTTACTGAATAGCTACTCATACACAATTTCACTTTGCAGATACCAGAGAGCAACGAGTAGATAGCTGGCGCAACTTTGCCACCTCGAGTAAGAAGAAGAAGAAAACGAAAGTGACTATACTCGGATAAAATTGCACGCACGCATATCTTGTTTCTTTCTTCGTTGCTTTGTTGTGTGACTTAATCTTACCCACATGAGAGTGGTATAGATCAATATTTGTAAACCAGACTGTTGTGGACAACTATGTATGTATAAAATATCCACCTATTCCTTACCAGAAAAGAGCGTCATACAGTCACGCAGACCCTTTCCCGTCTGCCCATCGTTAAGTTTATCCGGTTATATGCGGTCTAGGCTGATTTGCGTCCTGTAGATACGACACCATGGAGTCGTCGACTACTGCCTTCATCGGAATCGCATCACCTGTGCATGCTGCAAAGATACGGCACAGTATTATGTTTACAAAGTCCAGCACAGGGATAGTGATCATTTCAAGATGTGTAACATATACGATCGTCCATGTCATAATGGTAATATGTGACAGGGAATAAAACAATGATACAGCAGACAACAGTAAGACGTTCCAAAGAAGATGATGAATGTGATTACAAGAGGCAAGAATGTGACGCTAGATTCCATTCTGAAGGCAGGCTAAAAACCAGTAAGAATAGAAAGTCAATCAGAGTCCGACAGATCAATAATATCGCTCGGTTTTTTTGCAAGAATGACTGGTTTCCCGGTTTTCTGGCTCATAGGTAGCCTGCTCTGACTTGAAGGGGTTGAAGGTCTGGAATTAGAATTCGTCAAAAACGGATTCTCATTATCCTCGGTTCGTCGGCGTACATGCCTGGCGGCAACCGGTTTGTTCTCTTTATCATCATTCCCAAGCATTTCATCGTCCGAATCGCCAATTTCGATAATTTCGGATGGAGGCACCTGTGCACTGGATGGAGATGATTTCGCCAGCAAAGAAATGGCTGCTCCATGACTCGGGTCGGAAGAGAAGTGCGAGGATGGAATGGATCCGCCTGAACTGAGAGCAGCTTTCTCTACTTTATCGAGGTCCTCCAAGAACGAAGGGTCGGCAAAGTCATTTGAGTCATTCATCCCATAATCACTAGAGCCATCTTCGTCATCCGCACGCCGTTTGCCTTTGTCAATCTGCGGTGCATGATTTTCTTGATCCATTTCGTCTAGGAAATCAAAATCAAATGACTGTTCAGCAGGTCGTTCGGTAGAGGTAGCAGGAAGTGTCCGCCTTGCTTGTCCACTGGTGGGTTCGAAATTGAAGTCCAAGTTTTGGCTTTTGGGCGACTTCGACCAGGAGGCAGTCGCCCGATTTCCAAAATATGGAGATGTCGTACTTTTAGAATGAGATCCCGCATAAACAAGTGTCGCTCGTTCTGCAGCAGGCACATTTTTCGTATTCTTGCCTTTGGCTTCATCGCTCTGTTCGCTGACACTGCCAGTACTTGTCCTTGGGTGACGGGATGGAAGTCCGATTATGGGTCGATCTTGTTTCTTTTCTTTGCTGCTGGATGCAACAGGGGCGTCATTAAGAGACGAATTTGCGGGCAGCCGACGTCGTGGCTCCATCTCTACGTCATCTTCGTGCTGAGGGAACATAGGCATAGGTGGAGGGCAAATATCACGTAGTGGCGATCTGACAGTAGCGGCAGGAGCGGGATTCGGAGAAGCGGGAGGCTCTGCATTCTGTGTCTTTGCAGAAAGTGGCCGTCTAATAACATGAAGTAAAAGGACAAACCTTTTTAATGAAAGCACTCACCCTAGCCGGACGTGCAAACCTCGTTTGAAATTGTCTAGCTGTTGGACTTCCAGGTCAGCTACTTTACCACCTAGAAATCCGATTGTAGACTTTTCGAGCATTGCCATGCCATTGTGAAAGCGAGTCCCTTTGAGATGTAACTAGAGAGTTGAGGTCAGCATTGCAAAACACTTCATAGAAAGGGAGACAGGTACTTTAAACCCAATTTGAGTGGTTCCAAGAGCAAATTCGGGTATTGGACGATACTCAAAAGCTTCGAATGTAGTGGCACCGTCGGAAAGTTGGAATTGTAAGTGGCCTCGTGGGTATTTCGGCATGGGTCCTTCACCCTCTACTTCAACATCACCTTCTTCGTCACCTTCAATATTGCCTTCACCAGCTAGCATCCGCTCCTCGCGAGCTACGCGTATTTGTTCGAGGTTGAAAGCACTCGTGCCCACTTCCGTAATGGCCATGATCTGCACCATCACAGGTGGACCGAGTAGATTGCCAGTAAATCTAGAAATGTTGGGATCGAGTCCGGTCCCATGTTGCATGGAATCTACTAGATCAGACTCAATAAGTTGAACCTCCACTTGCTTTATAAATTCTGGAAAATTGTTGACTGGAGACAGCTTCTGGTCGTCTTCGAGCCACTGAACACAACCTTCCAACCATTCCTGAAAGAAGACGCGTGGGGGTGAGTAAAATACCGGATTTTTTTGGAGCTACATACTGAATCAACGCGCGGTTTTGGATAGTTTTCGTGGAGCCACTGGACGACCTGTTCTGATGGTGGCATGGTGGTTGAGTTGCAACGACCATTGAACGCGTCAAGATTAGATTGGATTTTGAGAAGGTCACGTGCATAGCGCGTTATTAAAATCTGGCTGAGGGGCTTTCACGGATGACCAACTTAAACTTAGCACCCCGATGCAGTTCCGTACAATCCCAATTTTAAAATGATTCGTACTTCTTTTCTGCGCAACTCTCACATGCTTAATTCTTCAAAAACCAGTACTCGTCCCAAGGGTCGGGCTCGGCTCCCTGTTCCTGCTCTTCGCGACACTTTGGACCGGTATCTGAGGTCGCTTGAACCTTTCCTGCTGGAGGATGAATCTCGGGGCGGAATGTCCTTCGATTCTGCCCTTGCTCTAAGGCAGAGATGGGCAGACGAGTTTGAAACCGGCATTGGGAAAACGCTTCAGGAACGTTTGATTGGTTCGTCAGTTCCGCTAACTTGTTCATTTGATCATTCGGAATTCTTACATTTATCCAATAGCTTTAGACAAAGTATCTCCTTATAATTGGCTAGACGATAATTTCTGGATCAACAAAGCATACCTTGAATGGCGCGCTCCTCTGTTAATAAACTCTAATTGGTGGTTAGCATTTTTCGAGGACCCACTCATTCCTCGAAGTGCTCTTTCAGGAGAAACAAATAACAATCGCGTCGGAACGACATTCTGGCAACTTAGACGATCGGCATGGCTCATCCACCGGATGCTACAGTTCAGAGATAACGTAGTAGAATCGTGCGTTCTTTCCGGCGACTCCATTTGATTCTTGTTATATTTACCTGGTCGGCCACAGAGTTGAATCAGATACCACCACATGTAAGTTGATTGCCCATCCGAAATTCCATACATACTCATTTCCGCCATTGTTAAGTAGGATCCTGGCTCCTAGAAAATGTTTCGAAGTTGTTCAATATCACCCGAATCCCCGAACCATATTGCGATACCCTTTCAAAATCTCCACATTCCTCTTCTAGAGCGGCTCGCTCTATTCTCCTCATGTTACACGACTGGTGTTACTCGATTGCAGTATACCATCCACCATCCTCTGGTTCTGCCACGCCAAAACTTCTCTCCCCTGGCGAGATAGAAACTCGTATACGAGCTGTTGTTCTGGACGTTGAACAACGGATAGCAAACGGAGAAAAGCCATTTCCCGTTGGAGTTCTAAGTGCTGACGAGAGAGATCGTTGGGCAACTGTAGGGTTTCAATTGGACTACGATGTGTGTAATCGTTTCTGACCTGGCCTTTCTGCAGAACCTTCAACGCCTTCTTTCTCTGTCTCCGACGAATCGGGAAACTCATCAGGCAATACTTCAGTCGATCATGGGTCTCAGCCTAGAGCATACGACTTACAACATTCCTCCACCTTCATCAGCCTTACCACCCAGCCACGTGCACACGCGTACTCCCGCAGAATCATCCATTGATTCACATCTTCACGCCATACGAGGAACTTCGCAAAACATCGCCAATAGATTCTTTGACAAAGCGTTCACACTTATCGTGGACCCATCGACCCGGGCAGGAGCTTCTGGCGAGCATTCACCGGTCGACGCTCTCGTTCCCAGTATCGTTGCAAAATATGGAATAGTGCAAGGTGTCGATGTTGAGGCCTTTGAATATCACCACTCGGATATGTACGACGTAGACGGACAAGGTTGGGAACGACTTGATTGGGTTGCTGATGACGCGATGAAGAAAGAATGCGAGTCCGCTGCAAACAGGGCTCAAAAGATCATCGATAACTCGGATGACAGTGTCCTGTGGTTTAACAACTACGGTACAGACTGGATCAAAAGCATCAGTACGCTAGGCCTTTCAACTCTTCTTTGTCGTCAACTTACATTCATTTGGTTCTGTAGAGGGTAGACTCTCTCCCGATGCTTTTATTCAGATGGCGCTGCAATTGGCATGGTATAGGCAACGCGGCGAATTCACTGCGACTTACGAAACGGTCTTAACGCGAATGTTCAAGCATGGACGTACCGAGACACTTCGCACATTCAGCCGCGAAAGCAGGGCATGGGTTCTGAGCATGGAGAACCAACATGCAACGGTAAACTTGATTTGATACAATTCATTGAGTTCTTTGCTGATCATTTTTAATGCAGATAGCTGACCGCTTTAAGCTCTTGCAGCAGGCAATATCTTCACACGCCCGACGAACAAAGGAAGCTATGACTGGACGTGGCTTTGACCGCCACATCCTTGGACTCAGATTACTCCTTCGGCCTCTACATGGTGAATCAGCATCCTTGTTTGAAGATGAACTTTTTGATTGTAGTACTCAGTGGAAACTGAGCACCAGTGGTTTGAGTGCTGGACTTTTGTTTAAGGGTACTGGATTTGGGACAATGTATGAGGATGGATATGGTATTAATTGTAAGCTATTCATACAACTGCTTGCTGGTGTGATTATTGATTGGTTTGCAGATCTGGCAGCCCCAGAGATAGTGAAGTTTGGAATTGAATCAAAATATTGCAGTCCTTTGACATCAACACAAGAGTTCAAGGAAGCTATTTCAAATGCTATGATAGACATGCAGGTTCTATGTCAGAACATAGATAATGAACATTATTCACCACAAGTTGGTAGTCATCTTTAATATAAAATCATTGGCCTATGAGTTGAAAACACTGCTCAATGGATAGATTTTAACTTGATTTTAACTTTATATTTTATTCCAATTTCTGCATAATTGTACATAAACTTCCAGAACCAGATAGTGATCCAAAGGCCCATCAGAAAATAAAATGAACTTAACATCTGAATAATGTGCCTCTGAAGCTCTATCTGCTACTGGAAAGAAATGTAACACAAGACTCTAATTAAAAACTCAAAAAATTCCCTTTTCAACATCAGCTGGTGTTAACCATGTAGCTGGCTCCATCTTTCTTAGCAATTGACCAACTAAGGTTCCAGCACCAGGTCCTTGAAGAAATTGAAGGCTGGAGACAATAAACATCCCCACCTTGCAACGTGAAAGCATTACATTGGTTCTGCGAAGGTTCTTGAGGAAACCCAGGGAGCGAGATCGGACAACTGATATAATAATGAAGTCTTCCTCATTTCCTAAACAATTATAAGTAAAATCACTGACAAAAAGACAAGATAAAGAATACCTACCTTGAAATGAATCAACATTGAAGCATTTATCCTTCCAATCTAAACCCTTTGCTTGCATTTCATTTTCAATATAACTTCTTTGCCCATCATATGGTGTAATAATTCTGTAGTTTTTCTCCTGTTCTTCAAGCTTCTGAGCAAGTAGAAGGATTGCTTCACATTCAGCTTTATTCTAAAGTAAGATTAATAAATTGTAATTAAGAAAGATCAGATAATATACCATAAAAGAGCCTGACTCAAGAGGTCTTTCTTGTCCAGGAACATCAAGAAAGTAGCATGCAGTGGTATCACTTCTGACTGGATGTTCAGGATTTGACTTGAGCTTGCTTTCATAGACTAGTTCTGAGATGACTGTTCCAATTTGTGGTGGCATGCGGTCTATACAATAATAAAAATCATATTAAAATTATAAATATAAATACTATAATAGAGACTTACACTGAGTATCCAGAAATTTAACATGCTTTCTTAGATGAGAAACTTCAAAGATACTCTGGAGATCTTGTAAGTCTTCTTGTCCAAAAGGTGGTACTGTGAAAAGATTGGTTAATATATTTATATAAAATATAATATAATAATAATATTACAAACATTGTTTATCATCTCCAACAAAACATACCTTTCTCAAGGTATGCTTGAAGTTTGAAAAAACAGGGATATAGTCACCAATTTCAATCTGACTAGCTTCATCCACAACAAGGATCCTCAATGGTATTTCCTTGGTAAATTTTTTGATGTTTGAATTAGACAGCATACTGAGAGTGCAAAGCATAACCTTAATGCCTTTGAGATTTGCCTTGTTGGATGCAAAATTGAATTCATCAGACCGAATAGTATGATTTGTGACTTTGGAGTATAAATGCTCATGCCTATAAAGTTTTAAACTATCAGCAAATTTTAAATAATTAAAATCAATAAATACACACCATTGATACATGAAATCTTTTGAAACTAAAACCTTCCAATCCATGTAATTTGTTTTAGCTAGTTTCTCAGCAATGTTTTTGACAGCAACATTGGACTGAGCAACAAGCCAAATACCTCCTTTATATATAGAAGAAATATGGACAAAGGCTGCAATTACTGATGTTTTTCCAGTGCCAGGTGGTCCTTGAATAAGAGTGATGCGGTCACGGTCCAGCCTTGAGTGCATGTGGTTTACAGCTGCCTGCTGAGAAGAGTTGAGTGGGATGGGTGGAAGGACATGATTTCCAGCAGGCTTTGGATCTGCCTCTTTCAACCATTCTTCAGGCCAAGATAATGAGCCTTCATCACTCTGGGGAAACCAAATGTTCTGGATCCAAGGGCTTTGATCAAGGAGTTTGTCAGTACCTTGTAAGATCCTGAGGATAGCTGCAGCCCGCTGGGCCTCAGCAGTTGTTGGATCATCCCGGCCAATAGAGGTGATAGTGGTGATAGCATTCTCGGTAAGATTATTTGCTGTGATAACATTTGCAGAGCGACCAGATATCCCACCAAGATTGCCATGGACATTGAACTTTCCATGTTGGCCAGTGACTTGTATCTTAAGCTTCTAAAGTAGCAGACAAATGATCAGCCTAATGACCATACTGATGAACTAATTGTTTAAACTTACTCGTCCTCCACGGAATCTGGTATTAAAGTGCGTTGAGTTCAATCGAAGTTGTTGATTGTTAGCCACATCAACTGATTGCTCGAACTGGTGAGTGGTTTCTATTGGTTTATTTTGATTTAAGCGAAGTGAATCATGGGCTATCTTTGAGATGATATTCAGGTGCTTGTGGATGGTAGAAGTTAGGTTCTTTGCATAAGAAGCATATGCCATATGAACTTACATTCGGGGTCAACTTGTCGGTATTAATCCTGGGCACCTTTTCGAATACCTGCTCACCATTTCCGTATGTTGGCAAGAATTGTGAGACCCAGGCTCGAACTGCCAAGTCAATGATTGTATTGGTGTCTTCGGGATTGAATACAGGGTAGAGGAAAGTGTTCTTAATGTTTTCTTTCTTGATTTTCATTTTGTAGGGGGAGTCCGGATCGTTTCCGACAGCTGTGGTGATCGCGGTGAGAGGCTTACGGTCTACTGCCGAATAAGCAGACTGGATATCGACGGCAGATGCAATGTGCAATCCCAGATCACTGTATAGTGCCATTGCAAGGGGACCCATGTCGAAGGCGAAGATATCGCCTACGGGGCGGCACAGGATTCTTTCTTCGAGAAGTTTGTGTCCTGCCTCAATGCTTGTCGTTAGATTGGGCTTATCTCCCGCTGGGCGCCTGGGGTTTCCACGCTTCGGGACTTTGAATTCCACAATACAACAGTTGTCGTTGTCTGAGATGGAAAGACCAAGCAATCGACCGGTCTCATCATATCCAGGAGAAATGCCCAGAGGGCGGGGATGATCAAATACTGATAAGAGATCGCTGTCTGCGATGGAACTCTCTGGGATCCTGATTGTGGACAGTCTGGCAGGGAGGGTGATCCCATCCAAAATGTCTTGCGTCACCGTCAGTTTTTGGAATGTAGGTGGCATAACTCCAGAATGTTGGTGAAAGTGAAGGTCAAAAAGGTCAAAAGTGTAAATAGAAATGGCCTATCATTGTAAGCTGCCAGCAGCCTCGAGGTGAATGTTCAATTTACTTATTAATAGGCTATTCTCTGAGTATCTGATACTGAGACGCGTCCGACTCGTGACTTTATTATCTTCACCAATCACTTCCAATGTATTTTCTGCGGTCTATCTCTCGGGCGCCTTTGACAGTCAGTAGCCTCCGCATCCTATCTGTTCTCGGAGACTAAGTGGTTTGCCGTTTTGGTTAGCTCAGGTTTTCGCCGATTCCTTGTCGACATTCGTACTTTCGTGGCTCCTTACTTGACAAGTCGTTCCAACAGCCATGGCGGAAAATGTCTACCGAACCTTCCTCTCCGGGGAAAATACGATCTTCTTTTACACGAAGCCCATCTCCAGCGAAAACAAGAAGTGAAGTGTACAGAGCTAAGAATCGAGCTTTGCTGATGTATAGCGCTGCTGTCGTACGTCAAATTCGAATACACTTTATCTTGGAGACTAATCTTGCCGACCTAGATCGTCTTTGCTGTTGGTGCCAGTTATGCCGCCGTTCCTCTGTACCGAATGTTCTGCGCTGCTACAGGGTTTGCCGGGACACCAAACGTCGGGACAGGTCGGTTCGAACCTGAACGCTTAGTCCCCATACAGGATGCAGGTCGCATCAAAGTCCATTTCAATGCTGATCGATCCGAACTACTTCCTTGGACCTTTACGCCACAGCAAAGGTTTGTCAGCGTCTTGCCAGGAGAGACGAGTTTGGCTTTCTACAAAGCGAAGAACAACTCAAAGAAGGATATCATTGGAATTGCGACATACAATGTCACGCCCGACAGAGTTCGTTTTATATGGTCTCAAATTTCTACTTTGCATTCACCTATTTTCTTGCGCTCAAACAGGTCGCTCCGTATTTCTCTAAAGTGGAGTGCTTCTGTTTTGAGGAACAGCGACTTTTGGCTGGCGAAGAGGTTGACATGCCTTTACTATTCTTCATAGATAAAGACATTTTAGACGACCCGGCATGCCGAAATGTAGAGGATGTTGTGTTGTCTTACACTTTCTTCCGGTAAGCACCTAATGCTTTTAATCAAGTTCAAATATTGATTTGAACAAGGGCTCGTCGAAATGAACATGGGCAATTGGAGCCTGACGCTGAAGAAGATGTCATTCAAAATTCACTAGGTTTTGGGGGTTATGAGCACGCACCCAAAGCGGAAATTCGAAATTCCATTGAGAGTTCAAACCCTGATTCCTCGTCCTAGATAACTCTGATATTATATGGTGCATGATCTTATACCTTAAAATGAATAATAATAAATATCTACTCTGGTGGCGAACGTATGGGCTCATCATTATTCTCGATGACTACAGGGCTAGGATCTTTTTGAGGGGCTTTTTTGTGTATCCTCGGCCTGAGATTCACCTCGCGCTCAATCACGAAGTCACTGGCATCAAGAGGAACGAAGGCATCGTCATCGTTTTCTGAAACTGCTTCTCCGCTCTTCTGTGCTCCTCCTCCTCCCCGTGATCTTCCCCTCCCTCTGGAGACAGCCTTTCCGCCCCGTCGGGTTTTTGGGGCCTTAGCCTTTTCTTTTCCTTTGGATGGATTCTCTTTGCTTCCTGAAGTTGTAGTTCTCCTCTTTTGTTTTTTGGCAAGAGGTTGCTCTCCCATGTCACTACTGCTACTGTCATTATCGGAACCTTCGTCATTGATGAGTCTGGATGTAGCCCGAGACGGAGGAGTTAAAGAGTAACTCCTCTGACGCTTTCTGAAATCAGAGATGACCTGCTGAAGACGCTTGCTCTGATAAGCTTGTCGTTGGCGAGGTGCGTATGTGCCATTCCCTGCTGAAATATCTAGGAATTCATTCAAATTGCCTTGCCTATTCAATGCTGCTGCCTGGAAAAATGATTGGCAAGGACCATTTGGAACTGATGAAGGCAAAACACACCTGGTTTCGTTTGTTCATTCGTTGAATGATTGGCAAAAGGAGTTCGTCGACTTTTGACTGCTTCCAGCTTAATTCTTGCTGGAAAAAACTGTTACAGATAAGTACAGTATTTTCTATTTCAAAAACTTTGCCCTACGCTCGGAGGCCGTCGAGATCTGGGATGCCCCACTTAAAGGGTTCTTCTGAACTATCTACTGTTGGGTGGTAGTACGCGTCCCTCTGAGTGCCATCAGCTAGATGATAACCCAGGGAGTCAATACAACATACCACAACGGAGTTAGGCCAATCACTGGGTAAGTACAATTTTTTGAATTTCTTCTTCTAAGAGGGACCTCGGTCAGGAGAGCAGCGAGTCCACGGTGTAAAAATCGACTCACGAACTGCTTGCGGAATTTCGACTCATTATCCTCAGGTCGGTCCTTTCCCGATTGCACTTTTATCCACCAATCCTTGAACTTATGAAGACCGTTGTGTCCAGGAAATTCCTTCAAAAGCTCCATAGCAACGACAGGCCCAACACCAGGCAATCCTTCAGTGTAGTCGCTGCCAAGGAGATATGCCAATTGTATTAGTGTGTCACGATCAAGACCCAGTTCCCTGGATAAATCAGAGAGTAAGAAACATTCCACTGTCTTCGACTGATTGAACATGTTCTTGTAGACTCTTTGGGCACCGAAGAGAAAAACATCCGAGTCGTCCGTAATGACGCCATCAACCAATCCAAGTGACACGAGTTCAGCGCACTGTGCTTCTGCCTCCATGGGAGCCGTGATATAGGGAATCCCGAACAGGCGTAGCATGGTCTGCATATAACCGTTTAGTTTACACTTGAAGGAGAAAGAAGCCAAGGGTTATACCATGATTTGAGTGACCATCTGTTGAGTGATATCTTCTGAATCTCGCAAAGCAATTTTCCGCTGCTGATTGAGGATCTCAATTTCTTCATCGATCTCTCTCCTGACATCGTCAACATCTTTGCCCTTTACTTGAGACATGAATCGAGCAAACTCTCCTTCCTCTGCGTGGACATCTATTTCGTGAGCTGGGTCCCAATCTTCGGGCTCGACAGGCGAAGAAGGTCGAGATTCAAGTTCATGAGTAGGAGAAGGGGTCCTTGAAGGAACAAATAGCGGCCCTCTAATCTGATCGTCGGTTTCAAAAGGAGAAGATGATTTCTGGGGTTCTGGAGGGGTCAACTGGTGTAGTTCGTCAAGGTCGAAATCCGGGGTTTGAGCAGATAAAGTTGGAGGTACTGACTGCTCTCTGGGATTTGCTTCGATCGCAGCAGATACCATAAAATGATTCACAGCTGTGACTTCAATGGGGACCTCGTCCATATCTTCGTCTGATTCTGATGAAACCTGAGCATGCAAATCGACATCTTCGACAGGTTGAAGAAGGTTCCCAGAAAGAGTAAACGAAGAGACTGTTTCTAATACTCCAATTGAAGGCAGATGTTGTTCAACAATTTCAGAGGCTGGAGATGGCTCTGTATCTGACCAATTTCTTTGAATGGCTGAAGGAGATTTGTAGACAGACTGAATGTCGGAGGATGTAATGGGTCCGATATACCGACGGCGGACGGTTTATCCACGTCATCGAAGTCTTTCTGCGACTCGTTTGATTCAGACCTTTCCGTTCCCAATATAACGGGAGGCACAACTTCTTCCATGCTCTCATCGGTATCAGATGTGACCTGAGGTACAGTAACAATCTTGGATGAGGAGGATGGCATTCGAAACAATGATGAAACGTTGTTCGCTTTAGATGGGGTTGAATTTATACGGCTTGCACCAGCATTCGCTATTGAAAGAGCTGTATCGAGACGGTTTGGTGTCGTAAAATCTACATAGAAGTCATCGTCAGACGAAACATCTCTTTTCTTGGACGGGGTTTCCTTTTGGCGAGCAGAAGGGGATGGTTGGACTTCCGTAGCTCTGGACTGATCGAGAGACTGTTGGATGGCATATGCAAGTAGATCATCATCATCTTCAGAATCATTAGGTCGAGCGGGTTGCGTTAGTTCAGTAGCGTCATCTTCAAAGTCAAATAGAGTAGCGGGTTTTGTTTTGGTTTTGCGATGAATTGGTCTGGTGATTAATGGCCGGAGACCCTTTGTGGTGTTTCTTTTAGAAATCCCATCTAAAGCCATTTCTCTTCGGTATTCACGCAGATGAGAGTCAGGAATGGCTGACATAGGTCTTGGGGATCCACATTAGTGAGGAATACAGACGAGTGATAATGCGTGCTTACACTTCTACTTCCTCCATGTCTGCGTCACTATCCTCTTCTTTTGTGGGGACATCTTCATGATCGATTACTATCGGCTTTTCACGAGTTCCAGTGTCTTTTATCCCTAATATCCAGCCACCAAACTCGCCCTCATTTTTCATAAGAATGTATTCCTTGTTCCGCTCGCTTGCAATACGAACAGGTATGGCAATATGGGCACTTCCTATGGTGTCCGTTGTTATGAGAAGCTGCTGCGTCAAGGCATTTCGTTGACGAAGGTTCTCAATTTGCTGCTTAGAGAAATCAAGAGGCGTCTTCGAAGACGTGAGCATTTTGTGCAGTCGAGCATAAGACGTCTGGCGAGATTTCAACCTGAGATCACCGATGATTTCATACTGTACTTCGGTAGGAAGCTCTCGAAATGCAGGCGAATTAATATTAAAGTCTTCTGGGCGCATTTGTTCAATGAAGGCTTGGAGCTCGTCTTCTGTTGCAAGGCGAGGGTCCGGAGCTGCAGACCGAGTAGCCTTCGAGATGGTTTCCTCAAGGTTTACTTCAGGCAGGCTGTAGGGGTCTTGATCGCGAAACTTGTTCTTCTTTTGGGAACTAGACGAAGGAGTGGGTGGTATCCGTTTAGCAGGCGTCTTGGGTGCTGAGCCGTCGACATCTTCTAAGTAAACAGTGTTTTCGTCCAGCACATTGCTTCTGGTTTCTCGGTTCTTTCCTTTGGATTTCGGACTGGTAAGGTATTCAGCCAGGGAGATTACATTCGTAAGTTGGGTACATACTCAGCATGATTCAATGCCTCACGTCTCAATTGGGCTGCCAGAAGTTTCTCTGCTAATTTAGAGTGACTTGTTGCTGCACCACTCTTCTTTTTCCTCCTGTCGTTCTGAGTATGTGTTTCAGTTACGTTCTGCAATGCAGTAAATCAGTCCATACCAGAGTGTTCCTCTTCAGAGCAGGAGCGCCACCATCAAATACAAAAACGGGCTTGATACCATAAAACAACAGCTTAGATATCCGACGTAAGAAACCTAGGACGTGAGCATTGACCAGGACGCGTCCTTCCTTGTCCCGCATTGTTGCTTGGAACTGGTACAGCCAAATGCTTGAGTCGATGGCCAGTGTCTTCCCTTCAACAGTTTCGAGCCTTCAAGTAACATGCCACCTATGAATAGTACACGCGCGCGAGAGGGACAAGATAATTACATTACTGGCCGACCCACTGGCGTAAGTAGGGTCCATAATGACTTTACACCCATCCTACTTGAAGAATCAGCTCATCAAGTCCCTGAGAGTCGACGAGCAAATCCTAGCCCCGGTAAATGTCGCTGACTGAAGGTAAGGCAGCAGGTGGCCTTGCAGTAAGTCGATGAACGGACAAGAAATGGAGGAACATTGCGGTCCCGGCTAAAGCCTCTAAAATTAGACATCCAACCTGACGCGTAAATTGCTTCCTTTTATAAGAGTCACACAAGCAGAGAGCTGGAAAGACCAATGTTGAATGCATTAAGCGGAAACGATGTACGATAATTTTCATAGACTACGCCATTATAATAAAGCCAGAAAGAAGATAATCCTCGCGGAAGAAAGCAACAAAAGCAAGGTATATTACATAGATAAGGAGAGGATATGTGCATAACAATCGGTCAGGGGACGGAGCAAAAAAAAAGGAGCGAGATCTACCAATATTTGCGAATATGTAAGTCCGTGTCCGTGTCGTGAATTCATGGTGGTCCTTGAGAAAAAAATATTTTACTTGGGGGATGTTGGTTGATCAGCGGCTTCAGTGACTCCGCGGGCTAAGGGAGAGTTTCGGCTGGCGGGAGAGCTTGTGCGAGAAACGAACTGGGAAGCTGGGTTAGGCGGCAACAAGCCTGTGTCATTCCCTGTAGAGGGCGTATTGTTGTTGAGGCCTGGCGAAGATTTTGGGTCGAAATTGGACATTCCAGTGGTCTGCATTTGCAGAGGTCCAACAGAGGGAGCACCCATCCCCATCCCCATCCCCATCCCCATCATTGGCATGCCCATCATCGACATACGAGGGTCAAATCCACCCATAGCAGGGTTCATTCCACCCATGGCCGGGTTCATACCTCCCATGTTGTAGTTGAGCTGTGAACCAGCAGCCGGACCACCCTCACCACCACCGCCAACTTGAGATCCCGCAGCGGAGAAGGCCATCATGGCTTGTTGATAGGCCTGAGCAGCTTGCTGGGCAGCGAACATGTGTTGAGGGTTGAAGCCACCCATCATTCCTGGATAGCCAGACATCATTGGATTCATTCCACCTCCTGTCATCATTGGGTTCATTCCACCTCCCGTCATCATAGGAGTCAAACCACCACCAGTCATCATCGGGTTCATGCCCATCATAGGATTCATACCCATCATCATTGGGTTAGCCATCATCGGGTTATACCCAAATTGACCACCATACATAGACCCACCTTGCTGCATCTGGTCCAGTTGCTGGCGCTGGGCTTCATCGAACCGCCGCTGTCTCTCTTCCGCCATACGCTTCTCCCGTTCTCGTTCAGTTAACGCAGCACCGACGCCTCCTTCTCGCTTCCTTTCACGCTCATGAGCAGTGATCGCGCCTAGAAGACCTGTTTGAGGCGGTGGCGGCTTATTCGGTACATTGACGAGGGAGGCACCAGTTTCACGCGCTAACTCCTCTTGGCGTCTCGCTGACCGATCTTGCTTATCCTGCAGCCCAGCAGAGAGGAGACCATGAGGAGTGAAGGCCTTGGTCATAGTCTCTGAAGGCTCAAGCTGGACAAACGTATCTTTGGCTGGTGCTTGTTCAGGACGGCCGGGAGCATGACCAGGATCCAGGACTTGACTCCAAAGATTCTGACGAGCAGCTCCAGGTTGAGGCGCCTCATTTTGAGTCCGAATAGGAGTACCATCTTCATACAAAGTGCGTCGGCCTTCGAGAGTGTAATTATCGGAAGGAATCCTGCGCTGAGGCTGAGGCTGGAGGACGTCCTCACCTGCAAGAATTTTGTTAGATGAATAAAATAGAAAGGACTCAATACGTCACTAACCAAATCTATTGCCAGGAATTTGGGGCAAATTCCTGGCAGGCCGAAGATGAGCGGGGGTCTGAGCAATATCATAATCACTTTGACCAGCCTGTCCCTGTAAATTTCTCGAAGAGTTTGTCGAGCCGAGATTAGATGGGACACTCTGAGACCCACGACCCACTGGTCTTTGTGAATCTGAATCAGCATTGTCCTCGTCGTCCTCTTCCTCTTCCTCCTCCTCCTCCTCCTCCTCACTGCTCTCCCAAGCCCCACCTATCCTCGACTTTCGTTTACCATTAGCCCTACCCGGTTTGTGAGCAGCAGCAAGGTGAGCGGCTTGCTGTTGTTGCACCTTCAGCTTGCGCTCAGCAGCCTTATTCGATGGTGCAAAGGACGACTTAAACGGGGGCGCATCCGCAGGTTTGGGCGACGACGCAGACTCCCGGTCGCTAGTCCGAATGTTGAGGGGCTCGACCTTTGGCAAGTTCGACTGCTGCTGCAGTGGAGAGGGTGTCGAAGCCAGGGCGTCCTGAGAGTCCGCAATGTCCAAGTACGTCAGAGCAGCCAACGCTTCCTCGTTGTGGTCATCATACGCCAGTTCAGACGATGGCTTGCTGGTAGCCTGCTTACCCTTGTCTTCGTGTTGGAGCATGCCCTCGTCAGTTTCGGTGACCGCTTGAGAGGATATACTCTCAGCCCCAGTGAAAGATTTAATAGTCGGTGCCTGAGCACGTGCGCCTGAAGGTTTACGCCCGAGGCCAGAACGTGTTGGGCTTAACGGGGCAGTGGACCCTGGCATACCCGCAGCTTTAGGAGGTGTGGTCTTGGTGTCGATGAAAGCCATTGGCGAACTGCGGCCATGCTCGGGGCCCTGCTTTTGTACCGCGCCCACGCTGGGTGTATTATTGGGTCGAGAGTCTGAATCATCATCCTCTGAAGACCTCTCATCATCTTCATCCTCATCTGATGTTGCTGTCGTTGCCTGTTTGCCTATCAGCTGTTGACGTTTTCGAAGAGAAACGCCGCCAGGAGTATTATTCCCAGAATTAGATTGGTGCATAAAATAGAGCGCCCCCGGTTCATTAATAAGGTCAATATTATCCTCCGAAGCGGAAGATTGTGCCGTTTTAGAGGGAGGCGACTGCGGACGTTGATTGGAAGGGGTCTTCTCCCACGTCGTCTTATTGCCGTTCAGTTTTGCTGACCTTTGGTCAGCATCGCTGGCAGGCTCTGGCGATGTACTTCCACCAACAGAATAATTGGACAAATTCGTTCTGGGCCGAGGCTCCTCAAGAGACGAGTTGCGTAAAAACTGATTGGCGGTACTTGACTGTTGAGCTTGTGGTCTCGAAAAAGCCGAGCTGAATGACTGTTGGCTCATCGGAGGGCTTGTATTTCCGAAGGTCGCAACATCTGGAAGTTTGGGCGAATCGGCGGGTGCAGATGTCCCAATAGACGACAGACTCTTGTTAGCGCTGCTTCCAAAGGAGGGATGTGTGCCATGCGAAGTCGAAGGCTGTGTGCTCATAGTCGTAGCTGACGTGCTGCTCATGAGCGTCTGCGCGTTCAAAGACGTGGGGCTACCAGGTGGTGGACTATGTGACATAGGTCCATTCAATATTGAAGTAGGGCGCGCAGGCTGTGTTGTGGATGGACCAAGGCCCGAAAGATTTGGAGTGACATTCGAAAGAGGACTCTGTTGCTGAGGACGGTCATTTAGAGGAGAGCCGATGCTTTGCTGGGGAGAATGCCCAGCATTGAATGCGGATGCAGCATCGCCAGAAAGAGTGCGAGCCGTAGTTAAAATGCTGCTCCTTTCCGTGATCGGCGACAGGGGTCGTTCGCTGGATGGCGTGGGGGCGCCTGAACCGAAACTCAAGGGAGGCAACTGATGCCCGGATAAATTTGTATCTTGTGGAACAGAGAGAAGACCAATGTCATTGGGGTTGGAACCTCCAATGGGAGGCAACATAGGAGGTGATTCTGTCATGGCGCGGGGGTTCGGTCGCACAGCTTGGACGGCAGGTCTCAAGTTGAGTTGAAGTAGTTTCTTCATTTCTGCCCGTATGACAGAGGTGCGATCATCCCGAGGATCCATATTTTCTACCATCTCCCTATCCAGGAAGAGATTCTAACAGTACAAGATCAATATTGGAAACCACGGCATAAAAAAAATCACACTTACTTCTCTCTGAGGTCCGACAGGATATCCAAACATCAAAGAATTAAAATCCCGAGGGTCCCAAGTCCACGCCTCAGGTCTGCCGTACAACTCAAATGCGTCATGGAGCGCTAGACGCGATAATATAAATAATACGAATGACATTGTAGAGATGGCCACTTACCGACGATCCACTTTAGCATCTCGACTGCAGTGCTCTTAATATTACTTTCCATCTCGGGCATGATCAAGACCCATCCTTCCCGAGTCCGCAAGTTGCCAGCCATATCATCATCGCCAAAGGTGCCTTCCACCTTCATCAAAGTACTCCGATTAATGAGCTCGGGTCGCTCTGGGTATACGCCGAAAGCCTGGGTAACACTGTGGACCGTCATAAGCGCCTTCTTGCGGTCTTTGTGTTTCGGTCCGGCAAACATGGATATCAAGGGTTTTTGAGGTATCGGGGATTGTGGGACATTGCTGTCTCGAGAGAACAAATTGGACATCCGCCTCTTCTTAATGGTGTTGGGTGCTGGTGGGGCGTTGGGAGCACCTGGCACGTCGGCTATTTCGTTTCCTTCTTGAATCATCAACCAGACGCGTTTCCAGTCTGTTTGTCCGGCAATGCGTATGCGTGCATATCCCTCCATCTTGCCTCTGACAAGCGTTGTAGGTACATCTCGAGCTGCATAGCAATTAATTTCAGCAATTAAAAATAGATGAACTATCTGACGTACCATTTAGCGTAATCCGGATGAGGTGGGCAGTATAGATTTCTTCGAGACGCGACTTCTCCCAAGCGGCTAACCGCAACGCCGCGGCCCAAGAGATAAGAGCAGAAGTTGAAGGACACGAGAATAAAAGAAGGTTTGATCCTGCTGTATTGAGCGTGAGCACGTTTGTATAGCGCTTTGCCGGCGCCGATGGTGTTGCTGGCACAGTTACTGACCCCAGTACTTGGATGAACTATAACAAGAGAAATGATCAGTCAAAAAGGGTATAGAGCAGAAAGACTTGGAAAGGCATACAGCATCTGTGACATTTATGTAGGACGGAGGGACTTCTTTGCCCTGTTTGCTCGCCTCCTGGATCTCCTTCATGGACCAAATGCTCAAAGTAGTGCCACCCAGCTGTGCCCAAACCTCTGTCCACCCTTCATCTTTGTGAGGCTTGTGACCATCCGGCTGACGTTCAAAGCGGCGAACAAGAGGCCCAGAAAAGTAGATTTTGTGGGCATGTGCAATCGACAGCTGAACGACCGAACGGATCTCTGGATGCAGGGGTGCAGCTCCCGAAGCTGGCTGAGAGTTCCCTGAGAGGGATGACGAGCGAGTGAGGGTAGTGGTAGACTGGGGTCCATCAGATGTACGCGCTGGATTACTAGCTTGCTGGGGTTGGGGCTGGGGTCTTTGGGGCTGCTGCTGAATTGGTGGAGGGGGTGGTTGCTGCTGTTGGGTGAACTGTGGGGGCGGAGAGACGGGTGGAGCAAAGTTCTGCGCCTGCTGCTGCTGCATGGGGTATTGGGTCGGCGGGGTATGCTGCTGCGGTGGCTGGAGAGGCGGGGGGGCTGGGGTAAAGGTATTTTGCGGGGGCGGGAGATACTGCTGAGGAGCGCCGGCCATGTTCTCGGAAGACATGGTCCGCTGGTGGCCGTCGTTCGGCTGCTTGTTGCGATTGAGGGCAAAGAAAGACATGGAGCGGGAAGGAGACATTTCGGGTGGCGGCTGCTGGCCTGCAAAGTTGCTAGGCCCTGCGAACTGGTTCGGGTTGTACTGCTGGCTGGTGGCGTACTGATTCTGAGCCTGAGTCTGAGCCTGGAGCTGCTGCTGGGCGCGCAGCTGCTGAAAGCGCGGGGGAGGGATGTAGCCGTTGCGTGATTCCCAGTGAGGCGGAGAGGCAGACTGGGGATAAGACGCCATATCTACTCGAATCTTGGATGCCTCTGGGAATCCTGTCTGCCATCCACGCCGCACCACATATCCTCGGCCCACGTGCCATCACAGCATCAGTCTAGATTCAACTATTATCATCATTATAATCTATGTAAAGGATTGCCAATGTAAGATACTGTCTAAATCAGGGGTAAAGGGCTCAAGCACTGCGAGTCAATTTCTGAAATACCCGTCGGTTTCACAACAATATTACATGACTGTTCGCGACTTACAACAGTGAACCAACCGGACCCATGCACGCTGTTGAAGGCCGCAAGGTCGCCTGTCGCAGCGATGCCATTGCCATTAGAAATTAAAGTGGTATCCGGTATGGCTACAGCAGTAATTTGTTAGCTGCATAACACGACAATATGAGAGATAGAACGCACAGCCATCGGGGTTTATCCACTGCAAGCCAATGACTCCAGTCAAATAATTAATGGTCCACTAAGAATAATTTGAGGGTCGTTCCCAACAATTTGAACAAATAGTTTCCCTACCACATCTGTTTCCGTAGGAAGAGATGTCGCTCCGGATTCATAGCTCTCAAGATAGGCTGGAAGGTCGCCAGGTTGCGCTATACAACAAACTTGGGTTTTGCATAGTTTTCACAGTAATAAAACACATACTTCCTGGGTCTGCTACGCCAGTGATCTTCACTCCACTAGAAAATCAGAGTCAATCGGGTTGAGTGCCAGATACGCTGTATCCTACCTGGAAAGTCCTGGACCAAGAGTAGGACTGTCGGTACTAGCATACTGGATAGCACCAAGGTTCGGAAATCCCTAAAGCGCAAAATAAATCACAAGAAATATAAAGTCAAATAAGCCTCACCGAAAGAGAAGGAACAAGAATACGGCGCTGTGTTCCCAATGCCGAACCAGAGCTGGTCAACGTAGAGAACGTGGTACCAGGACCACTTCCGTCAACAGCAAGCCGTCCACCATCGTCAACAGAAAGAGAACCCAGAGGATAACCCGTGTCCATGTTTGCGACATCGATCCTCACTGACGATTGCACATCAGCAACTGTGGATGCCCTGCGTTGATGGGCAGTGGCTGGGGATTGTCAGAAAGCCGACCTTATAACTAATCAATTTCGTTAAAACGGCTTACCTCGTCGTGTCGGACGGCGATGCGTCAATGCTTTTGTATAAAGTTGCGTGTCTGTTAGATTCATATGTACAGGAGTTCTTTTGAGTGAAAAGCACCGCATCGCATGGATCTGAGCAGCAGAAGCGATCGAGGGAGAATTTTCTACTGCGCTGACGCTGGCAGCAGAAAGCATAAGGGCAACGAGCGAAGGGAGAAGCAAGAAAGAGCGCATATTTAATCAGAAGGAACGACGATGAGTGAGGAATAGCCTGCAGCTGAAAAAATCTAGAGGGGAGAAAAGATACTAACATTCCTTCTGATCATCGTGGGGTTTAAAGGCTTGCCAGAGAATGATCGTCACAAATGGATGATTGGTAGGTGGAGCTCTCTCGAAGCCACTTCGCGTGGCTTATCTTACACTGTAATGTTCGTCCATAGAACCGGCGTCTAAGCATGAACGATCCAAGCCGTTATCCAACGTTCACCTGTCGGCCGAACAAGAAACTCTCAAGTTGCAGTTGCTGAGCGCTAACACCAGAACAAGAAAAACACAACTCCCTAGAGGCGGACCACTAGCCAAGTCCCAGCGGTCCCATGCGAATACGAAAACAGCGCCCACCAGAGTCTCGAACTATCAAACAACCAGAGAGAGCAATACATAATACACAATGGCAGGCTTGCCGCTTTATGAGACGATTTTTGAGATGCACGGAAGCGGGCAACCATGATGCACTTCGAACCGCTCCTTAACTTGTCGCTTGAATGTTGCCCTGAAATGGTACGTGGCCAAGTCACCAATTACTCTTTCGCTCTCGTTCGCCAGGATTTCATTGATCGGAACGAGGTCGATGCCAGCGTTGCGAAGAAGAAAAAAACCACGTTTTTACTCTTGGGAATGACGATACTCGCTGTGGGAAGCTGGAACCCACGTAGATGGTGAAGTTGTAACTTGTAGGGACGCTTCCTTCGGATATACGACCCATAAATCACCGCTGTCGTCGGCCAGTGTGTCGAGGCAACGTACGCGCGTGTAGCAGGGTGGTGTGTAAAGATCTCGGTCCAGGAGGCTGGATTGCTGATGCCATGCGAACCAAATCATTATTTTAAAAAACAATCAAAAGTACTTACAATCATACGACGAACAGAAACTTCCTACTGCTGAGATATCAATATTTGAATGTCGCCATCCCAAGATAAGACCTTGCACGATATTTAATTTGTCGGAAGGCCGCAGAAACGAGAACCTTACTAGCCTTCGAACTTTGCAATCCCATTTGGGATAATTGCAGGCAACAGTACTTCCAGGGCCGTTCTCGGTTCGGGTCAACGCTCTGTACCTAGCAAAATGCAAGCCAAGAACCCGGAACGCTCAGTCCTACGTGGCAAACCCTTTGGGACTCGGACAGCCGCGAATAGCTTGTGGACCAACAAGCTGGGCCTTGATACACAACACACGTCTTTGGGCCGCTACATGACCTGATGTAAAAAATGCATTTATCGCTTACTGCGTCAATTATGTACATCCAAGCGCCAGATAGATATGACGTCGATCTGGCAAAGAAGGACATCGGTACCCGGTGAGTAGCGCCGGGTGCAGAGAGGGTTATTTCTTGCTTCTGTCGCTTAAGAAAAGAGGGTAAATCGCGCGGGAATCGGTAACAGACACATATGGGAGCTGGGAACTTCTAGCAGATGTGGATTTCGCTCCATGATCAATATGCAATGCATCATAAAAAGGTTGAGCGATGCATTTGTGCAGGTAGTCATGACTCTGGAAGGTTTGGAAACATATCCTTCAATCCAGGGCTTTCGCTACGCATGCGACTTACATCAATAGTTACATTTCCGCTAGAACAAAAGAACAGGCTGATGCGATAATGAAGGCTGGAGCACACTGGCAATAATTTCAAATCACTAAACAGCTACCGGCGTTGCTTACCCTGGAATTGAAAGGCACTGTCCATACGCCATAGCAGCAATCGGAGCTAAAAAAAAGTCAGTCCCAGTTTTCATGTACAAATTTCAGAAAAATCGAGGTGTTGATAATTCCAGAGACCTGTCTGTGGCCGAACTTCATGGCCGAGCATCACACAAAGGGGAAGTGGCAAATCCAGGCCGAGCAACAGTCTATATAAGAGTGATCTTATTGACATTTATTCGTCTTGTTCTTGTTCTAATGGCCGGGCCTGGATGAACCGTGAAAGTCAAGGTCAGTAAAGAAAGGGGTCAGAAATGAAAAGAACTAGGGACGCACTTTGTTCTCCTCCAGTCCTCCGAGCTCCTTAACTAATCCATCGTAGGGGTATGTGCGACGAACAGCGGGAGGCTCAGGGAGTAGTACGTATTTGACGGTAAGACCAAAAGTGACAAAGCCAGCGACGGCGTAGAGGAATTGGCGCAGAGCGACATTGGGATCAATAGGTGCGACGTCGGGGCCCCACATTGAAAGAACTTCGTCTTGTTCGTGAATCTAGTAAATAATAAGGAAAGAGAAAATATTGAAGTGCCGATGAGTGCGTACTGTCTCGCCAAAGTTCGTTCGCGTCAGATTGTCATCCCATCCGAGTGGTTTGAGCGCCCCTCGCGAGACAAATGGCAATTGAGGATACCCATTCAACTGTGGGTCTACCTCTTCCTTTTGGGTGGATGCATATCTTCTAGTAGTGTTGAGAATAGTGCTATGTCGCGCGACAGACCGCGAAGCGACGGCGCGACGGACGATATTGGTAGAGTTCATGAACACGGACAGCGACGGGCCAAGCGACAAACTGGGTTTGTCACGATCTGTGACAGCGTTGGAGGCCGTGTGAAACTGACGCCTAGAGACAGCACGTGGATGCGAAGTACCAATTTACCTCCGAGAAATTAGAATCAAGTTGACCCTGGTTTCTTTTCTGCCTTCCAGAATTACGTTTCATCATACACCGTCACGTTAGGGTATAAACTGTTCTTGAAAGATCTCGCTTTATTCGTCCGTAGGCAGGACCGGAGCCCCATCAACCGCGTAAGGATTTTCTTTCTTAGCCTTTCTCCACAACCTCACTCTTTCGTTCACCATGACTAACAGGAGTGCCCTTTCGAAAATGTGCCAGTTATCACCACCACTAAGCGAAGATGTCGGCGACGCCCTGGAGAAGTCCCTTATCCTGTTCAGTACTGCAATCAAATGGCAGACTTGTGAGCTTTAACCTCCGACTTTAGATTTCCTAATTTATATATTTTGTTAGTGATATATGGGACCACATGTTTCTTACAGGCCATTTCAGAAGCCTGACTACACACCAATTTTCCACTCCTCCGCCCGTCGTGTTGGACCTTGGCTGTGGAACTGGGTATTGGGTAATTGAGGCGGCAAAACAGTGGACGGCATGTATCTCATTCATCTCTCGTTATTAATCTTCCTTACCCATGTTCTTGACAGAACTCCAAATTTTATGGTTTTGACGTTGCCAAGATTCAACCTCGCTTGCAGGAAATGCATTATTACAAAGCGTTGGCTCGACGTATCGAGTGGCTACACGGAAATTTGTGCGTATCCTGAATGTTCGTATCCGTAATTATGGTCTTGATGTCCATTTTAAAATAGTCTGGACGGTTTACCCTTCGAGTCAGATTACTTTGACTTTGTCCGAATAGCTGGTTTAGGTTTGGCCATACCAGAAGATGAGTGGCAGACACTGCTAGAGGTATAGCTTCTTTTGCACAGCTAGAATATCCCAACTAATCGTTATGACAGGAAGTTCATCGCGTCATGAGACCTGGAGCAGTCCTTGAAGTAAGAATAAACGTCCCCTAGTTCTGTCAGCGGTGACGAATTTAAATTTTCTAGATCATTGAAGAAGACTTGTTATTTCCATGCCCATCCGCTCTGCTTCAGAGTTCTCAGTCTTCTTCACCGTCCACCCCGATTGATCAGCCAGGCTCCTTTGAACTGCACAAGAGTAAATCGATCACCTTTTTCGATCGACCTAGCAAATCTCCCGAGCGGAAGCCTCTCCTGTCAACTCTTGGTTCGGTATATCAGAGGGCCAGGTTGACATCTCGGGCATCCATGCTTCCTCCTCCAGTATCCGTTGCAGAACAGTCCTCCACGAGTACAAGTACTCTCATCACTTCAACGGACACAATGCCAGGGATAGAACATCCTCAAGACCATACCCGTCTGAAGGCAGCATGGGATGCCCTGCTTGATACTCGCTTCCTTTCTCCTAACCTTCTCTCGGTTCTACCGTTTTATTTGACTTCCTCGGGGTTCGAAGAAACAAAGGTTCAATCCCCTCTTGTCGTCACTCTTCCACCAAATTCTGGAAATGTCCCAACCTTAAAAACATATCGGTCAATGGGCTCAATGCGCGTAAAACCGGAACACAGTCTAGCTGATACACTATTTGATTTTTCTCCTGCTTTGTTGTCTTCCAGTGCTAATTATAAGACGGATGGATTCGTCTTCTGGTCATCTGTTTTCAGTATAAACCAGCCTTCCACACAAGGACGAGGGAGTATGCATCTTGCCAAGACAGTCAGTACTATCAAAGGATGCAAAGAAGCTATCTGGGAGGAACACAAGAAGCTTTACTGGAATGATGCACTCTACATACTCTCTCGAACAGCTCCTGGTGAAGAGGAGGACTACAAAACTCAGCCATACAGACACGTCGTTCGGAAGGCCTTCGAAGTGGATTGGAGAAACTGGGAATTGTAAGTTCTGACCAAGTATTCACCAGGTCAAGTTTTCGTCTGCTAACATTCATCTTCAGGGATATGATTGATCGTATGGGTATGCAGAGCGTTCTTTCCAACAGCCTAGGTTGGGACCCGGCGATACCAGATTCCGATGGTCCAGATTGGCGGAATTGGAGAGATAAACTGGTTCGAAAATCTGGTTCTGAGGACAACAGTGGCCATCTAATAACAGGATTTAATCCCGACGATCTCTGCAGGTCTCTCCGGGTTTTTACAGGGACGAAACCATGAGTTTTCATCATCTCATTGTCGTATATTGCTATGATCATTGTTAATCGCATTGCTATGGTATATTTTTAAGTGTTTTATTAGTCATTACTCCATATTAATGCCATCCGTCTATCGTATGCATTCATCTTCAGAAAGTCTTGACTTTCGTCGTACATAAGCGCATGAATTTTCCTGATTCGGAAGTACTCTGATCGTGTACCCAAACGCCCGGCGTGCCCTTCAATCTTCTCATCCCAACACCGCGACAGACATCCATACACACAGACCTTGCACAGCATGTCCGACACCGAGAAACCCACCGCTACTGAAACCCCCGAGAAAATCACTACATCGTCTCTCGAAAATGATCTCACTAAGTACAAGGTTCGGCAAAGCGATCTAGGGTCATCCGTCCTGATAAAAAAATCTAATCGTAATCGTAAAATAGACGGCGGCAGACATCGTCAATCAGGTCACAAAAAAACTCATCGGACTCAGCGTAGAAGGCGCAAAGGTGATCGATCTTTGCATTGAGGGCGACAAACTCCTCGAGCAAGGTACTGGAGCAGTGTACAACAAGGCCGTCAAAGGCGTTAAGGTATCGAAAGGTACGCTTCACAACGACATTTATTTGCACCTAGCTATCACTCATCTGCTCTTGAAATCAAGGCATCTCTTTCCCGACTACGATTTCAGTGAATAACACGGTCGCGCATTTTTCACCTTTGGCGTAAGTCGTATTGAGCCGAGCCGAGACATATGCTCCTGACGTGCAATCCTGTTCAGATCGGATCCTCAATCATCTCAAGCACTCGCAAAGGATGATGTCGTAAAAATTCAGCTCGGTGCTCACATTGATGGATTTGCCGCCATCAGCGGTGAGACCTTCGTCGTTGGAGCTGATGCTTCCAATCCCGTCACTGGCAGACGCGCAGACGCCATAAAGGCCGCTTGGAGCGCGGCTGAGACTGCGATGCGCACATTGAAAGTCGGAAACAGGAACTGGGCGGTCACGGAGGTCGTGGCGCGTACAGCGGCTCAGTGGGACTGCAAGCCCGTCGAAGGTGCTTGTGGAATTCTAAAATATTCAGTTTTCCTCACCAAATTTTCTTTTCGAAAGGGATGCTTTCTTGCCAACAAACTCAAAACGTCATCGACGGAAAGAAACGTATTATTTTGAACCCAAGTGAAGCCCAAAAACGCGACTTTGAGGCCGCGACATTCGCCGAGAACGAGGTTTACGGTATCGATATCTTGATTTCATCTGGTGAAGATGGCAAAGTAGGCTTCAAAACGAAATTCCTTTTGGCTTCAACTAATTCATGATTCACAACCTGCCAGGCTCGCCTGGAGGAATCTCGCACAACTATCTTCCAAAGAGATCCTACGGTTACGTACCAGCTCAAGGCGAAGAACTCGCGTGCCGTGTTTTCCGAAGTTCAGAAGAAAGCTGGGTCTTTCCCATTCAACATTCGTACTCTAGAGGATGAAAAGCGCGCGCGTATGGGATTGCAAGAAGCTGTCCAACATAATTTGGTGAAGCCTTACGAAGTGATGTAGGTGATACTTCTAGTTCCGTGTTGTGATCGTGCTAATCGTCGATTCTGCCAGATACACTCCCGCTAACACTTTTGTTGCTGGTTTCCACTTTACGATCGCTCTCCTCCCTGGTGGTCCATCTCTTATCACGCACCCCCCTGTCTGGTATAAGCCTGAGCTTGTGAAGACGGAGAAAGAACTCGAGGATGAAGAACTGAAGTCACTTATTGCGAAGAACCTGAGAGAAAACAAGAAGAAAGCTAAAAAGGCAAAAAAAGCTGAAGAGGCCGGAGTGGCTGAATCCAAGGATGAGTGAATCTGGGTCCATACTATATAAAATCGGAGCCACTGGACATGCGATACTCATTGATATCCTCTGCGGCACTGGGTTAGAGTCGAAGCTGATTCGCTTGCTTTGTACATTTGCAAACATTTGTGTTATTTATCCATCTCCTACG
The DNA here is from genome assembly GCA_015501075.1 of Gymnopilus junonius. Taxonomy (NCBI): domain Eukaryota; kingdom Fungi; phylum Basidiomycota; class Agaricomycetes; order Agaricales; family Galerinaceae; genus Gymnopilus; species Gymnopilus junonius. Next base: position 245,871 of record JADNYJ010000015.1, read on the forward strand.
AGGTCCGTTGATTGATAGAGGAATTATCACCAAACTCTTCTATGGTCCGAACAACTAGATCAACGTTTTCGAGAAATGCGTTGAGAGTTAATCTTGCCAATCTGACAGTTAATGTCTGAAATTTTCTGTGAAATTAGTTCATAAAGTAAGAATGAGGTGCCCGGGCTTGTGAGAGAGTTCGTACGCAATCAATTTATCGTCCTGAACAAAGAGTTCTCTTTTGACAGCGTTGGGCTGTAGTTCAGCATCAACTTCGATGACTTGCTTCACGATCAAAGCATGCTTGCTTGACAGAAAAGGAATCTCCACATTGCTGTCCAATGTTACATCTGCTGCCCATCCTGTTCAAATTCCCACTCACATTGTGTGCCAATCACCATACTCAAGAGTGGCCATACCCTACTGGAGAGAACGGAAGTTGATAGCAATAACGTAATCTTATCTCTCAAGGAGATATTTCAAATTTAGGGCAGGCATAGACGCGCGACTTCACTGCGCCAACGATATGCGAACTAATTCCTTCACCACAAGCCCTTTCAGGTATTCCCTGATTTCCAAATATCCATCAGACGAGCAGTGTCCATAACAACCTTATCACTCCCGTAGAAATAATTCAGCTTTAGCTCCAGATCTGCACCAGTATCGACCAATCGTTCTTCATCTGCCAAGTCCCTGATGAGTCGGGACCACCCCAATGAATCTCAGAAACGTTGAGGCATGTCATAAATTTGGATGCTGACTGTGATTCTCCGAATCGTTGAATACTTTCGCTTCGGTAGGGTTTATAGTATTGAAGAAATGTAAGAGATGGTAGTGCTGTAGCTACCACCATCAGTCGACGTCTGCAGCAATAATTCGTGTTTCATATCTGCTTGAATAGTGAAGTGCCGTAGACTATGCAGTGCAGACAGGTCCAGCACAGGTGGTCGAAGTTGGTCCCCCAGATTGCCAGATTCAGAGCTGTAAAGAAAGGTAGACCTGCCTAACAGTCCGCATTCCATTTTATGTCAACCCATGCAGTATTAGCGATATGCATACCCGAACTCACCATGTGTATAATGAAACAACTGCAAGTCAAGACTCCTGAGGCGCTTGGTACAAAGTGCTAAAACTCCAGCAAGAGCAGGGAAGTCAAACGTCTTTATCTGCAAGCCTAACAAGCCCGAGATATCTACTGGGCAGGACGCGGGGCTGAACAACGAAAGTATGTCCCTCGAACCTGCCAGAACATCCTCAATTGTAAGGAACTCTAATCGAGTTCCAGCTTCCAAAGGTACATCCGTATTGACATTTGTCCTGTCAGGCTTTAAGCTACGTTTATGGAGTACCTTCAAAGCTCGACAGTCGGCGAAGACGGAAGTAGGAATGGAGTGAATATCACGTAGATCGACCTCGAGAACGTGCTCCAGGATATTGGTAATAAAGAAGTCCCGAAGGCATAAGTCAAGTTCCAACCACTTCAAGTTCAATGGCCATGAGTCATTACGTGCGACGGCAAATTTCTTCAAGTATAAGAGCAATGGCAAAATTCTATACAGAGAGAATGTTGGGCTATACGATAGTGCATTAGATGGCACCTTCTGTTTGACTGAGATTTCTTGTCAATTGTGACTTGCAGAGTTCGAACGTGATGGGCTAAATGAGGGGAAATTTCGGCTGGTTACTCATGGCTGTGGGGAATACTGATACCGGATTCTGAGTTTGAAATTAGATATAATGTAAGCGAGAACGTGACCGGTAGACCGGGTCCAGACTCCAGCCACAACAAAAGCCGGCACTATTGCGCAGTGCGCACACCCCACATCGTGCTCGCCTCCGGGTAGGAGGAACAGGAAAATTATTAGCTACATTGGTACTCATGCTACATTGCATAAAGTAAAGTAAAATAAAAATATTGGGATACCTAACTGTGCATTTTGAAAGAACGAATTTTGCAGTGGGTTGCATGGCACGGAACAGTGCCAGAGCCAGCCAAATTATAATAGTTTACTCATCAATTAGAATCCATCTTATCAATCTAGACCTGTTGGGCACATCATATCTAAGCGGGTATTCTGCAGCCAATGAGAAAAAATGTAAGAAAAGGGTCATTTTGATCATCTACGCGAGTATCCAGCGCCGCATGTGAAATTTGATAAAAATACTGTGTGCGTACGTAAAATCACAGTGCCGAATAGTAAGACAGTGGGCGCTTTGCTTAGGTAGCTCAGGAAGGGGTTTCAACATAGTTGGGACTAGGAGGCAGCTTTCCTTTCTTCCCTTTTCTTTTCCTTTTTCTTTTTTTCTTTTTTTCTTTTTTTCTTTTTTCTTTTTTTCTTTTTTTCTTTTTTTCTTTTTTCTTTTTTTCTTTTTTTCTTTTTTTCTTTTTTTCTTTTTTTCTTTTCTTTTTTCTTTTTTACATAAAGGGCCCACACACACCGGTATCCAGCCGAAATTTCGAGGATGCGTACAAATTTCCTGCTTGTCGTATCTCCATCCTCCAACAAGGAGATGCTTTGGCTATTCTGTCGCAACTTGTAGGATATCTCGACTTCACGAAATAGTCGCTTCTGGCACAAAGTCCTCAGAACAAAACAACAATTGATGATCGATGCACGGTCCGTAGGAGATAAAACTTCGAAATCATCAAGGACCAGTTCCAAGAGCTCACTGGGCAGAATGGGTGTAGATGCCATCTTTGGTTTGGTATTGTTAGTGTGCCAAAGGAAACGCGGTTCCAAAGGACCAGATCGCTGAAGAGGGGAAGTAATTATATAAGTATCAGTTTAAGTAAGTAGCATTGACACGGGGTAACAAAACTTACGGCCAAGTCTGTCAGCTAAGCCGTCGGACTGCTTGCTTCAGATAGCAGGCATGTATGCAAACTGTCAGGAAGACTGCACAAGGGCAAGCGTATACATGTTTACAGGCTAGAAAATACCCGGATAAGTCCCTGCTGTCTGATCCTGGTTAAAATTTCCCCTGCTAAGAGCTTGTTTTGTAGGGACCGTAGGGTGACGCAAGCAGTCAAGAGCCCATATTTGATTCGTAATTTGCCAGTGCCACACGGCGGTGACTGATATATCCATAAAAATGGTGGTTGCCCATGAAAACCGAGCTGCTTTGGATACCAAGGTCCAAAATCAAGCTCGGTCCTTGTCATGCATTAGCTTAAAAATCATGTATGACCCTGAGTATATCAACACCACTTCCCGAGTGACCTTGCATCTTCCTACACCAAGGCCACGGCGGCATCATTTCTCTAAAAAAGAGCTTTCTCTACCTGCAAGCCTATGCCGAATGGCACGTTCCAAGTAAGCTGACGAATCAGGTATATTTTGGGACCTTTCTCCGCAGTGAGTAAGTGAAACGAATGACATGATAAACCAGTCAAAGACCACAGAACGCCTTCACACACGTATCCTGCTGTATCTCCGAGTCATTATTGCAATGTGATCTAAATCCTAATTATGGCGAACAGCCCAGTGCGATTGGCTTGATAACATCTCTACTATATCTCTAACTAGTAACGATTCCGAAAATCGGGAATGTACTCACCATCTAGATAAGTGAATACTTACCAGTTAATTCATACCCGTATCGCGGTCGCCGGATGTCCTACAGCGCATTGAAGTGACATGATGATTCGGTTATCGTCAACGGATCGATGATGGGTCGACGCGTGATGGGGAATCCGGAATAATTTGCCCCGCATGAGGGTTCTACAAGTCCTGCTCTACTCAGTCCCCGAGGATAACCTCTCTGCCCGAGTAAAAGATGGCGGAACAGCGGCAGACCTGGACAAAGAAAGGCCATTTGGCCAAGCCATACGGTGTTAATTACGGCGTTTCCCTGAGCCTGTCAGGCGACTAGACGATCGACCAAGAGGCCCTAAGTACATGTCGACGGTGCGAGCCGTACGGGTGCACGAGCGCGGCGCAACTTCGTCTTTTTGCTTGAAATTTCGAGGAATCTAGTATTCTGGTAGCAATACACAATATAAAAAGATGTAATCAGATAGAGTCTGCGGTCTTCCTGTGTAGACAGAAGAAAACAGAGAACACGAATTATTAGAAGTAAGAGAAAAAAGAAGAAAAAAAAGAAATTTGACAAGAATGAATGGATCAGTCGTACGACTGCTTGCTCGAAGGTGGAAAGAAAACAGGATGACGAAAAAGGAACGATGCTTGCTGTTCAAGTCGGAACTAAAATGAGGGATATGCAAATTGTTGGGAACGGAACCGTTGAGTTGGGTGTCGTAGATAGCAGTGTTGCGGATATACTGTAAGAAAAGGCAAAGTATGATACCGTAAATTCGAATGGACGACAGGAGCACATTGAGATCTGCCATGTTACTAGGGGATCTCAACTGACCTGCTCGTGACGTTGAAGAGGGATCGTGATATTGGGCAGTTGGAAGTACACGTTTGAACAGCATTGAAAGCGATAGGATAACCAGGAACTTCCTTGATCTTGTACTAAAAAAGACACGGGAGATATGGTTGCGTGGTGGTACAATTGAGCTTCGTAGAAAAGATGTGCTGCAGAAGATGAAAAGCCAAATAAGGAGACAACCGGGTCTAGCGATAAGAGGGAGGGAGGGACAATGACAATGACGATGACAATGTGAAGAGATGGCAAATATCAGAGGATTATATCTCGGGAGGGATGTTTAGTGAGAAGTAAGGGTGCTGCAGGGCATCCTTGACCGTTATCCGTTGGTTGGGATCGAAAGCAAGCAGTTTCTTGACGAGATCATGGAATTGTTTATTAATATTGTCCGTGTCGGGAGGTATCACGTCCTAGACGTCAAGGATAAGCCTCAAGCCATTTGCGTAAGCCGTGGGTACTTACACGTAGGGAGCGCGTAGATCGAACTTCTTTCTTACTTTGACGTGTAGCCTTGGGTTTAGGCCAGTCAAGTTTACAACCCTCCTTAAAGTATTCGGGTTTTGATCTTGCACCTGCTCGTGCAAATCGTTCAGGCATCTTGCCCATAACCATCTCCATCATTGCGAGATGTTCTAAGTTATCGTGAGTTTGGTAGAGGGCGAGTCCCAGTGAAAAATTCGACTAGAATACACCCTAGCGAATATGCATCGCAGGGGAACGACCAGCCCAAACCTAAGCCATCAAAGCTGATGAGAACAAAGTCATTTCAAATGCCAAACTTGACACTGACCTAAAATGATTTCTGGAGCTCGGTAATGCCGTGTGGAGACCACTGAAGAATGGTATTCCTGTTCGAAGGTAGCCGAACCAAAGTCTATCAGACGGACGTCTGTGTGCTCTAATATCCGTTTTGGTTTCGGTGGGGCGTTACGCTACATTCTGAATCAGAATGTGGATCATGAACCAAGGTCATAGACAATACCTTTCCAGGGACAGAGACGTGGACGACTCGGTAGTCGTTGTGCACTAGGAGTATATTTTCGGGCTTAAGGTCGGTATGAATCAGCTTTAGTTCGTGCAAAACTGTAGCGTGGCTGTCATCAGTTGACGTTTTATTTAGAGCATGGGAAATACCCACAAGCAACACTGCCCAGCAGCTGCCGGGCGAACTTCTGGATGTGATGGCGAGGGAAGGGGGCGAAATCGTTCTCTTTGATGAAGTCGTAGACGCACATGCCCAGGAGCTCGGACACGAGACAAATATGGTTTCGATGGTCGAACCAACTCAACAGGTGGATACAGTTGCTGCAGGGGTAAAATGAGCTTCGATGACTTCTTAAAAAAAGACGACCTTACTTTCGATTAGTTGGATCACGTTCTCTAAGCTTCTGAAGCACCCGGACTTCAATCTTGCTGGCATCACGATACTTGGGAATAGCCCGTATAATCTTGATGGCTACCCTAGTGTTATTTTCGGTGTCGACGGCCTCGATAACCTTACCAAACGTTCCTTGGCCGAGTAAACGGACTGTTCGATCTAATAGCATAACGGTCAGAATGGTAAGGGGGGACGAGAATGAAGCTAGGTTTACAGCGCCGATTGATCATGTCATCTGGAACAATGATATAGTGACCCTCTTTGTCGTCACAGGAAGCAGGGCCTTTCGATGTCTAGTAAAAACAAGGCATGTTAAGGGATGAAGACAAAATGTAAGGAGAATACTAACGTCATCCGTAGCAGCGGCGCTTCGGCTCTCCCATGAGTTTGCTGGGATAAGTGCAGACTGCTGGCTGTTTGCAGCAGCCTTCTTTACTGCCGGCGCACGGACCTCTTCATTATGGTCCCGTTTTCTCTTCTTGGGAGCTGGAGCTGTCATGACAGATGAAGAGCTCGCAGACTGAGCCTGAGCTTCTGCGGCTGCACGGGCTCTGGTTCGCACTTGTGGCCCAAATATCGGCGGTTGATAAGAGGCAGAGTATGCACCATTATGGGTGGTTGATGGGGAGATAGTAGGTGGGGGTGGTGTGTCTTCGATTACGATGACCTCTCTGAGGTGACCATTGCTGTCGACTTCCTGGACCTCACTGTAGCTAACAGTGTACTGGTGGGCACGTTTGCGCTTTCTGGTGGCCACTGGTGGAGTGGGGATACCGCTTGGCCAGCTTGGCTGTTGATATTGAGAGACTGACGAGGGTAGTGGGAGAGGATTTGAGGCGGCAGCGGATGGACCGCCGCCATTGTCTGTGTTGCTGTATAAGACGTGGTGGATGAGGATTAAGGAGTAAACGGAGGGCACTGTGTGCTTGCAAAGCCAAATGGATCCTTAACAGGTCAGCACAACGGGGGACGGGAACACCCAATTGTTGGTCCATATTTGGCGCTCGACATTGCCACACCTGCCTAATGTCTCCAATTTCTCCCTTTCCTTTGTCTATTTTATTGTTCTTTCGTATTTCATAGTCCTACCCTTGTCTTTACCCTTACAGAACCCACAATAAATCCAGAGCGCCCACCCAATTTTCTCGATTTTTGGGACTCAAATCCGTCGCACGTTCGCACGATGATGACTTGGAATTTCGTGCTGCCAGTGCCACTCCCTGGAAATAGCCGATACAGGACGGCATCCTCTGCATTGTCCACCTGTTTGCGCCGGCCTGAAACCCCCCTCATTAGACCGTCTGCCAGAGACTGATTCCCCCGAAATAATCGCCGTGAAAGGAGCTGATAGCTAGACTAAGGAATTACACTTGTATTAATGCCCAAATGGTCCGGCGTACCTTTTATCAATCAGATATCAGAATACACGGCCTTGCAAGACTAATTGTGTGTGATCACTTCCAGACTTTTCCCAATATGATAATCCCAGGTGTCCGAGCGGCTGAGCTTGTTACCTGAGCGATTTCACGTTAGTCGCAATCAAAAGGCGCAAATGTAATCCAATTGGTCAGACCGCGCCGAACCAGCCAAGCGGGGCAATAAACAACCTCAAACAACCTTGTTCACCGTCTCTGTCGACGGGCTCTTTACCCTTTTCTCCCTACACTGACTTTCACTAAGAGTCTCTGTTTGATTTATTCTATATGCGTAATGAGAGGCTTAGCTTTTCCCGCAAGCAGTCCAGTTGATCGGGAAACTTCATACGAATATGGAACACCTATCAGCAACGTCGACGATATACCCATTGACCCAGCGCTCGGCGGAGCTCCCATCGACCCCGCACTGATGATGCAGGGGGATGGCACAAATGTTGTGCCGGTGGAGGCACCTCTTGTGGTCAGTTCAACGCGACGCGTCGTGCACCGCATACCAACTTCCTGCTGACATCTCTTCCTGTTGCTCAGCCACCCCCCGAAGAGCAATATCAACAACCCCCACAGACAGCTACAAATGACTATAACCTCCGTCTGTACTCACAAGGTCCTCAAGGTGACCCATTCGCGCCGCAGGTACCTATGCCCTACTTTCCAATCGAACGGGAGCAACCTCCTCCTCCTCCACCAAAGATCAAACGGAGGCGCAAGGTTTACAGAGAGGAGGAATGCAGCTTTTGCCAAGGTAATGAAACGAAGAATAAACTTGGTGAACCAGAACCTATGCTCACTTGTCATGAGTGTGGGCGTAGTGGTATGTACCAGATGCCTATTTTTGATTCGGTCACTTAGTTGGCGTTCAGGACATCCAACCTGCATGCAACTCGAGAAACTAGGCCCCGTAGTGCGCTCGTACCCTTGGAAATGCATAGAATGCAAAAACTGCGAATACTGCAAGGAAAAGGGTGATGATGTGAGTCAGCGCTGTCAGAGTCGAAGTCGATGCTAACCATCATATCATTTAATAGGAACGAATATTGTTCTGTGATTGCTGCGATAGAGGTGAGAGCCTCTTGCCTGTTTCGATAATGAAACGATTCGGCTAACAGAATTCGCGTTCAGGCTGGCATATGGACTGTATGAATCCTCGCATTGAAAACCCGCCTGAAGGAGAATGGCATTGTCCTCTTTGTCCCCCTCTTATGCATGACGGCGCTCATATCTCGCAACAGTCCACTCAGCCAGAGAACGGGCAATTGTCTCCTTTGATTTCTGAACGACAACCTTCTGAAGCGTCAACTTCACGGTCCGTCACGGAAGTGCAACCCACCTCCACCAGAAAACGGAATAAGAAGGGTACCGGTAAATCGAAAGCAAAGGCCAAGGTCGTAACTTCAAGTGACTCTTCTGACAACGAAGGTGTCGAAGATACACCTGTTATCTCGAAAGGACGTGGAAGGTCATCTAGAGGTACTAAAGGCAAATCGCGTGCAGCGGCCGTACCAATATCAGATGATGAACCTGATCCACCCCCACGATCGAGCAGACGCAAACGGCCTAGGGAACGTTCACCCTCTCCTCCGCCTCGTGTCCGGCTTCGTATACCTCCAGCACGAGGCAAGGGTAAAGAACGCGAGGAGGAGGAGCATGGTCTTTTTGACGATATCCTTGGCGTCGAGGATCGGGACACGTCCAAGACGACTCCTTCGAGTATAGATAAGCGTTATTTTGAACGAAGTAGGATATTAGCAGAGGTTAGTGATTCAAGCTTTTCTCCTTCGAGGACGATGTTCCAATGTGTTATCCCTAGGAGAAACTAGCCCCACCACCTACCGCTTCCTCATCTCGTACAATGGACTCCAATGACAACTCAACTCCCTCTCATTCCAGACCCCTCCGATCTGCCACCCTGCAGCATCTCTCCACCCCCCGCCTCCTTGACCTTTCGAACTCGCCTGGACCATCCACTCCGGGTGCCTCACTGCCCAAGTTCGAGCCTGGTGTTCTTCGAATACGGTCGATCCGGTTCGGACCGTACGATATTAAGACATGGTATGATGCCCCCTTTCCGGAAGAATATGCGTCGATCCCGGATGGAAGGCTGTGGATCTGCGAGTTTTGCTTGAAGTATATGAAGAGCCGGTTTAAGGCCATTCGCCATCAGGTGGGGTTTGCCTGTTCTGATTCCATTCTGTTCCCATTCTTTATGGGAAAAATGTTGGACGGACAGGGACTGACTTTTTTGGGATTTAGATGAAGTGCAAAATGCGGCATCCGCCTGGCGATGAGATATACAGAGACGGCAGTGTATCTATATTTGAAGTTGACGGCCGGAGGAATAAGGTACTTGACAACATTTTCTGTCAGTCATTCTACTACGTTTCCACTTCTGACAAATTATTACGTACTGTAGATCTACTGCCAAAACCTATGCTTACTATCAAAGATGTTCTTGGACCACAAATCGCTTTTTTACGACGTAGAGCCTTTCTTGTTCTACGTCATAACTCAGGTGGACGACTTTGGGGCTCGTTTCGTTGGGTATTTTAGCAAAGAGAAACGATGTCCAAAGGACTACAACCTCAGTTGTATCATGACTCTACCGGTGCGGCAGCGCCAGGGCTGGGGAAATTTGATTATTGATTTCAGTACGCCCATTCAATTGTATTGCCCAGATTGATTTTAAGCCATCTATTTTTATCTAGGTTATCTCTTGTCCAAGATCGAGCAGAGGACTGGTTCGCCTGAGAAACCTCTATCGAGTTTGGGTGCTCTGGGTTATAAGAATTATTGGACACTTGCTATAATGCGCTATCTTGAAAAAGCCCCAGATAACGTACGTTTAGAAGGTATGTGGATTCATTTTCGAACCATGTTTTGTTCACTAAATGTCATTCGTCTTTACAGATATCAGCACTGCAACCTCTATGACTCTTGAAGATATATGCAACACATTAATTCAGCTAAAGATGATATTTATTCGTGAAGGCACACCTTCAATACGACCGTCCCCTGGCCAAAGTATCAAATTCCCCAAAGGCCGGAAGAATGGTGTTGCGCGGAAGCATCTGCGAAGGATGCAAACACAAGACAGGGATTCAGATGGGCACAGCAAGACGCCATTTGTCGCCCCAAAGCACTATGAAATACATTTTGACCATCAGAAGGTGGAGGATTACCTGGCGAAGTGGGAAGCTAAAGGTTATCTCAAATTGAAGCCAGAGAAGCTGCAGTGGACGCCATATCTTGTTACGCGGACGACTCAAGAAGCTGCCGTCAATATTGATTTACCTGTGATGGACACTGCTCCGGATGAGCCTAGTGAGATGGTTCCTGTGATAACCGCACCTCCCCCTTCAGAGCCAGTCACACCTGGGCCAGCGCCAAATGGCACGGTGGTGGATTCGCCACCAGCTCCAGCTCTGGATGCGAATGAATTACCTATGGTTGTGGACGGGGATTCCCCGGGGCCGAGGACAAGGACTAGATCATCAAACAAGTCACCGACCAAGGAGAAGGATCAGACTTCGCGGCCGCCCAGAGTAAGCCATCCTGTTTCACCGCCTTCCAGCCCCCCGCCTGTGGCGCCACCAAGAAGCGTGAGGACAAGATCAAGCCAATTGAATGTTCAATCACCTGTCGTTGACGTGCCGACTCCTACCCGATCTACCCGGAGGAGTAACGCCAGTAGACAGCCTAGCAAGAAGGAAGAGCCAGTCAATGAGGACGAGATACTCGCTTCAAAGTTGGCCCTGGAAGAACAGACGCCCGGACGAACGTTGCGCTCTGGGAGGGTCGAGATTCCGACAGAGAACAAGAGGCCTGCGCCGATTACAAGGACTGTCTCTGTCCGCAAGCGAAGGAGGATCGAGTCTTCCCCCGAACAGGACGAGTCGCTGTCGCCATCGCTGCCAGAGGTGTCTGAGCCAGCTGCAGTGGAAGAGAACGGGGTTGGCGAGACCCCCATGGCAGTGGACAGTGAAGTGCCAGAACCGCTGCCGGCGCCGAAAGTCAACGGGGATCACAATGGACATCTAGAACGAGAGGGTCCGCTCGAGACGCAAACGCCTCCGGAGACAGTAGCAGCATCGCCCGAGGAGACGGCTGAAGAGGCGAAGGAGGTGGTGGGCCAGCACGAGGCAGATGTCAAGTCAGAGGACCAGGGGACGCCGCTAACGAGCCTGACGAGCCGCCAAAGCCTCCCGAGCGACGACACGGTATGCATTACGGAAGAAGGGCCGAGCAAGCTGGGGGAGTACCAGGAGGGGGTGCACGGGGAGGGGGACATGCAGCGGGTGGTAGAGATGGACCTGGACGACTGCCACGACGAGGACGCGGACGGGGAATACGAGGAGGACGATGAGTACGGGGAGGTGATCGGAGTCCTTAGATAGATTAGCAGAGAGTGTTTGGCAAGATGGTTGAGTGCAAATAAACAAATATATTGTGAGCCAAACCACTTCAATCCGCTGCGGCTCGATTTTGGATGGAGACTTCGGTACAAAAGTGAGTTGTGTCTGAGTGTGTTGTTGTTGGATTAACTTTACGGAAATGCGGATTGCAGCGAGTCGACAATGCAGTACGGGCATATGCCTCTGCAGGAGCGCAGAGACCCGAATCTCGACGGCAGCGGCTCGGTGTGTCCTGCCAATCTGAGCCGCCTCTTGTGCTGACCCCCTTAAGGCTTCCTTCCACCAGAACGGTTTGGGACAGGCTCTGGGCGCCCATCTCGGCCCTGCCCCCGCCTACCCCCGCCCGCCCCCCGACTACCGCAATCCCTCCACCTCCCCGCCCACTCTCCAGGCCGTCCCCTCCCATCCCCCCGCCGCCGCCCCCTCCCACTCCCCCCTCACCTTCGCCCCCGTCCAGAGCGCCGCCACCTCCCCCGCCATAAAGCGCAAGCAGGTCGATGGCCCCATCAATCCCCACACCCTCAAGCGCAGACGCGACGCCGCCGCCCAAGATGACGCCGATTCCTACGACATGGACGGCGGTGCTCAGGGCGCAAAGCACTGGACCGATGAGGAAAAGTCCAAACTATTCAGCTGGCTCATGGGCCCCGGCCAGGAAGAACACTGGAATGCCCTCCGTGCTACCAAAAATTCCTGTCTGCGAGATGTGAGTCGTCCGGTTCTTTATCGCGATTGCAACTCAATTTCCCGATAGTGCGCTCAAGAGGTCTTTGGAGGCAAAAAGACCTATCAGGCTCTCAAAGGATGCTATGAACGCAATTTTAATCTCTTCAAGCAAATATATGCGTTCGAAACTGCCCACGGACAGCCAGCCAGTAATAGTAATATCGCTCAGCTGGGTGAGGCCGACCGATTAAGAGAATACGAAAGGCGCCTGCAGATTGCGCGGAAAGCAGGAAGTGATGTCGGGAATATCACCGCTCGCACCATCGACCATTGGCACCGCGTTGGATGGTACGACCTTTTTTACCGTCGGTGCGTACACCCAAGGCAACACCATTGTTATTGTGATTAATTGTTCTCCCAGATGGCATGGAGACCCCGCAACCACACGGCCCGTTCAAAATAGGAACCCTGGTGTAGGCAACACCAACCTTGGCGGTGGCGACGAACCAGAAGAAGAGGAGCCTACCATCGATTTCAACGATCCCTCATCCCACATGAACGGACTCAACGGGCTTACACACGACCGTCAGCAGCAGCAGCAACAACATCAACAGCACCATGTTTTTATTAATCCGCAAGATCTCCGGGAGAACCCACCACCTTCCCTCAGCCAGCCATCAAGTGCAGGCCTTCGACCACCAAGTCATGGACACCCACCACCGCAACCTCCGCCATCACTTCAGCAGCAGCAACATCAACATCAGCAGCAACAACAACAGCAACAGCAACAACAACAACAACAACAGCAACAACAGCAACAACAGCAACATCATCCGCCTCCTCCGCACCCACAGGTACATCCCCAAGCGCACCCACATCCGCTCGTACCACCACCACAGCCGCCCCCACAGAGTTCCATACCACCCGATACCGCCCTGATGAACATCGCGATAACCCAGGACTTCATATCCGGCTGTTTACACTACCTGAATTTGCAGGCTAAAGTTGCGCAGGAGAAGCTTGATTATATCCGCAGAAGGGAGGCGCGAGAGTTGAGCGAGCACAACGCCAAAAAGGAGCAAGAAAAGTCGGCGAACAGTAAGAATAAGACAGAGAAGGCCTTTGTTAGTCCCTTTCTTCTCTGATGCGATGCACAGGTTACTGATGCTCTGGCTCCCTCTTTTGCTTTTGTTTAGGAACTGATCAATAACCCCAATGCAGACGCGAACTTGAAGCAAGCGGCAACAGAATATCTCAGGAAAATGTTCCTGCAGGATTAGGTAGTATTTTACACAGAACACTGTGAATCGATTTGTCCCTTCAAATCTCCACTTGTTCCTTTTTGGCACACATTTGTTTTCTTTTTGTTCTCCATCCGTCTCGTATCATGGCACGACCTTTCACGACCCAACCATGTAGCTACATCTCTCTCTCTCTCTCTCTCCTTTTAGGCTTTGCCCTCCACATGCTGTAACACCCTCACTCTCGCTTCATTTTCCTCCCTCTGACAATATTATGACACTCTTGTCTTGATCATCCCCACCCCATCCTCGCCGACATCATAGCGTCCTATTATATCAATACGATCTTTTGTACATGCATTTATTGCAATTGGTAATCTGGCTCTTCTATAAGTACATAGAAGACTAGGAGTGAACTCCCCGCCATGTAGCTTAACCCTTGGCCCGTCTTCAGCTGTACTTGACTTATACCACCATTTTGTAACAGGTAACCGCCTCAAAAATCTGTAGATCATTGACTGGTGTTCTTGTAACATGTTGCCAATCTTGAAGCTCATACTAGTCAAATCAGTCCGGGAGGTCGTGTTTAGAGTGATGGCCAAAGCTTGGAACAATCTCCAGGCTCGACTTGTAAGTCCAGGAAACATCATCAACACACGGCGAGGCAGATTTGCAGAAGGACCAACTCTCGTCCCCGTTTTAAAATTCTCTTCCATTACATGTATCGTCACACTTGTCTATATATCCCCCATCCGTCAAACCAAAAAGTCTAAGTAAAGTTCGTGGACATTATAATCGTACAGAAAGCCCATCAATTCACGTTCAGTTATTCATTCTTCCGTTAAAGCCTTGGCAGCAAGTTTAATGTCGTCCAACGTTATGGAGGACCGTTCACACATTCCACGGAATATGCCATCTTGTTTTTCGTATAATCTAGCAGGCGTGTCAAATTCCTAAGAGGGGTGCACAAACCAAAAAGCCGTCAATCGAAATTTCCCTCGCTATATGACAAAAATAGCACTCACGGCAATCTGTCCAGCATCCAAAACGCAAATGCGGTTGTAGGAGATAATGGTCCGCAGTCGATCTAGATAAAAGTGGTCAGATACACAAGCCAACTTGGGAAATTCAGTTTGAGCTCTGTACTCACGAGCTATACAAAGAATGGTACGATCATGAAATTCTTGCGCAATGGTATCTTGAATTTTGCGATCGGTTTCATAATCAACGGACGCTAGAGCGCGAAGGACATTTGTGAGTGATATTTTCAGACCTAATTAGAATATCGTGATACCTGTAGCTTCGTCGAGAATAATGACCTTGGCGTCCTTGACAAGGGCACGAGCCAGGGAAACTAGAGACCGCTTTAAAGGAACCAAAATCAGCGTCGCCGACTTACAATAAAGGAATTGACTTACCTGGCCAACGGACAGGTTGCCACCTTCGTCTTCTATCACCGTGTCCAGGGTGAACCGGTTCACTGGCGTTTGAGCTCCGCTGGGAGGTTCATCTTCGGGAGTGATGATTGAGTTGTTTTTAGAGGTTTCGACGAGGTAGGCTCGTTTCAGTGCGTCCCACAGCATGGCGTCATCATGCAAACTGAAAGGGTCAAGGTTTGACCTCAGTGTACCCGAAACTAAAAATATTGTCGTCAAAAAAGAAAAAGAAAAGTTAGGGGTAAGTAACCGCCTTACAAAGTAACTGAAATCAGAGAACAATATCAGTGGCTGCCAAGAAGGAAGTCTTAGAGGATAACTCACTGGATCCTGAGGAATAATTGCAAGACTTTTGCGCAAATCCGTCAGCCCGATAGTGGACACGTCAATGTCGTCCAATGTAATAGAACCCGAAGAGATCTCCACAATGCGATACAGAGCTATCACAACCAATCAACGCAAACTTAGGCATTTGAAAATAATATGGCACACCTGTCATTATGGAGCTTTTCCCGGCCCCGGTCCTTCCGACGATTCCAATCTTCTCTCCTGCTTGAATCGACATCGAGATGCCTTTTAGGACAGGAGGCAACTCGGGTCGGTAGTTGAGCACCACGTTCCTTAATTCGAGACGACCATCCGCGGGCCAGGAGGGAGGTGGCTTCTTGTCTGGTATCTCATGTGGAGCTTCTTGTTCAACGTCCTTCGCATAATACACGATACGCTCAACAGAGTTCATGTCGTTCTCGACTTCCGCACTCTGTCGAACCATCCAGCCGAATCTAATTCAAAGTGAGCAAAGTAGATTAAAGAATATAATTGAAAGAACATACGCTTGCTGGACGCTAAGAATGTAAGACAGCACCAAACCAGTTTGCGACGGAGAGATAGTGAACCGCGTGCCTACTGTCAAGATGGCGACAATGAAGGTCAACAATGCTCCCAAGAAATCGAGTCGGATACCCAGCCACCGCTATTAAGTTTTTCAGTCAATCAAAAGTAAATAAAATAGGAACATAAAGTTTACCTGATTGGTTACAGTTAGCCAATAGGCTCTGTTTTCAATGTCTACTCTTTTTTCGTTGTCCTCCAGGAACCTCTGTGACTCTCCATATGCTCGGATAGTGGCCAGTCCAGATAAACTTTCCGAAAAGTGGGAATACAACGACGATCGTAGCACAGCATCTAGACGAAAATGATTAGGACTATATTTTGACTATATCTCCCAAAGCAGATCTTACCAAGTCGCTGAAGGAAGACATAGTCAGCTATTGAAAATTTAGCATGCATAGAATAATACGAACCTTGAGTTCTCGTGCACTAGCACGGTAGAAGGCAGCTGCATATATATATCCAAGAAGAATAACGAACACTCCGATCAAGAACCAAGGGAGGACGATGGAAATCAGGATGATAGCACCAAGGATAGATGAGAACGTTCCCATAAACATGCGTAACGCATCTGTATACGCCGTTCAGTCTTCAATAGTGATATTCAAAAGTGTCAACGACGAACCTCCTAGTAAGTTATCAATAGTGTCGATATCTTTTGAGAAGCGATTCATGATACGACCGAGAGGCTACAGGCATGATTGTCAGCGAAGGACTTGGTCAGCTAGCGACAATCAACATACAGTGGTCTCAAAGAACGCCATAGGGGCATGCATGACGCGTTTGATGGCAGCCTGAATAGATTTTGGGTCAGATATCCTTAAAGCGAGGAGTAACAAATATACCCTGTGCAGTGACTGCGATGCGAAGTACGTCAACAAAGCAAACGTAGCACCCATCACGAATGAGAATAGGGCTTGCGAAACGCCGAGACCAGCGTAGATGCCCATCTGTCGAGAGAGATTCAGGTCATAAGAAACTGGTAAGATGAAAATGGACACCAACATAGAATCCTTGTGGTTTATGGAACGATCTAGAGAGAAAGGCGTCAATAAGATGCGTAAAGCCTTACTATGATATGATACGTACTGATCTTGCCACCAGACCAGCCTGTAGAAAGATTGTCAGCAACTGGGTGAAAATGAAGCTTTTGAATGACATTACCAATAGGAGGAAAGTACAGTTGCGCCTTGCATGAGGATCAATGAAAGAATCAACAGGGGCATGACAAACTCTCCACGTCCAGCCTTGATATAATCCTTATAAACATCCCAGGCAATAGCACCCGTATTTCGTTCTTCAGTCTGCATGAGCGCAGCACCCGCTACCGCTTTCTTCATTTTGTCCAACTTTTCCTTGTCTTTCTTTACCTGCACATCATCAACTTCAGTTGATCCCTCCTCCTCCTCTTCTTTCTTGTTTTCCTGAGCCGAACCAAATTCATTGATAAACGCGGAGAATTCGCCTCCACGAGTCATGAGCTCGTTGTACGGACCTTGCTCGGCGACTGTGCCGTCAGCTATGACGTAGATGTAGTCGACATAGGGTAAGAAATGCAGGGCATGCGTGACCAAGATTCGAGTCTTTCCAGAAAGTGTATTCTGGAGGACATTGTGGAAGACGGCCTTTCCTACATGGGCATCCAGGGCCGAAAGAGGATCCTGATAAGAGAGATATATACTGTCAACAACATTGCAAAAAAAGGAGAGAAATCGACGAACATCAAATATTTGGATCTCCGTATCGCAATAGATAGCTCTGCAGATATTTAGACGCTGCTTCTGTCCGCCAGAGAGCGAGATACCCTTTTCGCCAACCTCGGTCATGTCTCCGTTAGGAAGCATTTCGAGGTCCGGTTCTAAACAAGAATCACGAATAGCCTTCCAGTACCTGTCCTCTTCAAATGGCCGTCCGAAGCAGATATTCTCACGAATAGTTGCATTCTATCAAAGGCATCAGAAAACCATTTGAGTCAGGGAGACGGAAAATCAAGCATGCCTGGATCCAAGCGGACTGAGGACAGTAGCCCACACTACCGCCAAACACGATACTGCCAGAAGTCTTCCTCATCTCTCCAATCAGGCCCTGCAGCAAGCTCGTTTTGCCACTTCCGACTGGTCCAACGATTGCTACCAGCTGTCCACGGGGGATGGTCAGGTTGACGTCTTTGACTTTGAAGACGCGTTCTTCCTCTTGCTTTTCCTTCTCTTCAGAATCCGTAACGCCTTGTTCGTCAGAGGCAGGAGGTTCGGAACTGCCCTTTGCCTTGTTCTTGTCGTGGCCATGACCGTGCTTCTTGCCGTGCTTGCTTACCTCTTCGGGCGGAGGGGCATCCCAAGTGAAAGAAGCTCCTTTTACTTCGATAGCGTAGTCTATGCTTTCATCGACTATTCGGGTCTTCTCTAATAATTCAGCTTCGAAGACGCCATAAAGACGTCCAATTGCATTGGCAGCATCGGCAATAGAGCTAAAGGCCACAGCTATTCTTCGCGTTAGGGCAAGTAACAGTTTCAACAACATGAAAGCTTACGCAAAAACATAAGAGGCAGCCGCAGTAAGGTAAACAATGTCAAAGAAGTGAAGATCACACCCGGCTCTAGAGTATGCCCACTGGCAGAATAGGTGATGAATGCCAATACAGACGCCAGCACAGGCATGCTCATTGCCACTGCATTGTTGGCCGCTCTGATGAGCAATAACGTGTAGATATATCTAAAACACATTTAAACTTCAAGCAAAACCTGCAAAAAAATTGATACGTACGCCATTTCATTCCTTCGATACATTGATATCCGCTCGAGGAAGGGGATTTCCCAAGCGAAGAACTTGATGACTTTCATACCACCTAATAGTTCTTGAAGTAACTTGGCACGTTTATCCGTCCATGCCATACTCTTTCGCCTGAGGGTAAAAAGCTTCTTCATAACGTAAGTTTGAGCTGGTGTTGCGACAATGAAAAAAGCAAAGCCGGCAAGCGCAGAAGGTCCTAAGTTGGTTAATAGCAGGATTAAACAGATGATCATCTGGATCGGAGCAGTCCAGGACTAAAATTGTCACATTGAATGAGTGTGAAAAATGGGGGAAATGGTGATCACCTACCATGTGGAAAAATCCAGCACAAAAATCTATACGAGAGACGTCCGTTGAGATATGGTTCACAAGCTTTCCATTCGTAAGGGTTGAACGCGCTCGGGCTGTCAATCTGAGTGATCGGTCGTAGATGGCTGTGATGAGTCCACCGCGGACGAGGACACCAGTGGATGCACTGCGGTAGAAAAAGTGGTGAGTGCAAAGTGATGCCACGATCTGCATAGCGAGAAGCCCGAATGTCAACCCAATTCCGGTCCCAACACCAGGTACAGGTTCACCAAGACGGTGGCCAGCATAAGATTCAGTAGCGAACGCGATGATGGCCTAGAAGCAGGAATAACGTGTCAGTGATGGGCTGGGATGAAAATATATGTAGGACACACCTTTACGACAAGCGGACTGGTAACCTGAGCAGTATCACCAATGACTTTGAGCAGACCAGCAGACCAGAACCACCATTTTACGCTGTCATTGATAGCCCAAGTAAGACTGGCCCTTTTTCTGCCAGTTTTCTCCCTCCATTCCGCTTCCTTCTGCTCTCTTTGCCCTCTGATCGACCACCAAAGCCCTTTCAAACCTGGACTGATTCCGCCTCTCGCGAGCTTGGCGTTGTATTCTTCGGCCTCCTTTACACGGCGGTCAAAGGAGTCTTCGATAGCCTTTGCTATTACCGCTGCGCCACGGGTGTTCGGAAGCTTGTACAGATCGGTCGCTTCAAGAGGACGAGCATAGCCCAAACCCAGAAGTGGGGTTATCCAATTAAATGTGACAAGGTTAAAAGTATTGGCAGTAGCCTCTGGCAGAAGAAGGGCATCATCGAGGGACTCTGGAGGAGGAAGAGGAGGCTTGGTTGAAGTGAACGGGACGTGCTGCCACCTAAAATCAATGTCAAAATCAAAATGCCGGAAAGATTTAGCGGAGGAATGACGTAGTGCTCACCATGCCCGATTATGACCGTCGAGATGCGGGGTATGCTGCGTCTGTTCTTCTTTGGCGACTTCCAGCGAATTGCGACTCTCCTTCTCGTTGTCGACAGATTCGCTCGCTGCTGTCGTGGACATCTGCAAAACGACAAGAGTTAGAGGGACCCGTGGCATACGGCCTTTTTCGCTTTTTATAAATTGACTCAACCGGCCACCCATCCGGTACTTTGCTTGCGTCAGCATGATGACATTGATCCTGCCAAGGTTTGCCTCCAGCCAGGACTAGCCTCTCCTGTCCTGTTTGATTTTTGCAGACGTGGAAATCTTTCCAGACCTTGCATTCACAGGATATTCGAGGGCATGTTACATGAGCAGTACACTATTCACTGTTTTTTTCGTCCTGTCGGGTTATTAAATTTCAAAAATGTCTCAAGTGAACTAAGACGACAACAGCTGAGTCATGATAGGCCGCCATTAGCTGACTGTCCTTTGGTCGCACGTCGACGATTACGACACGCCTGACGAGGACCGGCGTTATAACTAGCTGGAAATGAAGAATTCGCCTGCTGCAGAGTGACGATATGAAGAAGGATGTCAAAAAATCATTAAAGAATGATCGTTTATTCTTTCATAAGGTTAGCTGTACTTAAATACATGACGCGTGCAGTGAAGTCCGAATAGATTTTCCGTAGTCGTGTAGATTCAGGGCTCCCTAGTCAGCATTACCTCTGGAACCCTATCACCAACCTTTCTTAGTTTGCATCTTTTCTTTTCCTTTGATTGGAAACCTTGGGACCCCAACATTTCGACCAGCCCGACGTTCTTTGGCCTCCCATTCTTCATCTTCTAAATACTGTTCAATAGCAAGCGCCTCTAACACCCTTCCGTCAGTTGGCGTCACCTCAGTAATCCCATTTTCCTTGCGCTTATAGGTATACGCATCTTGCTCTTGCGCATCGTCCGCAAGAGCTACGTAGGCTTTTGCGATACGCCAATCTACCTCTTTGGTGAGCGTTTGCAGCTTCTTTCTCGCCCGTTCTCTTACTAATTTCTCCTCGCGTCCTTGCTCCTCAGCCTCGTCGAACGCTAACGAAGGGTGAGGTTTTGCAGTTGGAGGAAGCAGTAGAAAGGCGCGGGTATGCAAAAGGTGGGGCATCGTGCGTAGCACGCTGGGTGGTAGGTTATTTAACCTACAGATTTCGAATACCTATCAGATTGAAGTGCGCGGAAGAGTTAGCTCATATTCGGCCATGAATTTCAGAAGCAAGGGAGACGTACATCTAATCCGAAACGAAGAGCTATGCCTTGTAGAGTATCTCGCTTGTCGAGATAATATTTGTAAGGTACCGTCCTTACTGCACCGAGGATAGATTCTCCAGTATCCGAGAAATCTTGCTCCAAGGGACCGGAACTCCTTCCGGACAGGTATGTATCCGGCGTTTTAACTGACGGTCTCACATCGCCATTATGCCTCGACGTGGAGGGTACAGCAACAGCTTCATAAGGGGGCGGAGGCGCAACTTCCGTGGTTGAACGCTCCTCAGCGTTGTCCAAAATATTATCGTCGTCATTATCGTCCTCGTCGTCTCCGAGAATAAAAGTAGCTTCATCTCTCACAGAGCCGTCCAAGTTCAAGCCAGGTGACATAAGCACCATACCCTTCCCGCTTGACGGTAGTTGGCTTCCTGATCCAGATGCGACGACTCCTACGCCTCCCAGACAGGCCAAACAAGGATCGTACCGAGCCAGACGAGGATTAGAAGCAATGCATGAAGGACATATAGGGCGCTGGCAGCACTTCGTAATGTATATAGAATTGTCTTTACTGAAGAAAGAGCTTAAGGTGCTCTTCGAAGGAGGTAGAGAAGAAGAGCAGGCGAGGCAGAGAGTTGTATTGAGGTCCATGATAGTAAGGAGGAAAGGGCGCTTACAAAGTACGGCTTGCCGAAACGCCGTAGCTTGTGTTCTATTTTTAGTAGTCCACCTTGACTACTTAACTATACATGCTATGGCCGCGAGTCCTGTGAACCAACCTCATCTCGTTTCTCTTGTTCTTCAATCTAAGAAAGCTCTCCATCATGGCGAACAACTGTGTACCAGAGCTCATGTTGCATCAAGCAATTCAGCTCAAGCCGCCGTGGACGTGTTGGCGCTTGACGCGAAGGTTCGATGGGTGGTTGAGGCTGTTGTGGAACAGTTGCAGGCAAGGAGACAGTGCTTCATGGAAGCACTGGATTGACAATGTTTATTCCGACTCATCCAGCTCGCAGCGAATGTTGCAAAGACCATTGAGGAGAAGCGCGCTCAGATTGGCAAACGTGTTTTGGCAAGTTCAAGTCCCCTGTAATTATGTGCTAGTAGAGTGTCTAATCCTATAAGAATAGGAATGGGACACTGATCGTACGAAACATGCTGACGCTCTGGATGACATTCTTGAGTCCCTCGGTTCACAGGTCGTCCCACCCAACTTCCACCAGGCGTCCTCTGATTCTTCCCTCTTCGGAAGCCAACACTCTGCGGATCTGGAGAACGCTAAAGAGAATAAACTTGAAAGACAAGATTCAATTAGCCCCATGATAAGCCCGAAGCGATACGTTCATACCAACGGGAGCAGTGGCACCATCAAATACCAGGCTCGACCGTCAGTTTCCCCTGTTTCTCCTTCAGCGACTCTTCGCAGGAATTCTATTCGTCGACCTGGGGATTCTGGTCTCGGTAACATACCCGAAGGAGGATTGAAGGGGAAAGCAAAGCAACAGGAGACCCCTGGTGAAGGTAGAAAGGAGAATCGAAGACGGTGGAAGACACTCCGTGACTTCGTAGATGACCAGGCAATAGAGGACATTCTAGAGACTATTGAGAGTGATAGATCTGCTCTTGACGTGCGCCCTTCTTCTTGTAACACTAAGTTCTATCTGATCTGATTTCCCCCCAGAAAATCCTCGGCAAGACAGACGACTACCCAGAAACTCTGACTCGCACTATCCAGAATATTCAAGCTTCATTACCTTTCCCAGAGGACAACGAACTCAATGCTCTCACTCGGGTGCAACGAACTGTAACAGCACAGGAACAATTTGTCAATTCTATGGCAACTCTTCTTGAGAGTCTCGCAAGTCATTATGATGGTATGGCCAGTGCTCTGAAGGACACAGAAGGCGGTGAAGTATTTAGCGAAGAAGATATACAAAGTACGTTGGACTCTTCCCTCGCTTAAGAGATGGATCCTTATTTTTTAAAGGTATGAACAGGGATACAGAAGAATTGCCGATTATTATGAAAGAACTAGAGGATAATGCAGACGCTATTGATGGGTATCGGTACGGTTTGTTTGCCTTACTTTTATGCCTTACTTACAATCTATATCACCATAGGGATCAGCTAAATGCCAGCAGAATTGGTCTTCAGAATGATCTTGAACATTTAAGGAAAATCTTGGATGACTTGGACGAGCTCGGTGAAATAATGGGCGAAATGCTCCAAATGCAGGAGACTGTCGAGGTAAGATGCCTTCCGAAGGCTCTCGAAGGAAGCAAACGACCAACTTTCTCACCTGGAAATCATAGATACAGGTCGATGATGAACTCAAAGGGCTGCACGGCCACTTGAATCCATTGAAGGCTCTACATGGACATTTCGTGTCTTACCGAACGGCATTCAACAAGCTGCTCCTTGAAATGGACCGCAGGAGGCAGTACAGAGAGGCTGCAGAGAACATTGTTATAGGTATGATGAAGCAACTGGATTCCATGACAGAAGGTACATACCGATTGGTTCTCTGTCTCTTGGCCCTGACCAATATCTGTCAGAGGAGAACCGTGTAAGAAACCATTTCAATGATGAATATGGCTCAAGCCTTCCATCGGATCTCTGCCTTGGTGTCTCGAATGCTCCGACTAGATGGGAGATTGTACCATCGGAAGGTTCCGCAGCTGAGTCGCTGCCTCTAATAGCCAGTGACCTTATTGTAGAGGTGCGTAATTTGATAAAATTTGTTCTCAGTCAATCTCTTATTTCATGTTCTCATCATCAGGCAAGGCAGAAATTTGGATATTCTGACGGACCAATTGGTGCTGAGAGTTTGTAGTCGAATATTTCCTGAGTATGTAGAAAGTAAAGATGATTTCCAGCATCCAATGCTATGAGCTCTGTGGCTGTACACAAGTTGTTTGGATTAGGAGTTGGTGCCAATCTACCCGAACTTGAATCCCGTCTCTCCGTCAATACGCAGCTCCTGATATTGACCATGTCTGTCCTTGCTCCCATTATTTGCGATAATGGCACTGGTTTCTCAAAAGTAGGGTATGTATATGTGTCTACTAGCATATCTAATTCCGTCTTACAATTACCGTAAAGCTTTGCAGGAAATTCGGACCCATCCTTGTGCGTGCCTAACTGAGAATCATTTACCACCTCGAGCTAATGTCCGTCGATGTGTTCTCTAGTGTATTCCCCACCGCAATTGCCACGCGCGGATCCGCCTCCCAATCGGCTCGCGCTCCTGCTGTACCTAGCAAGCCAGGTCATCTAGCCTCCAAACGCGGAGTCGAGGACCTTGATTTCTTCATCGGCGACGAAGCTTTGGCGAATGCGAAGACCCCTGGATATGGAGTGCATTATCCCATCCGACATGGTATGATTGACAACTGGGATCATATGGAGCGATACTGGGAGCAAACCATATTCAAGTATTTGCGTGCGGAACCCGAAGACCATTACTTCCTTCTCGTACGTATTTCACAGCCGCAGTCATCCCTATAACTGCGCTTATTCACTATCTATCTATGTAGACTGAACCACCACTCAATCCTCCCGAGAACAGAGAACAAACTGCCGAGATTTTCTTTGAATCATTCAATATTAAGGGGCTGTATATCGCCGTGCAAGCTGTGCTTGCTCTCGCTGCGTCGTGGTCGTCTAACCGTGTCACCGATCGCACACTCACTGGAACCGTCATCGATTCCGGCGACGGTGTCACCCACGTTATTCCTTGTGCGGAGGGCTACGTCATCGGTAGCGCGATTAAACATATCCCCATTGCCGGTCGTGATATTTCGCAGTTCGTGTTAAACCTGATGCGAGAGCGTGGAGAAATGGCGACTGTTCCTCCTGAGGACCAGCTGAAAGTTGCCAGCAAGGTGAAGGAGAATTACAGCTATGTTTGCCAGGATGTCGTTAGGGAATTCAGGAAGTACGACGAGGAACCATACAAGTACTTTGAGCGCTATGATGGTGAACACAGCGTTACCGGTAGAGTGAGTTTCCTTCGCTTTTACACCTTCAGAATCTATCTAAATACTATCCAGAAATACTCCGTTGATGTTGGATATGAACGCTTCCTGGCCCCTGAGATCTTTTTCAATCCAGAGATCTTCTCATCTGATTTCCTCACTCCTCTCCCTGAAATTGTCGACGATGTCATTCAATCATCGCCCATTGATGTCCGTCGTGGACTGTACAAAGTGAGCGAAATCTTGGCTTTGACCTATTTATCTCTCTGATGTAGTTCCATCCAGAACATCGTCCTTTCAGGAGGATCTACAATGTTCCAACACTTCGGCAACCGTCTCAAACGAGACTTGAAGCAACTTGTCGATCGCAGACTAGACGCGAGCGTTGCCGCAAGTGGCAGCACCCAGAGGGTGAGCTTATAAATATCCATTTATTTCGTCCCTTGATGAACTGATCCGGCTCTCTTGTTTGTAGTCGTCGGGTGTTGAAGTTGACGTCATCTCTCACAAGCGTCAACGGTTCGTTTCCTTTATTTTGAAGCTGACCCGGTTCATGAACCTTCTTTTTTCTTTAGCTACGCGGTGTGGTTCGGTGGTTCTCTACTTGCGTCTCTCGTAAGTCCATCATATCAGTACAATTTTGTGTGCCTTGAGTGCTGGCTTATGTTTTTGATGCATAGCCCGATTTCTACACTTCTTGTCATACCAAGGCACAGTATGACGAAATCGGCCCTAGCATTTGCAGAAGATACCAAATCTTCGGCAGCTCTACATAAACAGGATGAAGATGTAGATACGAAACATCGATATCTTGTTTATAGTTCACTTCAGGCTTCATCAATGGAATTGTCCGTGACGCGCGTAATAAGGGCCAAACGTTTTCTGATGTCAATAAGGTATCTATAATACAAAGATCCGTATCCTTTAAGTGGTTGCAAACGTTATTTTTCATTCCATTCCTCGATGCCTTGAGCCTTTAACTGGAGCAGCTGCACTGGAATCCGAGCATTTTCTTCTCTCCCAGAGTGCAGAATCTCCTTTCCTCCTTCTCTTCCTCCCCATCTGGCCGTTCATCTCCTTCCGCACCCCATGGTTCGTAAGGATTGCATGCCATCTAAAATGTAAAACTAAGCCAAAATTGTTTGAGGGAGCAGGAAAACGAACGCACGTGCATAACCTTTGCCAAAACCCTCTTGCCGCTGTCTGAATCCCTCTCAACCCTCGAGATGACCTCTTCCAACAGCCATTGCCTCAACACGAATCTCGGGTTGGAAGCTTTCATTTCCTTCTCCCTCTCTGCATCAACATCAGCAACGCCAGCCCACTCTCCTTGCTCCTCTTGAATGCGTTTTGCGTACCGCTCTAGCCATGCCAGCCATTCTCCCGTTGCCTTGCCGTGATCAAGGCTGTCAGCGTCTGAACTGCCATCAAGCAACTTAGTAATGAAGTTTTGCAGAGCAAAAGAGCTTGACGCGTCTCCATTGGCTGCACTCCCTGTTGTAGACTTGATCTCCTCGAGAAGTGAGGGTTTGAAGATGGATAGAGTGCGGAATGTAGAGTGGAAGTCCAGCTTTTGCTGTTCCATTAGATTAAGGAACGGCGAGAAAAACTGAGACTCGTCGTTAGAAATTTGACGTCTCAGGCCAAGGCGCTGCAAATATTGTGTTGAGAATAAGATTCCGATCATAAAGTAAAGGGTTACCTTCCGCATGAGGCGACCATACTCCACTGCTGCAGTTTCCTGAGTGACCCTTTCAACCTCATCCTGGAGTTCCAAACCTTTCTCCTTCCATTGCTCGAGTTTTTCTTGCGTAAGGTCTTCTGCCCATCCAGCAGATACAGCCTTGCCACCTAATTCAGCCTCAGCACCAATAAGTGGTGCGAGGGAGTTGAGCAATGCTCGGACGGCGTATACACTATTGGAAAATGAGGCCCGGTAGCAGAAGATAAGTCTAATTGACGTACATCATGTTGGGTTGGTACTGGGAGGACGACTATGATCAGAAGTACTTCAATCACGAAAAAGTCCAACATACTTGTATGCATATCTACCAGATTCGTCCGTGTGGTTACATATATGGTATGAATCAAAAACGTCCATGAACGCGTATGGTCCATAGTCAATCGTCAGGCCAAGGACAGAAACGCTATTTGATGAATAAGAAAATTTCAAATAATGAAAAAAGGAGAGTATACTTGTCCGTGTTAATGACACCATGCATGAATCCATAAGCTTGCCAACCAGCGACCATCTTGGCATTCCTCCTGGCCACGTCCAACACCAAACGAGAACCCCAGGCTTCACCCTCCTCGATGCCAGTCTCAGGACTTTGCCAGTAACCCATTCTCCAAGGATCCGCAGACCCTCGTAGTCGGGCTTTTGTTGTCCTCCGCCGAAGAAAAACATGTTGGTGGGTCCGTTAAATGCCTCAAAGTTCCCGATACGGAGAAAAGAGGCGCCATGCGAGTAAGTACACAAGCTGTTTCTACGCGTTCTCTGTGCACAGGAAGAGCAGGAAGAGATACGAGGGATAGAGCTCGTGTTGTAGGTATGCGTAGGGCTTCCATGGCTTTTGATATGTGAAAATGAATATGCAAGAGCAGTTGATAATAAGTTTCTATCTACCTTCTGAGCAAAGGTATTCACGAATGGAGGACCTGAGCACCGCCAGTCCATCCGCACTGCGAGAGAAAGGTGTGCGACCTGAGCCTTTGAGCTGAAGCTCGTATGTCAACTCTGGATCAGAGGGGTGAGGTGTTACAACTAAAGGAACATTTAGCAAACAAGCCGCTGGAAGTTGGGTGCTTACAGACGAATGGACGTCGCTCGACCATCTCCCAATTGACCTGCCCAGGATCCAAATTGATGGCCACTATACCGCATAGACCATGGGGCAAAAGGTGCAATATCTGGACTTGTATTATCCGCAGGTGCAGACATGAGGGTGAATTGACCACTGAGAACGTCAATGAGGTCCTGGCGTGCGCTTACTGCCTCTTCAACGTCAGAAGGCTGAGGGTCGCCTTCATCATCAAATTCATGAGCCAGACTAGGAGCGCCAATTACTGCAAAGGCATCTCCTACATCCAGGTGGGGTAAGCAGTCTCTTAAGCCGGTTTCTGATATGCCAAGGAGGTCGAGAGGTTGGTCCCTGTTTTTAGCTGCATACTTCCTCAGCGGGGGGTTGGGATAATCTGGGTAAGTGGGAAGTGGATGCACGGCCTCTCTGTCCGCGAGCCAATGCTCTATGTAGCTGGTGCTCTTATCGTCTGCAGCTGCAGGAACTGGGGGCTCTATATCGTAAGGAAACGGGACTGGGAAGGGAGCGACATGCGAAAAGTGACATGGGGCCGGGAGGAGCTGGTAAGAAGTCAGGCAGAAATTGGTGAGGAACGCTGGTTGACATACTCTGGCTCTGCGCTGGAGACTTGGTGATTCTACGAGAGTTTTGGCACGGAACTCTTCGACACTGGGGGTATGTGTATCCGGCGTGAGGTTGTGAATAAGAAGCTGTGATCTTGAAGGGATCGGAAGAGCAGAGATTGGATATTTTGCAGATGTCATGACGGGTTTGAATGATTTCATTAACCAGAAAGTAATACCAAGGAATAGGAATAATAAGCAACTGTCCGCTTGACTTTGACGTCATTCGATCACAAATGCCGCTTGGTCCGAGTCACGTTCTAGTCGGACCAAGCGTCAACATTTGTTTATCGCATTTTTGATCTCGCCCACACCGCCAGCTTCCGCATGAGGTCCATCTCTTCCTGTTCTTTTGCTTTCACCGTTTAAATTGTCCGCAATGGCCCGTGCTCGCTGTACCCTCGCCCCAGCGACTCCCTGGTCCTCCCTCTCGCCGATGAGCAGCCCTACATAGATCTCCTTAATTTCCATGGCGATTTTCTCTCCCTTTCCAGTCGACTTCATCTGTTCCTTGTCGGAATAATAATGTACACGCAGAGCATTGTGTGCTTCCGCCTTATTGTGGTGGGATGCACTTCTGTTGCGCGCCTGTGCGCTTTGACTGGGAAACTTTCCTGATGACTTGGGCACAGCACGTGAAGCATACTGGGTCCATGGACCTGTAGGTCTGGACCCGGGCTTAGGTCCCAGCTTAGGACAATGGTTCTAAAATCGTAACAATGAAAAGACCACGTGATCATATAACTCACGTGCATCGCGCCAATGTCCTAAAATGCCTGGACTTGAAGGGCCAAGGCTCCCGTTCACGAATTTTGCTCAATTTTCTCTCATTTTGTGCTCTGTATCGTAGTACCAGAGCATATACCATCTTGAATTCATCTGTCCTCGATTTTTCTGTCGATTTTACCGGCTGAATACCTGGAGCTACACTTTGCCACTCTACAGCACTGTTTGCTGTTTACCCCCCGCAAGGATTCCCACCCAACACATCACCAAACACCCACTCGAGCCGGCTCTCCACACAGCACCTTATCGCAAACCCTCTTTTCTCCTCTCCCACTTCAGACAGCAGCAATATTTTGTCCATTGTTGCGGGTTTGAGTCCTGAAGGATAACATTGAGTCGCTCAAACTGCATGGATTTGACCGCGATTATCATTCTATACCTCGTCACCGTCGTCACCAACTTCACTTTCCACTCCAATCTCCCATCGACATCCATCGTCCCCATTATGTTTGTTAATCAAGTACCAATGCTTCCTACTTCAAGCCTTAGGCCCAAGACCAAGAGCGATTCTAGAGTTCCTGAGCCTCTGATGAACTCTACGACGCAGGATCTTTTACCACGCAACATCTCTGGCGGCTGTCCCTCTTCGCAGCACGGTCTCAATACTCCAACTGGCCCTACAAATACCAAAGAATATCTATCGGTCCAAAAAGATGGGGTAAATATACCAATCTCTTCATTTTTTTGTGTGTATACTCATGCATTTCCTCCCCAAGCCCACCTCGGTTACGTCTCATCAGGGAGCAACTAACGACGAATTGCTTGCCGTCGCATCTCTATTGGAGATGGAAGCAGGTAGCCCGGCCCCCAACAACTCTTCGCGAACCTTCGACGCTGCGTCCATGGGGTACCAAACATCGTCGGCGGGCCCCAATGCAACAGCCCCATTGGCAAGCACTAAATTTGAAATGCTTGTTGCCGCTTGTGTATCAGAGCTGCACGCAGATTACCCCGCGCCCAATAAATCGTCCCCAGCCTTCAACGCTACGTCCATGGGTCACCAAGAATCATCAGCGAGCTTCAATACAACAGCCTCATTGCCAAGCAATCCGCCCCAGCCGTTCCCAGTTATCCAAACCTCCGCTGAATCACCTTCCTCCCTCAAAATTGATCCTCCATTTATGTTTTCTTCCCCGAAATCTGAAAAATCCAAGCGCCCCACCGCAGGGGGGAAAAGATATAAGCAGGCAGTACAGTCCGGGAATTTCGTGCCGCCTGCCCCTGTCGTGGCTGAGTACTCCGATGAGGTGGAGGATTTCTTCTTGAACAGCGCTACCCCCAATCTTCCCACACCTCCACAACAATCAGCAAATAAAGTGGCGAACAACCATATATTAACTGAGATGGACCTAAAGGCATTCTCTAGTCAGGAAAATGGGCGCCAAACAGCACCGAAACTCGTCGATCTCGGCGAGGCACCTGCTCACGCCATTCAATCCACGCGTCAGCCGACACCGGCAGACTACTTCCCGAAGGGGCGCCAAATGGCAGACATGAGCATGTTCTCTTTGGCCAGCCAGTCATGGTCACAAATATCAGACTTTCGATTTGACCTTCCTGTAGTAGATTCCTCTGTTTCGCACCCAGACCTTGCCACCAGCTTGACAATGTCGAGTTCAAGCCTTTCCCAAGTTCCATCACCTTCCGGCCAGAGTGGTTCAGCGTCAGTGATGGGCACTGACATGTCCTACTCCAACAACCAGACGTGGCCACAATTCCCTGGCGTGAGCTTTGATGTTCACATAGATGAATCCTGCGTGTCGCCATACACAGACCTTCCGGCCAGCTCGATATCGTCATATTCGAGTCTTGCCAATGCGTTATCGCCTGCCTTCCAGAGTGGTTCATCAATACCAAGCTTCAATATACCTTCTGTTGCACCTGGAGGTTGTGTCTCAGAAAATTCCGATGGCACCTTTTCTGAAGATGCTGGTTATGGCATATATACTGTCCTGACAAACGATTACAGCATAAGCCAACCTCATTCTCTAGTGTATGCACTTCTATTTTCTTGAAAGTTGTTCATTGATTTAAGTCTTATACCAGTGCCAGTAATCAGACGGACACCCTCCCTGCTTTCAATGATAATTTCGGACAGGTATAGCATATTCTTACAATACTTTTCAACCTCCAGCGAGTTAACCATAACATATTTGGAACAGTGGCAGGTTCTGTATGACAATACACCAAGTACAGTTCCTTCAAATGACGATGCCGAAGACGAAGACGACATGGAGTTAGTGGCCACCACTGGGGTACTTGGAGGTATTTTCTCGGTAAATTCGCAGGAGGAGCTTGAACAAAGGTATGGAACTGTAATTATCATCACAAATTTCTGTCAACTAAGTTGTATGTGATTGATAGTGGTCTGCTCGACACAATGACAGATTTTGCTGGAACACCTATACAAGTAAGTTACCGCTATACTCATCCTACCATGTTTATTGATGCTTTTGTAGGACCAATCAATGCCCACAGCAGGTCTGTATTTCATGAATACAGAAGAGGAACAGCAACAAATCCCGGATGTTCCAGCACCAGGGCCGTCGTACAGTGTTCCTGTGCCACGGGATAACTTCCCGCCGTTCATTGTCCCTACAGTGAGCGATGACAAGGAAGAGGAATTAATCACCGCCACGGAAGGCCAGCTTGAAGGCTTTCCACACCGTGCCGGTAGTACACCATCTCGTTCCCTTGACCTTCTTTCTTGGAACATGGCAGAGGGAACTACAACTAACGATGGACCCACCAACACCGTATGGCTTTCGGAGCCCAAGGACCAACAGCAATTCGATGCCGATCCTATTATCCTCTCTGAACAAAATATTGTCACAAACAATATCATTCAGCACATAGAATGCGTCAGCGCAGCTCATGACGTTGTCATGACCTCTGGCGTTTCTAGTTCTCTCGACTTTAGCATGCATGCCGAGCAGAACAAAACCACCCCGCTGAATGGTATGCCATCACAAAGTCATGAAGGCCAGCAAGAGCAATCTCCTCCTGATTCGGACAATATCCAAATCCACAATAGCCAGGAGGATATCTCCAAAGAGCTCACAGAAGGTCCCGATGTAAGTCCCTCTCGGGCACTTGGAACGTCTGCTCCTGAAATCCAGGAGGAAACCACCGCATGCGAGACGCTCACAGGAACCTCTCCGACTGCCGATGTCAAAATGGCTGTCCCCTTTTCTTCCTTCACCGCGATTGTGGTAGACGATAAGAATGAGACGTCAGGCTTCCCGTCTGTTGACGGACTCGAGTCTCCGATTGCTCGGGCGGGTACAGTGAAGGAGTCTGCGGTAGATGAAGGCGCGAGTTTGCCACCTCCGTCAAACTCACACTTGGGCCTGGCTGTAGAGCCAGTGCAATTGATAATTAAGCAGGAGCACCTTCTGACGAATGTTGGTGAAATACGTGTTTCGTCACCTGGGTTGGATGCCTCTCAGTCAGCGAAGTTAGAACGACTTGCAGCATGCGTTCAGCCTTCCCACATTAGTCCTAAGGAAGAGCTAAATACTCAACCTGCTGGACTGGTCACCAACTTCCCCGAGATCCTTGAAACGGTTGAAGCAGTTGAAACCAAACGTCCTCTACTCCGAGAAACTCCACCGGGTAAGCATGTGAACAAAACAACGAAAGAGGCTGCCAGTCATCTACCTAAATCATCTTCACGATGCACCTTGTATGTCCCCAGGGATATCGAGGCGGAGCTACGGTGGTTGCTACATCAACCTCTATCCCCTCCACGTGAAAAACGAAAACGCCACTACTTGTGGGAGAGGCTGCTTGAAAACCCCGACGACGACGGCGACTATTGCTGGAAGCCATATGACAGTAAATTACGACCATGTCGATATGTTCAAAAGACCGAGGCAGTAGTTGGTGGTGACGATGTCTCCGGGACAGCCTCAGCGGCGACGGTGGACTCCAAGGCATGCCTAAACTCAGTGGTGAAGGGCATGACTAAAAAGGAGGCGCCCTCATCTACAGATCCTTCAGAGAGTGGCCAACATGTGACTCGGGAGATGGAAAAGAAGGCAGAGTCCAAAGCTCCAGTAGCGAAACCATCGCTACCTCGACCTCAGTTGAAAGACATGGAGACACCGTCATCTAAAGATTCTTTAGCGAGTGGCCAACAGGTAGCTCGGGGGGTCGAAAAGAAAGCAGACTCATCTCCATCCAAAGCTCCAAAAGCGAAAGCGTCGCTACCTCAACCTTCATCGAAGGTATTGGAGACATTGCTCGATTCTACAGCAACAGGCCAACAGATGGAAAAGAGGGTGGAAAAGGAGGTAAATTTTCCATCCAAAGCTCCAGAAGCGAAATCATCGCTACCTCCATCCCAATCAAACAACTCGGAGACGCCATCATCTCCAGTGACTGGGTTCCAAATGCCTCGAGGGTTGAAAAAGGAGGCAAAGTCCCCACCCAATTCTCTATCAACGAAGCGTAAGCCAACCAAATTCTGTGCTCAGCCGAAATCATTGCTACCTCAACATCAACCAAAGGACTCGGATCTGCCATTATCTTTCGCGTATTCTCCAGTTACTGATCACCCGACGACTTACGGGCAAGAGGTGGTAAAGGATGCAAAATATTGGCCTCCAACGCTTTTGCCTTCAGGTCCCAAATATGCCCCTCCTCCCGTAGACCAACAAAACCGAAAGCGCAAGGGACGACCTCTCAACTCAACTCTGAATAACAAGGGTAACGGCATCTCCGTAACCACAAGGGATCTTGCGTTGTCGTGCTCAAGCAAGAATGCGGACGACGTTGATCCAGAAAATTCCCTGCAGATGCCGGGGGCCTATCCTGGACCTCTCTCTAGTGACTTCAGCTTTCTCTCCAACTGGGGCCGGGTTCTGGACGTTGTTCAACTTCCTATGTGTTTGTGGAGGAGATTCTGGGCTTAGGTTCATTAGCAACAGGATGTCGTATATCATCAAGTGTCTTTTCCTATCTGTGTTCTCTTGCTGTTAGTTCTCTTACTGCTATCGTCGCTCGTGTATATATTATTATTTGATACTCCAATCTGTCTTTGTCTGTACTTTTTTTTCATACTATATTTGACTCTAGCCTATTTGCAACTACCATTTTAAATGCATTTAAGTTTCATGAACAAATCGACGTCTTTATTTTGCTTGACAAGCGGTGGTCTTATTTACTTATATACTTAGCCTGACTTCCATCATATCGAACGTCTCAAAAGCCACCATCCAACGTCAGGTGTTATAAGAATCATAGTGCAAGCAAGCTGCTTGGGCTCTTCCACAACCCCAGGCTTGCATATCTGCGCAAGCGTATAACCTCTTCAAAGCCTTCAAATCGAAAAATGATTTCCGATATTATATTCTGCAGAGGTCGCTCGTCACCCGTTGGACCGGTAATACCAAGGGAAGAGCATCGATGGCACTGAAAGTCGGCGACATCACCTGGTATAGCTTTTGTCATGTGGATAATCCTCTCCAAAGCCAGGCTATTACATGAATTACGGTGAAGCAGGCTATTTGGGTTATAGCGATACCGCAGCACAATGACTGCAATTAACTTGTTAAATGTCAGCTGCTACAGCGCCACAGTGCTTCTCATCGCGCAAACCTCCCAAACTTGCAGCATTAACGAGCAACGTATCCGGCGTCGTGGAGCATACCATGTTCAAGTTGGCCAAGGACAGGCAAATCTTGGACAGGGATCCACAGAAAAGCGGAAGGAGGCCAGCTGCCCACTCCACAGAGAATCCTCTCGTAGGCTTTTTGATCTTTCGTCCACTGGACGGTTTCTGTTCCACGACCACCATGGATGTGGCCAAAGACATGCAGTTTCGGTCGGACCCTCCAAAGTGCCACAAGCAGAGCAACGCAACCTGGCCCAAGATCGAGGTGACATCTGGGTGGGCCATGGGCAATGAGGACGTCTATGTCGTCAGGTATAGAGGCCCATACGTGATCCTCGTTAAGAGTGGACGTCGGACTTGTTCGAGGGTACTGAAAAGACCAAGGACCTTGTCGAGGCGTGAATGGGCTCCCGTAACATTTTAACTGGTGTTCATGAACAGTCAGCGAAAAAGGCGTATCCCGCAAATATATTAAATTTGGACATTCTGCTTCAAATCATTCGTAAAATCTGGATCATCCAAACACCTGTCGTGATTTCCGGCAATGAAAACCTTGTGAGGATGTTCCTGCCTGTCCAGCCAAGTAAGGGCAGGATCCATTTCTTCGGCGGTTCCATGCTGGGTGAGGTCATGAGTATGTCTCCGTCCGGCAACGGTGGCTGCAGATCTTGGGAGTACTTATGCGTATCCGAGATGCACACAATACGGATCGGACGCTCCGCTAGGTTAGAGATGCCTGACTTTGGAACAGAAATGTAGCCTAACTCGGCGAAAAATACTAGGGGTGACTTGCAGAAACGCTCCCATGCAGAGGGGGAGCGCCTGCGGAAGATGCTATCGAAGCTCATCGGACAAATATGAAGTCGGAGGTTGGCTTGTACTTTTGGGGACGTTGCGGGGATGTCAACGTGTCGCGTAGCGGGCTTGGGATTTGGGTCCATGCAGGTCCAATAAATATATAGGAGCCCAATTTGTCGTCTCGAATCCCTATTACATACCTACTGTAGGTTCAAAGCATTGAAATTGAACGACCTCTAAATTTCTCCGAGTTGTAGTTGTGGCCTACGCTTCGATCTTACAGGTCTGCAAACCACTTATTTGTCGTTCTTACGTCCAGGTCGACTCTACGAGTAGAATCAATCCATGTAACCTTTGTCCCGATAGTGTTCCAACAGTGAGTAATGACAATGATAATATACACGTGAGATCCGTAAAATGTCAGTAACGAGGCCCGTTTCTTAAATATGGTATCCCTCTTCGAAAATTCCTTTACACAAGTGTAGCGAGACTGACGGTGTTCTTGGACACGTCAGTCGAGAAGTACGCGTTCTTGAGGAACACATCACCGACGAGCCACTCGGTGGCACCGCCAATATTGCCAGATGTGATTCCAGACGTGCAATCGCCCGAGGGGTTGTTGGGGTCAACAGGGGAGAAAGCGATATCTCTAGGGTCGATCGCAAAGACTTGTCCGTTGTAAGTCAACGCAACGCTGTCTGTCAAATTGCAGGGAACGGTGAAACCTCCTTGGCCGTCAGATTGAGCACCTTGGATTTGGTTGTGGATGGTCTGAGCATCAGAAGCAGGGAGCACCATGAGGGTTGTGCCTAAAAATGTTATCAGAAATCGAATTCGATGCACCGATGGATAAGATTCTCACCAGTGTCGAGGATGGTGGTACGGCCAGTGAGACCAGTATCGACACCATTCACGGTAGCAGCGTCAAGGGCAGCCTCCCAGAAGCCTTGGGTGTTGACGTTTGGCACCGTAACCAGCGTGTTAGGATCAAATTTGGTGGTATCGAGTGCTCTATATCGATGACAAAGATGTTAGACCAACAGAATCTCTTCGACATGACAGTGCATGAGAGACGCACCCGAAAGTAATTTCTCCATCGTTTTTGTTGTCGGCGAGACGAGAAATCTTGTACGAGACAATCGAGTCAGGCACCAAGCCGGCAGACGCAAGAGATTCAATCGGTGTAGGAGTGTCCTGCTCGGACAAGCTCTGAATTTGGATCAGGATCACAATTGAAGGCTGTGTGTGAGTGAAAAGTACCAACCGATTGCGCGAGTCCCATCAAACCATCGAATGGTGTATCATCGGAAGAGAAATCGACACTTTCTGAAGTAGCAACACCGAAAGTGTGAGCGTTTAGGGTGAGACCAGCAATAGAAATATCGTCTTGAACAATATCTCCAGACACTTGTCCTGTGCCATAGGTGACCTTAAAGGTCTTCTGAGTGTCAACGAAAGAGCTGCTCGATTGGGTTCCGAGGAATTTATGATTCCCCTGTCAGGGTTCTTTCAGTAAATCATCAAGACATCGGTAAGAAAAATGGGACTTACGCAACCTCCACCACCTTGCGACTGACAGTTCTCAGAACCTACCCAAAGGTCAGCGGAGCCGGAGTCCATAAGAATGAGGAAGTCCTGAGGAGGCGTTCCCATCTGAACTACCGCCATGTAGCCAACGTCCTGAGCTCTGGAAACATTTATTGCTTAGGGGAAGGCGTATTTTCCATGTTCTAAAAACTCACTCAATATCAAGACCCAGAGTATTATCTGTAGATGGCGTATTGGCGAAAGTGATGTCGGCAGTATTGGTGTCATCTAATGGTCCTCCACTTTTTCCACTCTTACCACCCTTGCCCTTATTGGCTGCGAGCAGTGAAGCACCCTTGGCGGCAGTCTTGTGTCTTATGGGTACACCGAGGCGGTTGTACCGTTTTTCAAGACGAGATTCCCCCTCGAGATATCTTGGAACACCCATACGATTGAAGCGTTTTTCGAGACCTTCTGGACCTTCTACCTCGAGGATACGGCGCTCAAGTTTGTCTTGAAGTTCCCTGCGAGTGGGCTCATCGCGGCCTGTCATGCGCGCAAGGCGACGGTTGGCACGATTCATGTGCTGTTGGAGATACTATAATCATTTCATCTTTTAATCAGCAAGGCCTATGAAGTTCAAAGAACAAGGATGCGTACGATCTGAGGGTGAACATCTCGGGTCATCTCAACACGCTTCAAGGGTAAAGTAACAAAGTTGGGTTGGCGTTCAACGAATGGCGCAGCTTCCACGACCTGCGTAGACAACATCAACAAGACGCCTGCCAGAAGGGTCGACAGACAATGAGAGAGTTGCATGGTTACGGAAGAAAAGAAATCTAAGAACGAGAACTTGGATGAAAGGTAAAAAAAAGGAAAAGAAACGAGCACGAAATGGCCCAACCGGGGGCAACTGTTGGAAGAAAGGGTGAGGAAATGCGGCCGGGACAATAGTAGGCCACTTATATAGCAGCAGTGGCATCTTCTGTCCGGATGGCCATAAGCAAGCCCACGTTGCCTTGACAGACAAAGACGATTGTTCAAGCTTTATTTTTGTAACGGAGTATTTGATCTTGTGTTCTAATTATAAACGCCAGCCGTAGTCAGTAGTTACCACTGCTACGATGCTCATCTCGTTGTTTAGAATTGCACGCTGGCACAGCAGTCAAGTATCTCTTAAATAGTTATCAAGTACAAGACGCGCTTTTACATGGACACGGATATTATGGACTCAATTATGCCTGTTCATAGTTTCGATCGTGCTGCCGCATCATCCGTAATAGGATTTGGCAGTCGATAATCTTTCTGCACGGTTTCCAGCACATTATGATGGAGATTGAGCTGTAGAACGTGATTAGTAAAATCTTAGATTTCCCATCTGCACTCGGCGTACCCTAATCAATCCCCAGACGCCATGACAGGCATTTCCGCTGAATTTATCTGCAATTTCTTCCGCTTTTGCTAAAACATCAGCTGTTTTTCCTTTAACAAGATAATCAAGGATGCCATCTTGCAGAGCTTCTTGCGGTGTGAATCGGTGACCCTCGAGAGCAATCTTTCGTTGCAACCGATGATCGCCTATCTTTGCACTTAGGATTGTAGTAAACGACCAGGGCCATGGGGCGCCAAAATGAACCTAGAGATGTTTTAGGGATTCTACAATCGGTCGGGCAAAGTGCCAAGCTGACCTCATTCATGCAAAGCCAAGCATTTCGTGAACTGCCATCGGCCATGACCCGGTAGTCACAAGCCAGAGAAAGCATGAAGCCGCCCGCATAGCAATGGCCGTTTATTGCAGCAATCGTTGGGACTGGAGCGAATGATGGATGGGTCTGCGAGTTCGATAGATAAAAATAGAATCATGTACATACTCGGGAAAGCGAGCAGCCGTATCAACATGGGGTCGAACGTCACTAGAAACTAAGGTAAAAGATGCAGGATCAGTCAACCAAAATGAGTCTCTTACGCTGGAAAAAGTTGGGATCCATTGATGAATTGGCGAAATCCAAGCCTGTTAACAAAGCCTTATGAGGTCTGCAGGCATGTGGGATGTAACAAATGAGTAATACCGTTGCTGAAGAACTTGTCTTGATCCCTCTTCCCGACTATAATAAGAGCGCCCTTGCTTTCCTCTATTTTCTTTCTTTCTAAGGCTACCCATCGCTGTTCACGCCATTCGCGTTCAACGATGTCCAGAGCGGGCATTATGCCTTTCTTGATGAGATCATGGGTCAAACGATTATCCACACCGCTGTGAAGCTCAATGATCCACAAAGATGGCTTGGCTAAAAGAACATACGAGAGCGTCAATACCGAACCCATCGATAGATGATTTAGTACATACGGTGTGTAACCGTCAAGAGGGGGCTTTCCCTTGGTAAAGAGACTGGTGAAGACATTGTCGAAAGGTGACAAGGGCTACGCTTTCTGCAAGTGGGGGTGTAGGAGTTTGAGAGAGAGAACGTCCTATGTATGTAGTGTTTCCCGGGTAAGCTGGTCCTGTCCCGGTGGTCATTGTCGGTCTTGCAGTGGATGAATGAGAAGGGTGAACATGTGATTTGGCCATTCCGAATTGGGAACATCGTGGCTCTTGCCAAGCACCGCCAAATACGGCACTTTATTCAACCTTCACCATGGCCATCGACGAGGCGAAGGTTGCTGCGATTAAAGGTGTGTCTACAAGGCTTGCTATATATCTTTGAACTCACCTTTATTTTATAGCGAAATTTGAGGAGCGAGAAGAAAATATCAGGGAGTCATGGGTTAAGGCCATGGAAATCCGTCTCGTCCGAGAAGAACTGGCGAAATGTCACCAAGCGGAGGGTGTTAACCACTACGAGAATTGCAAATGGCTGTCGCAAAAGTACCTCCAGCTTCTCAGGACAAATAGGGTACGTCGACATTCACCTACATATATTCTCTGTGCAATAACACGATTATAGGTGAAGGGATACAAGAAGATTGACGTCTGAGGCTGAATTCCCGACCTTTCCCGTCTCCTTTATGGGAGCGCGATGAGTCACTCTGGTTGCATTGTACATACCACGCATGGGATAGAAACATTTAGAAGACCTCTCTCATCTCCGCAAGTCGAAATTCACATGTCCTTGTCTGCGGCGTGCACTGGAATGTTCTTAAGATTACTTGCCACCTATTTCTGGGCTCCAGAGAGTTCGCCATCCAGGGTCCAGTTCAGTGCGTTCGTTTGGTCCATTCTATCGATTTGGAGTCGAGTCTAAAGCGAATGCATGCTAATATACCGACGCCACCAAAGAGTCCTACACTAATTTTGGTGATACTAATAATCCAGCGGGATACACACTTCCAATTACGGCTATGTAAGCAATTTTATAAAGAATTGACTTAAAGCTGCAACGACAAGTGTTCCGACTACAACTGTTAACTTGGACGGCCTGTTGGGTGGTTGGAAAAGGGTGTCAACGATAGTCTATGAGTGAGGCGGACGTACGAGGTCGCTATCCCCAAAGAACTGCTGGCTTGTGATTCAGTTGACTTGGTTGGCTGCTTGCTCGTTGCAGTGCTTGTTGCCGTGATATTGATATTGTTTGCCTGGTTGCCAACCAGAGCACTGGAATTAAATGCGCGGGTCGTGTTTGATTGTAGAACCCAAGAGATACCCCCGAGGATATGGGACATAAAGAGTTCATCCTATATCAAAACGCTCGTTCTATTTCAGGTTCTCGACGAGACTAGGCGGTTGCTCACCTGCCATGTTTCGTTCAAGTGGCCCAAACTGCTATAGAAACTGCGCCCTGCAGCGCCGCCTTGCTGAACTCCGGCTCCCCTTTCTTGATACCAAGCTGTATCGACAGATTTAGACAGACGTCCTAAACATCGAGGTTTCTGTGACTTACCAGTTGGATGTGGTGTGCCTTGGTCAAAACGACGAACACCGGTATCTTCAAGTTAATTAGTGCTGAACCCTCTCCGACTTTAAACTATGCACTGACCCACATAACTCGATTCATTGGCAGATAAAACCACTATTGCGCCTAGTGCCCTTGGGTTAGATTCGAAATTATAGCTGGTAGTAGGCTGGTCAATGATTCATATTTCATTTATCATTTATCATTTCCTCCCTTACGCTTCATCCTGAACATTCCATTGCGCCGGGAGCATGCTAGTACTGGGGTGTGAAGGACCTACGACGTCAACTGTCTGCGGGCTGTAAGACGAGATGACTGTTTGGCGCGAAGGAAACTCACGAAATTTTGAAGAGCAGGATGATAGTCGAAAACGGCGCCTTGAATGGATGTCAACTTCGTGTCCTCTTACTTTGCTCGTAATTGGGTGTTAGTACTTGCCCAATTCCTTAGTATAGCAAGTCGTATTCCGGAGTGTATCGGATGCGGAATGGATTGCAAGAAAATTCCCTCCAAGGTTCAAATATTTCTGAAAAGAAGCTACTCCATCACTGTCGAGAACTCCTCTTTCTTTCAGAACAAAATCTGCGGTATAACTTGCTAGCATACCTTCGCCTGTGGTACTTAGGAAGACCAACGCGTCGTAGCTCGAAAGTATGCTGTCCGTGAACTGGGAGGGATCCTCTGTAGAAGTAAATGCGACGTTAATCGAATCCTGCTTCGTCTTCAAGGCGTTAATCGCAACGGGTATGGAGTCGTGTCGAAAACCTAGCGTCCGGGAGTAAATTAAGATACGGGCCTGTGTTGCCTGAACAGCCTGGAATTGCTCAAAAACGAGCCAGAGCTGGAGGCATAGAAGGTATATGCCAGTCATTTCAGACTCCGTACGAACCCAGTCTGAGTCCTGTAGCTGGCAGTAAAAATGTGGTTGACAAAGGAGCAAGCATCCAAAGCGCAGCTGTGCCTGGCCACTGCCAGTCAGCAAAAATAGATGCTTGAATATAATTGGAACATCGATGATTATTACTTCGGCCTCTATAGAGTCAAAACATTAGATTGCCAGGGGGTGAATATTACATGTAGAGGATAGGTGTATATATGTAACAGAGATGCATGATGTAGGTAGTAAGAGTACGGTGATATGCGACGAATCAAGGTTATTGAGTTGGTGGTAGTAGGTCAGTAACAAAAGCAAGAGCCTAAATGGATCATTGAGGTCGGCAGTCGGGTTCATCATCGTCGTCGTCGTCGTCGTCGTCATCCTCCCAGTCGTCATCATTTCCTTCGCCGAACTGCGATGCAAACCCTTGGTCAAAGAAGTTCTGGCTAGCCGGGAAAGACCGAGCACGCACATCGACAATGTCGCTCTCTTCAAAATCTGCCTCATCCACAACCTCGGGATGTGGTTCCACATCCAGCCGTTTGGGAGGAAGGACCGCTTCCACTGCCTGGGAAATCTCAAGTCACTCCTTGTGCTAAAGCGATGAGAAAAGAAATACCTTGACGTCTACAGTCTTCAGCCATTGGTCGTCTGGCATCTCTACGTCAAATATGACATACAGGTCGCCTTTTTCATCCGGCCGTCGGTATACTGGCATGCCCTCTCCCCTAAGCACAATCGAATCCTGAGGCTTGATGACTTTTCCAGGGGGCGTCGTTAACTTGACGCCTCTGCCGTCCAGGTGGGTGAGAATAATTCGTGAAAACCCGAGGAGAGCTTCCGATAATGTAATCGTGACATGCGTTAGAAGGTCGTCGCCAGAGCGCTCGAACGACTCGTGTGGGAGGACCTTCAGTAAGAATATTACATCACCAGCGGGGATTCCAGGCTGAAAGTGGTGTAAGTAGACATTGCAGGACGTAAAAAATGTGTGAAGACCTGCTGATCTCCCGCACCAGCAAGGACAATTCGCTGACGATCTGCCATCCCTTTCTCAACAAATATCTCCTGGCGGGTCTTCTCTTTGATAGTCTTCTCCCCTTTGCACTTCTTACATCTAAGGTTGTAAATGTCATGCCAAGATCACAAACCACATGCTAAAATCCAAACCTTTCTTTTTCTTTAAGCTTTTCGCCATGACCATGACAGTCAGTACATCTGGCCCTCGCCATACCATAGGCACCCGAGGGTAGCTGCTTTCATTCAGTATTCAAAATGATGAAACAAACGTCAGTGTGTACTCACTCGTGTTTTGATACGAGTCCAACCTTGCCCATCGCAAGTTGAGCAAGGTTTAGGCTTAGCATTCCCGCGAGCACCAGACCTTCGAACGGAGGAGTTGAGATAAACAGTTTCTGTGACAGCAAAGAAACTACATTACCCTTTACATACCGCACATACGACTTCTTTCTCCATGTTCATTTTGATCGATTTGCCGTTGTAAAGGTCCTCCAAAGTCACTTCATGGGGTATGATAGAATCTTCCCCTTTGCCTCGCCGTGCGTCGGGTCCAAAGTCGAATCCAAACATTTGGCGACCAAAGAATTGAGCAAATATTTCTTCCGCCTCCATACCGTGTCCTCCACTACCTGGTCCCGAGAGACCTTCCATACCATGCGTATCATAGACAGCGCGTTTGTTTCCATCACTTAGAATTTCATAGCTAATGGAATGCACCACTTCATGAGAGTTGAAAATGTGATGCTAGAATGAATACAAACGCTGCAGCCATTTCTTGGAATTTTTGTCCAGCCTCCGGGTCATTGATGTTCTTATCCTAATAACTCTTGTGAGTAGTCTCATCAAGCAGATGGGCGGGCAGGTAATACGTACTGGGTGGTGTTCTTTGGCCTTCCGCGTAGTAAGTTCGCAGCGGCAAAATCATGTCTAATTGAAGTATACCTTTTTCCGGTAGGCTTTTTTGATGTCCTCTGTAAATTGGACATTGACTGGCGGAAACCCATAAAACACTTCAATACGCACCTTCGGACGCATCGAAAGTAACGTCGAGAAGTTCATAGAGATGAGTCTCAACAGGCACTTGAGGAATAAGTTAGATTAGAATTGAATGAATGGGCCTACGCACTTCTGAATTCTTCCGAGTTGTACCACTCAAATTGAATCCAGGTATAAGAGACAAACTTGACAAGGACAGCGTACTATTCTAGACCAGAGATCGGCTTGGAAATTTTTAAGCGGAGCTCAATTCCTTTTTCCCTTGGATAATTTACGCTAGGTCTTGCAATCTCTACCCGAACCATCAAGTACCCGCCCACACCCGTTCAATTTGTAGAAACGCAGAGCCAAATTTGTGAGTAGTAGCATTCTTTCCCTTTGCATAGATGATGCTTCTTTTATCTTATCTACATTGTCTGACTGGTCAAACCAGACTCGACGAAAATTTTTATCCCTGATTTTTTGTTTTTTTTCCTCCTCCTTGTTACGAAGAGACAATACTAATCTCAGTTTTTTTTTGGCAGCTATGTCTTAGTCGTTAAATAGTCGGTGGCCCTGCCGTCTTTTATATACAACTTACGAGCTATCCAAGAAGCCCTTGGCTGGCCCCTACCTGTATCTATTTACACGATGAACTTCTATTTTGAAGCTGCCAAGACTCTGGACCGCCTCGATGCGAAAGAAGGATCTATCAAAGGCATTATTGCGACCCTACCTGAGAAAGATAGGAAGAGGACAGCTGCCCTTGTTATCGAGACTTTAAAATGTAAGGTATCCAGTCACGAATTCTAAGACATTCAAAGTACAGATATGTTACGCAGTCAAGCCGGTCCTCTTGGAAGTTATCGAAAAAGCAAAGCTTATGAAGGAGGAGCGCAAACTCACATCAAAAACTCTTGCCCTTGTCCTGGTGCATGACCTTCTCCTGGCTCGCGGTATACAAGCGGGA
Source organism: Gymnopilus junonius (assembly GCA_015501075.1). Lineage (NCBI taxonomy): Eukaryota > Fungi > Basidiomycota > Agaricomycetes > Agaricales > Galerinaceae > Gymnopilus > Gymnopilus junonius. The sequence continues at coordinate 290,824 of JADNYJ010000015.1, forward strand.
GACGGGCCTATTAAGCAGGCTGTTCTACGCCACAAAACACGATTACACGGAGAGTTACAGAAACAAAAGATCAAGCGCGGAGTGACATCCAATGAACAATTGGCACAGAGCGGAGATGAAAGAGCAGGTGATTTTGTCCCTTATAGTGAAGGGAGTTAACCTCTAAACATCTTCTGAAGCGTCAATGCCACGTTACGTTCGTGTCAACACGGTCATCGGAACCACGGAAGATATCATCAAGGTCTTTGTTTCACGGGGGTATACTCTTTCCGATCCCTTTTCCTCTAGCAAGTGAGGAATGCCCATGAATATTGAAATATTAGGCCATTGACATTTCCCTCTGGCAGGAAAGGATTTCTGAAGGACCCACACGTACCTGATCTGTTATTATTCCACCCTTCGACCACATTTCAAGACGATGACCTCTACATTTCTGGCAAGATCATTCTGCAGGATAAAGCATCGTGCTTTCCAGCTGTAGTCCTTTCCCCTCCTGCTAGCGACAACAGTGTCGTAATCGACGCTACTGCAGCCCCGGGGAATAAGACCTCTCATCTTAGTGCCCTCATGAAAAACAAAGGAAAGGTTAGGATAACATCCTGAAACGTGATAGAGGTTGCTGAGACAGAATATCTTTAGTTATTTGCTTTTGAGCGTGACAGGAAAAGATTTTCCACCCTCAAAATGATGCTTTCCAAAGCTGGATGTTCAAACACTGTTCCGATTAACGCCGACTTCCTCACTATAGATCCTCATGATACACAGTATTCCTCCGCCACTCATATGTAAGGCAGCGGCAATGATGTTATCCTAACAGGGCTGAATCATGGTGTTATTACAGTCTCCTGGATCCTTCATGCAGTGGTTCTGGAATAGTTAATCGACTGGACCACTTACTTGAAGCAGGTAAGGTGGAAAAGGATTATCATCCGTTCATACAACCTAATGCTATTGGTTACCAGAAACTGAAGACGAAACAGACAAAGATCAGCGTTTGGACAAGCTGGCGGCATTCCAACTGATGATGATTAAGCATGCCATGAGGTGTAAGTTGTTCGCTGTCTTTGAAATTTGCGTTCGAGGACCCCATCTCATCTGAACATATGGGGTTTGCCCTACACCCAGTTCCTAATGTGAAGAAAATCGTGTATTCGACGTGCAGTATTCATGCCACAGAGAACGAGCGTGTTGTGCGCAATGCGCTCAATTCTGAAGAAGCGCGGGCAGTAACATTTCGACTGGCCTCCCGTAATGAAGTCCTACCTACGTGGCAACGACGAGGGTACCCCGATGAACTAGAGTCTCCAGGTGCCTCCTCATTTCTTTCGTTTCCCCGACCTGAAGGCTAGATTCACTTTCCTAGATGATGCATCATCCCTGATTCGATGTCTACCGGGCGAAGATGCCACCAATGGTTTCTTCGTGTCGTGTTTTGTGAAGCCTGGCAACTCTTTAACATCAAAAAGGAAGATGGACATCGAAGGTGAAACAAGTGATCCACTTCTTCACAACCCTCGCAAAAAGAAACGCGCCAAAAGCAAGTCAAATAAATAAATGCTGACTAAAGCTATATTTTTTTTCCCTATGTGTGACAGAACATACACAGTGCTTAAGGTCATCGACAAGAAATATACCCTGCCTTGTGGTAACCCAGTAGAACAGTTTCATGATAAAACCTGTAATGTCAGAAGTATTCGGATGTTACTTTTGCTTGTTAATAAAAAAAGTTGGCGCTAGAGAGAAGGTTACAGGTAACACGGGTCAATAACCGACGAAGTTGGCGCTAGCTAATTTGCTCGGAGGCATTTAAGTGCTACAATGCTGTTAGAGGTGGGAATGCCAGAACGTCGTCAAAAGGATTAGCTGAGTTACTGTGCGTATTGGCCAGAATAATACTGCGAGTAGTTGGAATAATCTTGAGGTTGCTGATAGCCCCAGGATAGCCAGCCCACTGACCGCCTGCTCCATATCCCCCGGGCGTACCGTACCCGGATCCATAACCTGCTTGAGGGGGACGATAACCCTGTTGCTGACTGTTATTAGAAGGTTGTATCCATGATTCCGGCCTACGCCAAGGAGGGATGTTGGAGCCACCAGCCGTGATGTCGTGCCCCATGCTGGGTGCATCCCATGGTGACTTGCCTGTGTCACCTGAACCTGCATTTTCTCCTAATTCAGCCATAAGACTTGCATATTCAGAGTCAAATCCAGTTCTGTTAATGGAGGGTGAGGGTCCGCTTATGGTTACAGCCTGTGCGTTGGGATCTTTGTTGACAGTGCAATCCCGTGCCATGTGACCTGCGCTACCACAGACACGACAAATGATGTTAGCTGTGAAATTTCGCTGTTCTGGACAGTCGTATTTTCGATGCCCAACACCACCGCAATTCTGACAGATCTGATTCTCATCGTCACGAAGTGTTCCATTCAGGGCAGCCAATTCGCGCAATTGGTTTCGCTTGTGGTCGTTTTGCCCCTCGGGAGTCGACGCAGCCTGGAAGGATATTTAATGAAAATTTATTCACGTCAGGACAGAGGGACTTACAGTTTCAATAACTTTGTTGATCATCTTCACGCATGCTGCAACCTTCTCATCTGTATCAGCAAGAACAAGGCAGTGAAGATCCTCTTCGGCGTCATCCGCGTATTGATCTGGGCGAGCCTTCCCTTCTTTTACGCTGCCTTTACCGCGAATACTAATTTTTGCCCCACTTTCTCGCTCCATTTTCTTCAAACTGTTGCCACGAGGCCCAACAAGCAAGCCAAAGAAATTGATCTCTGGGAATTCCTTTACAGGAATGTAAACTTTGTCAGAGGGACGCTGAGAACGTTTCTGCTGATGATATTCCACGGGAGGACGGAAGTTAGGGTCGTTCTTCATAGCGCGGTCTACAAGTTTGATACGTTCATCTTCAAGCTTCTTGCGGTAGCGTACTTCACGCGTGTTTGTCCTCCGACCGTGAGCATCATATGTCGGCGGTGGAGAGGGTGATCTACGGTTTCAGATGAGTATATGCGTCAGAATCCCAAAAACACGAGACAAGCCTTTCGCGTTCTGGAGGAATGAAGTCATTCAGCCTAAGCTTACGGTTGATCTCTTCTAACCGAAGATGGATAGCATAGTTATCGAGCTGAGCTTGAGAGACACCTGCAGCGGAGATTGCTGTCGGCAAACCAGGGATCTCGGTTTTAGCCTCTCCCCAACGGCTACGCCTCTTGCGGGGAGCGTTAGGGTCAACTATGAAATGGGATGGTTAATTCAGAAATTTGGTTAGCAAATTGGTCAGCGTCAGCCAAATCATGATCAGATGCATCTCCAAGACAGAAATTTGCATACAACCTCGATAAGTTGACGGAGCGGTGCACGATGCAATGAAGTTAGATTGGCAAATCTCTTGATCGCTTACCTCTGGATTCTCCATTGACCGGCGACTCATCTCGACTGCGTTTTGGACTCTCCTCCTGATTGTAAGACTTCGGATATACAGACGGTGATGGCTGAGCGAGTTGAGGTGCAGGGGCATCATCTGCGGGTGCTGGACCAAAACGACGACGTTGGCCAAGCGGGACTGGTACAAACGGCAAAAAGAGGTCAGACTATACTTTCGGAGCAAAAAGAGTAGAAATATACCGTCATTTGTCCCAGTAATTTGGCGAGTTGCTGGCTTCCACATTTTTGAAAAGTATCCAGGAAAAGAGAGGTAAATCGTTGGAAGTAAGGAGCAGAGTCACGGAACTGAGGCGGACGTCCACGTTAGTCTGCTTTCAACTCCGCTGCTGACCAATCATCTTTGCCGATGACTCGCAGTCGCCTTTTCCGATTTGGGACTTGACCAATATCCTCCACTACTTTGCGCACTGTGGTCAGCTTTACTTCTGCCCCCATACCTGGCGTCTATTTCTCAAATGAGACATAGCACACAAAGGTGATTGAAAATATTTATCCTTTTATTTGCAGTTTTCTGGAAACTTCAGCATACTACCTTGGCTTGCTACTACTTAAGTATATTGCGTCGAGACTCCGTCAGCCTCGAGCCTTCTTACGCAGCTTGCGTGTCAAACTTGAATAGAGATCCATGATACTTGCTGCGCTTTAAAACCATACTTTCGGCCTCAAGGCTAGATTGTCTTTCCATTTCTACAACAAGTTTCGAGCCATTCTGTAGCTGCCGGGAGAGGAGATCCTCTATATAATACGCTTCCCGTCTGTACTACTCTATGATGCTTCCTAGAACCAGTGCACCAGAAGAAATCGGCCATCCTATAATCGCAAATATCTGCACATTAGCTTCTCGTGCAGCACGACACTTATTTCTCGCGTGGTCTTATCATATTCATAAATCATTACCTATCGTGGACAAGTTGTGACGAGGAAGTACAGGCCGACATCTGAATATGCGTCAGAAGCGTGGCCCCCTATCTTGACCAGATGGAACCCACTCCAATGACAGAACGGCTTGATTATCTCGCTAGTAGGAATGGACCGTTTCCTGGGTCTATTTATTCTCGTGGTATCGCGTCGCTGCTACGTCTCTGTACCCCATTTTCTGCCTAGCACCTAGCGGTGGGAAGGAAATCGCTGGTGCTGACTGCATATTAACACTACTCTTTTGGAAGTACATACACAAACCCTCAGGCGACGCCTCATTGTTTTAAAGTCTTTTAAATAAATTGATGTCATTTTGACGTATGGAAAGAACAGGCCACGCACTTAACATGTTGAATCTTGCCATACTTATCAAAAGGGAAGTATTCAGGCACTCCTGTTACTTGGTTCCGTTGTGGATTTTTTCACAGGTGATTTACCATATGGTTGATGTCCGATGATATTCTGGGGTTGGAGATGGCCTATGGCAGCTTCTCGACGATACGCAGGACTAGAATTATGTGTGTATATTGTGATTGGTTTCTGTGTTTTTCAGACATATTTATCCGTCGCTTTACTACCCAACAGCTTAAGAGGCCACATGATGATGTGCTTAGATCAAGGCATCGGATTAATTTATTCACCTCGCGTCGCGCTCGCGACTGTTCGAACCGGGAGATGCCTTGAGGGGTAAAGCCTGGTAAAGCCGCCCGGTTAGGTTTTGACTCCCGCTCGTCAAAGATAACCCATTCATATCCCAATAAAGGGATCCGTGGAACTGGACGGTGGACCGTCCGGATTCGGAGCTTGGGGATACTTGTATAAATTTTCTCCGCATTTTCACCTGCGATTAGAATATGCGATGAACTTGAAAGAGGTTGGAGTATGTGTTCAATGTGTTCAAATTGGCATAAATATGCCTCCCAAAGGAACAGAAGACGGTGTCTTGTGTGAACAGTGGAACTAAGGGACCCGATAGATTAATGAGGAAATGGAGGGGTGTTGCTTTTTAAGTTTTAGTCGGTGCCAACCGATCATCCGGATTTAGGGGTTGCCCGAAAAGATAGCGGTCACGGTGTGACGAAGAGAATTATTTGCCGATCTGCAAACAAGATCTCGATTGTCAGCAGCAAACTCAAGCAAACTCACCGCATTTTCTGCAGCACAGCAGTGCATAATTTGCCCTAATTTGCCTTTTGCACCGCATAATCTCGCATAATGGTATGGGCGGATTTATGTTAGAGACGGAACGGCGATATTTAGAGTCGGCGGTGTACCTGATACGTTGCAAATTTCCGGACTGATTGCAGCAGACTGCAGTCAGGATACGTTCGATGTCTTCTTCCACCCTTCGTGACGAAGACACTACGACCGGGTCAGGAGGTATGTGTTGACTCCAAAATCGTGATCAATAGATCTGGCCAGAGAGTTACTGTCGGCGAGCACTGCCAGCTTCAATTTCGGATTTTGATGTGATCGCACGTCATTGCTACCGACCGCCTGTGCACTTATCTAGAGGCCGATACCTACAAATGATTAGATAGTGTAAAGTGTGTACTTGATTATAGGATGAAGAGACCTCTTTACATTCCTGTACAACTTGAATGTAAGCTTTGACCAAATGGATGGATCCATATAACCAGACTACTAGCTGTGCTTTATTTGCAAGATCCGGCTTATCATCTACTTATATGCAGTAGATACACTCAGGAGTTTTGAGATTTTGAAATTTGTGCCGTCTTATCACAAGACTGCAATATGGATAGTGGAGCTTCCAGAGATTTCCACAGATAATCTGATCTCCTTTTTTCATATTTAAATGATGCTTCAGTCAGCATTGAAGGAATACTTTCCCCAACTTCTTCACGGCATTGCAGAATGGTCAACAAGTCAGGAAAGAATCAGTATAAAAATTGCCGTGCGTCCTTAACAAGTCATACCAAATTTATCAGCTTATGTGATTTTCTAGCTCCGCGTAATTGTCCGGAGACGGCAAAAGTCCTTAGAGACTACCACCGACAAGGTCTTACCAATGCCGATGAAATTGCAAGCCTTTTTGCTGCTGAGCACTCTGAACTTGGAACATTAAGGTCATCTTTTCTTCCTTCTTTTCAAACTATTCAGCAGTAACTCACATGTTTCCAGTGCACGTTCTGTTGCCCGGAGGAAGTCAGATCTTGGTCTGACTGGCAGTGGTCTGACTACGAAGAACCTGCCCTTGACAGTCAAGCGCCAACTTGTATTGGACCAGATGAACCTCGATCCGTTAAGTCGAAAAGGTCCCAACACGATCCGTGAAAACATCCTCAACAAGACTGGCACTTCTCTTACAAGGTAAGTATCTTTATTCATTGTTCTTGCTCTCCTTTTCTCATCCATTTATCAGAGATTTTGTGCGTGATGAGATGCGCCTGCATGACCCAGATGGCTTTGAGCTCCGGGAACCAACTGCTAAGAAAGTTCACCGTGAGCAGCTTACTGCACTTGGACCACATCATGAGTGGTCTGCAGATGGCCATGACAAGCTTTCAACAATTGGGTTTCCAATATGGGCTGCACGGGACAAATGGGGTTCACAGTGGCTGGGTCTTTGGGTGCTCCCAAATAACAGATGGAAATTGGCCATTGGTTTTCTTTATCTTAACCTGATTTACATCCTTGGTGGTATGCTTTTTTATGACTCTCATTTCATTCCAGTTATCATTAACTTACTCATGACAGGCATGCCTTTTCAAAGTACAACAGATTGTGGATCGGAAACAATAACAATGTTTGGCCTAGCAGTTGCTTTGCGGTATGTGTTATTTGCTATCATATTTATCTACCTGGCAACTGAGTAAGATTTTAAAGAGAGATTTTTTTTCCTGCTGTCCCACATGAAGAGCTTCCAGCCCACCGCTTTTTAAGGAGTGTCCACAATATAACGATTGAACAAGGCTGGAAGCGTCTTCGCTTGCAATGGGGTGATAACATCAAGGCATTTTATCTGGCAGGTGTTGCTGCATACAATTCTAATGATGTTGATCAATAGTACGTGCTGCTCTGCTTAAGTTTCTCTTATTCTTATATCTGCTTTCAGTAATCTTCATGAATGGCTCTGGCCTAAATTCATCCAGCAAGACCTTGATGCATTGAGGGATGAGTATAATAATCACAAAACCCGCTATGACAAGAACAAGCTCTTACCATCTGGTGTCTCACCGAATGTTGCAATGGCTCTTTATCCACAGTATGGAGTTGAGAGTTATCTGATACCTGTTGACCGGAATGTTATACTCAAGTTGATGGCTGACATTGGGGGTGAGGATCTCATTCGTTTTGTGAGTCGTGAATTTGAGGAGCGGGCAGAGGCTGTTTATGCATTTCTTGGATGTCCTCCTTTGGCAGCTGACACTATTTGGCCACTTTTCTGGAAGATGTTACCCTTCATACGCAATGCACCTGATGTAAACTCATAAATATAATAATGATTCAATTTGATTTGCCTACTACTTTAATATTAAATGAGGGGGGGTTTCTTATGACTACTGAGCACTGACTATTAGTTAAAATATTTGTTACTCCCAACCTTCACGGAGAGGATGAGAACGTCGAGGGATGGAATGAACAGATTTACCATTCTGAGCTTCAACCTCTACTTCATTACCATTCTCAGCACTAGGAGCTGCAATGAGTGACTGGTCAAAGGTGCGGATATCGTCGAGGTCAGCCATTCTACAAAATTTGTTGCATATATGTTGCTTAACAAATTTGTAGATTTGCGAAGGCCCCAAATCCCAATGACCTGAAGAAAATGACTTCAGCAGTAAAGAGTAAGTATTGGAAATGAAGCGTTTAGTCAGAAAGATTTCATACCGGTGTGTGGGCTTGTGGATCAAACAAAATGACAGTTTGATCTGGAAAATTGCCAGGATAAACAAGACCTGCGAGGCAATAGTCAATAATCAATATTGTTTCAAAATAGTAATGCATTTACCTTGAAGATCAGCAAAGAGGTATTGACCAGCACTATCAACCAATGCGGAGTGGATGAAAGCATTAATAACTGCAGGAGTGCATATTTGTTATTTTCAATGTCAGTATTTCCAACAAAGCAAACTTCTTCATTCCCCTTTGCTCGTATATCAAGGAGTGGTGCTGCAAGAAAAGTGTTGAAGAGCATATTCTGTAACTGGTCTGCAGCTGCGCAGCCAAGGTTTTTGAGTGGTGGTACCAACTGGCCTATAAAGGTGTCTGATTCTGAATGCCATTCTATACCTTAAGCGACTGATGAGTAATTAATGTCTAAGGAACATATAATGACATATCTTACAAGGTATAAGGCTTGTTTGATATTCTGAGGCATGCCGAATGCGTTTTTAAAGTCTTCCAGGAAGTACTCTCCACGTCTAAGGAGTTTGAGCTCATCATGCAGGTCCGTCGAGTTTTGTGTATCAAATGTCCAGGAAGGGATGCCTTGAAAGATGGCATATTCCTTGCCACCAAGACGTCCCTAATTTACAATGAGTATGACAGAACTGCAAGTTTAATGCTCAGACTCACTTTGAATGCATATTTCGACAGGCCTTTAGAGATGTAACCACCAACTGGTAGGCCCTCCTTGGCATGCTTCAACCAGCCATCAGCAATTTCAATATCTTCTAACTCATCACTGACAATCTCGCACATGCGACCAGTCTCGTCAAGTTCATAATCAAAGCGCGTGAATTGAAATGTCTCATATTCAAGCTTCTCGGCAGGACCGACTGTCGAGACTTGAGAGGCCCACTCTGCTCGGAATGCACTCCGATAGCGACTGGCAGGTGCAGTAAGCCCTAGGTCATACATGAGATCCTACTTTGAAAGGAAATATACTATATGTACCTTTAATTTTTCGAACTTTTCGCTTTGGCGGTGATGTAGCTGGTGCAGAGTTGGAACGCCTCTTGGAAACAGCAATCACATCAGCATCAGAGAAGTTGGCCTCCTCATCGATGGCTGGCTTCTAGAAGAGTGAGATAAAATCAATTCAGTGCATACTATAGTCAAATAGAAGATGAATAAATACCTTCTCCCAAGCCGTGAACCTCAGGATCAACTTGCGCTTGTTTTCTGTTGTTGGCGATAGTGTTCCCGATTTCTGAAGCTGGTTGAAGAGTTCGCCTACTGTGCCCAGTAGATATGAATCATCAATCTTTTGATTGTCACTACCTTGTACCAAACTAACTTCAACAGATGAACTGGATATGAAGATGTCAGAACAAGGAGGAAGGTAAAGATAGGCTCGTACTCGTCTGTCAGAAAAGAGAGAAGAGGGCGCCGGTCCTCAGGAATATCAAGGTAGGCCAGCTCGGCCTTGCGAAATAGATCTTTCAAGACATCTGTGGCCAGATGTCCAGAACTGAATGTCATCGCAAATTTATTTGCTTGAAGCTAATCACCATTTCAGCTACTTAACAGGAATGGAATGTTTGATGACACACCTTTTTGGCGACCCCAAGATTAAGAGGCCAGTAAAACAACACCACTTGAAACATTATATCATCACCCTTGTTCTGCTTGCGCATAGCGGCAGTCCTTGCGAGGATATTCTGTGAGGCTTGAGATTTGGTGGCCACAGAGTGAACTTTCTGATGAAGTCGACTCTGACTTGCTTGCCTTTCAAAAAAAGCGGCCGAATGGTGGATGTTTTGCGCAAGCAAATTTATGCCAGGGTCTACATGTGCAGTTGGATTGGCTGCTTTAAATCATATGTCAGTTTCTAGAAAAGATACCCAAGTAAGATCTTACTGGTAATGTTGCTCTGGCGTTTCTTGCAAGGTGCACACAGGGGGTCCTTAAGAAAGCGCCAAATAACACCACATCCAGAACACTGGCCTTGACTCTGCAAAGTTAAGTATGAGTGAGAGTAATAAATGATGGTAAGCACAAATTACGCACATCAACTTCTCCCCAACTGTCTTTAGGAAGGTTGGCTTTCTTCTGGCATGCCTGGCAATTGTCGGTGTCGAGGTATAGAAATGCTCGCGAACATCCCTGACAGTCAGGCATGGCGCAGTTCCCGAAAGAACCTGCTGGTAAGCACACTGCCTTTTATATTGTGGTCGCGGCTCTTTCAATGCATCTGCACTAAAAATCTGAAACACGAAGTTAACATGAAAATCTCGCAACACCAATTAGGAGGCATACCACAACTATGTATGAGGCAACGAAGCTGGCATTGAAGCTGGCAGTCCAAAAATAAACAACCATTAGATTGAAATTGGATTTTAATTGATTGAAAACGCACCCTGTAAGCCCAGGACATAGTGTTTCCTCAATGAAATAGGTTATATGGGGGAGCCTTGTCTGATTTTCAACTATTGACCTGGATTTAATTGGAGGATTAGCATTAAGCATGCTGAATTCAAGAGTCAACCGTCGCATATATTGAGTCTGAGTGCGCATTGATTGACGTGCCTTAAAAGAGCCGACAACAATTTCAAATTGAGGTGATCATCATAGAAAGTGGCCGAATACCTTGGCAAATGTTGTATCTGTAGCCCATCTCAGGTCTCTCATCCTGGTTTGAATAGCTAAACTTGAGGCGAGCAACAGGTGGCGCATAGACGCAGAGGGTTGAAAGCAAGACTAACCGTGGCACCGAGAATGTAATTATCAGATCAACAACTTCCGACCAGGTGATATTCACATGGGTTTTGACGCGTCACGACCATCAGTGTCACACTCTTTGTTGATTGGGACATATATGTCCCGACTTTTTGTCACACAAATTATACCCTCATACCAAGTAAATATCGCAACAATTATGTCTCCTACAATTTCTGCAGCCCTAGGAGGTCTTGACGGATGGTGACTGATGTGCCTGCAGTACTAAGCAAAGTACAACCCGTTCAGCCAACTAGTTTTGGCAACAAATCGGACTTTTAATTACATCACGTGAAATGGCTATACCCGGAGACTGACTACCGAACATCAATCACAAATCTGATATCCGAAATTGAAGCTGGCAGTGCTCGCCGACAGTAGAGTGGTCCCTATAATCGCACACCAGCCTGGAAAGTCGTGCAGACCTTGCCGCGAGTCGTTTAAGGGTACCTGTGATTATATCTTGAGATCCAAAGATCACCGAGGAAACTTCATTCAAGGATCGATTAGTGAAGAGCTGAAGCGCTCGAACAAATGTAAGTATGTACGAGGGCAGGAGTTAGCCTGCCCTGGCTTCGATCGCACTGCTATTTATGGCTCACGATTGTATTGCCGATGCGCCTCGTCGGAAGGTCCTTTATATGTTCTTGTTGAACAGCAAGAAAATACTCTCTCCTCGGTGCCCTCTCGCTTACCTTTTCCATGTCCTCTAAAAGAGGCCGCAAGCGAAACGATAATCTCCCACCCAACCGCGCTCGAGATGTCCAGAGAGCATTTCGCGCTAGGCGCGCGGCGCATCTGCAGGTATGAAATTACATTCCCCCTATTTGTGAAATTTCATTAATGCGCCGTTGTTCCCTCGGTAAATTTTATGCGTTTAGGCCTTGGAGCAAAGAGTTTCCGAGTTGGAAGAAGAAAATGGATGTCTCCGCCAGGCGTTGAACCTCCCCCCATCAAGCAGGCCTCCGTTAGGCAGGGGTCCTACAGGAAAAGATAAACCAAAGATTTACGATAGCAGCGGAAGCTTGCAATCCTTGAGCTTGCACTCAAGCCGTGATTCATCTTCTGCAGACTCCCCTGCCTCTCGCGCAAGTTCGCATTCCCCAACGGCCGTTACAGTGTCGATGTCTTCGCGTCCCATGACAATCATCGAACAAGATTCTTGGGACGATTCGATAGCAGTAAACCAACGTACACAGCACCAACACACCCACCCTGAGGTCGCAGGCCCGTCCGAACCATCTTACCATCTTGCTCCAGTGCCGATCAAGCCTATCCAATACCCAATATACAACAATACATTCCCTTCGACATCTCGATCCTTATCGAATAATTTGTACACGGGGAGCATAACTCATTACTCTCATTCATCCGATCGTCCTATGAATAACAGCTACGGTAGCCAGTCCTTTAATTTTCGTACAGAAATTCGCGACGAGTCGCGTCCCCAATATTCCTATCTCCAGTCCTTCCCTTCTCAAGATCCGAACATGCACAGCGAAACGGCCCCCCCTCCCAACCTCCATACCGATAGTCATCCCCATCATAACAGGCAACGGGAGTCTCCACTACCATATCCCCACCGACGGTCCTTGACCGACCCTCAAGGCTTTTCTATAGGCGAGGGTTTTCCACAACTCCCCAACCCCGCGCAGATCCCAACCCACCCTCGTACACCCGATTATCTGAGACCCCAAGACACGATCCAACTGACGGCTGCCTCGCGGTCAGGAGCATATGACAGTCGGCTCAACCCCGTCCCCTGACAGCAGCCATTGTCGAATGATCACGACTCTTTTGACACGCCCCGAACTCGTCGATGCCCAATAAATGACGAACAATATTGTATCGCTATTCCAATTAAGACCCACTGGTCCTATTCCTGGCAATATAAATATACCTAGATATGTACTAGCATCTACATTACACCCAACTTACTTCCTTTCTCTACTGGTTACAGTGAGGAAGAGGCTACTTCAGGTTCGTTCCAAATATTTGACCCAGTAATCTGAATCGGAATCCCATCATCATGGACGTTGAAGCTTTCGCGCGACGCGGGAGGGTGGCGTTGATGTAAGGTAGCCTTTACCCCAAGCAGCAGTAATCATCAGGCCATCGAAAGTGGCTTGAATCCACGTGCATCAGCGACCATGAAAGTCCCTTCATTTTAGTTTTTCACCTCTAAGGCATCCAGGAAATAATTAAGTGTCATGATTATTTTCTATCTATGGAACATCGCAGTCGTGACCGCCGGATCTTCGGGTTTCCGACCTCTGGATCTATCGTCAGGATTTGATATACTGCCGCTGGTAAAGCTTAGTGTTACTTGATATGGCCACAAAGGATCCGGATATTTCTATCGTAGATAGTGCATTTAATGGCAGAACTTGTCTAGTTAGCAGTGGGGCTAATATACTATACGTGGGGAATGTGGTGCTCAACAAGACATAATGCAGAACCGCAAAGGTAGCCCTGGGGTCGACTCGAGGGCCGTCAAATCATTGATAAAAACCGTCCTAATGGAGACTACACCAGTCCACTCGACTCTCGACACCGTATCGTTTTGCAAGCCATTGATTGGCGGTCTTAAAATGCCCATTACCTAAGAAGCCCTTGTTGGCAGAAAAAGAAGAAGGGTGCTGTGAGTGCCGATTAGATCAAAATGCCAGCACCTCTTTATTGATCACTTGCCGCGCTAGTGAGAATCAAGTGCTTTTTCTGTAATATTGAATACATCAGCACAAGAATAACAATCTGAAATGAAGCTAACCTTGTCTAGTTTAGCGACTCTCTTTGAAGCATAAGCGCCCCAAGCCATAAAAACCACACCGCGGCCGAATCCACTGGGGCCCCCTACAAAGACTCCGCTTGGAAGATTTGCCCCACCATACTTATCCACCATGCTTAGGATGCAATCAGTGAATTGTTCCCAACCTTTATTAGCATGAGAATTAGCTTCTCCTTCACAAACAGTTAAACAAGAGTTTAACAGTAAAACTCCATTGTTTGCCCAAGCTAAGAGATTCCTGCCAAGGAGGAATATATTTCAACAGGAAGGCTTAAGCAAAGAAAAAAAAATATTCACCCATGGCTGGGAATATTGAATGCAGGATATTCAGACTTGATTTCTGTATAAATCTAGAGTTAAAAAGTAGGTCAGTGAGGTTCCAGTTGCAATCGAGGCCTCCCCTCACATTCCTAAGTGATGCCGGAATAGCTACACCACCATGAACCGAGAAACATAGGCCTGTACCCAGATAATAGATTAAGAGTACTAGAAATGGCAAGTAAGATGATATCTCTTACCATGAGCTTGACCTTTGCCATGATATGGATCTGAAATAGTGGTAATATCAGTTTATTGTGGATCATGCACACTAATGAGTTGGGAAAAAGTGAAACCTTGTCCTAAAATGACAACTTTCACCTTTCCCAAAGGTGTGGCATTTGACCAGGAATAGATATCTTTAGCTGATTTGCTTCACCATTAACATCAATTTGGATTGCCATGAAACAGTTTGATACCACACCAGGAGGATATACTCTGAGCATGGAGGGAATGTCACCTATTCCTCGGACACCCTCTTTCCACAAGAATTCCTTTAAAGCAATAAAGTAAGGCCTTTTAATTTCATCTTTGAGGACCTTTAGCCTATGACATTGCAATCACATGAATTAATGTGAGTATTGAAATGGAATGTGGTAGGAGTAAAAGACATGCCAGCTTTTGCCCATTGTCTCACACTCAAGTTGCAAAAGAGACCTCTCTTTTTCAGATAGAGATTCTTGATATGCGCTTAAAGAGAAAGGGATGGCATTCAGCTTCAGCGGACCGCTGGCCAATGCAGATTGGTCTAGTCTCAGGGCACTTGCGTTCACATCGACAGAAACCTTTGGAGAATCACAAGATTGCTTCAATTCATAAGCAGAGGAAGATTTGGCATCTCCCTTTCCTTGTGCTCTTGGAAAATGCATGTCGAACAAGGTGCGCTGACGCTTTTCAACTCGTAGACATGCATTTGGAGCCCGACCGTCTTCAGCCTCTTCAGAGTCAGATCGCGGCCGTTTCTTGAATACGCCCCGGTCAACGTCTTCAAGATATAAGGACGTGACATCCTTCGTCATTTTGTGGAAGGAGACGCGGTTTGACACGAAAGAAAAACAAGCTGCTGGCGACGCGTAAAGGAAAAGTTAACCCTGGTGGGAACCTGTCAATATCGGTGCCTCTATTTTTAGAATGTAAAAATAGACGGTTACACGTGATTGTGGTTCTAACTTATCGTGCCCAGTCACACCCACTTGCCGTAGCGACACGGCCTGAAACTCACTACATTCGTCAAATCTTTGGCTTCCTCTGCAGCTGGTTGGAACGGCTAACTTGTATTCAAACTGCCTCGCTCACACTCGTCTCCTTCTCCACCCTCGTCCAAGCAGGCTGCTGGACGAAGTGATACGCGAAAGCACCCACAAAATGGCCAAAGGTTTCGGCGTCGGCAAGGTTCTGCAATTGTAGATGCAAGTGAAAAAGCCAAAGTGCAGGATTGGAGTACGAGTTATCATGCTGGGTCATCGAGGTGATTTTATGGCCATTGCTCATCACCAAATGCGCTAATAGTCCTTGTGGTAGTTCCGGTTCTCGATGTAGCTCAGATGATGAGACCGATGATGACTATGATTTCCGGGTCGAGCGTATTCACAGAAAAAATTGCGCAACGGCGAAGGCAGTCAGACGTTCTTAAATTCTTCAACCCGCAGATCCAGCCCTCATGGGCACTCTTCCGGCGAGTCTACTGCTACAGCTTCCGTTACCAGTAAGAACAGACGCACCTCCTTCACTCGCTCGAGATCTCCCATCGTCCTCCGTCCTACACCTGGCATGAAGTCGCTTCACAGGCACATATCTCCTGCTGTTGTCGCAATCCGCACCAAGTATCTTCACCCCCTGTGCCACGGAATATCCTTCCAGGAGAAAGCCGTTTTCAATCGCGCATACCCTTTTCCTCCCTGTCATATTGCTTTTCAATTGACAGCAGAAAATTAGGAGAATCAATACTCCTTTTAGCATCTCTCTTACTTGCAGCGTATTCCATCGCAAGATATCCGACGCCAAACATATCATATATCACTAATCGAAACACGCATACCTGGCTAGCCATTGGCAAGTCCTTTTCATTCGTTATCCTCATTTAATGCCCACTCACTCGTGTTTTTAGAGATTCAAATTATCTCTGTCATCTCATTCATATATCTAATATGGACTCATTCTACGATATCGAATATTAATAATACGCCAACAAATCTGAAACATTCTGTACCAGCATATTCTCCACTATCTCTACCAGTACGACCAGCATCCCCTCGTTTTTTAGAAGGCAACAAGCGCCACCCTTATCTATCTATTACGGATAAAAAAGACTTCGGCTATGTTTGGATGTCTGTCCCAAAGAATTACCGGTATGTTCTGTCTGCTTTGATAACTGATTTTAGTTTTTAATCTTGGTTTATAGTGAATGTCGTGATGACGGAATATATACCGGACTTTTGCTCGGACCTCTCATCTCCTTGTCTCTCCTTTTCGCCTCTATCAAACAAGTGTCCTCAAAATCAGAAGCGCTCCCCGCAGGATGGTTGGTTGAGAATCCCCGTGTCCTTCAAAACCCGCATGCCCACCTTTCAGCTACTCAGGCTGCCCTACTATCGCGATACAGTTTGGTGAACCTGAGCACCTTTTGCGCCACAATTCTTCTTTTGCATGTTTGCGCGTCCTGGTGGATTGAAGGTCGAGTCCGGAAACATGGAAGTGTTGAAGGAGAACGCGCATCCGTTCCGCGCAGTGAAGGCCGACGCTCTTGTATTATATCCTCTTCGCACTTGGATCAAGTGTGTTGATGGTCGCTCTTAAAATTATCATGCCGGTCTATGGTGTTAACTTATGGACATGTGAGTACCTCTGATTCTTCTAAGTTTTCTGTGCCTTTACCGAAATGTGATGCAAGATTTAAATCTTTTCGAGGCTACAATTGCGTCCTTATTTTTCCAGTTCACCCTTTACGTTGCGCTACGTCTGGCACATCGTGGATTCACGTTAGGAGAGCTTGGTCTGACTTGTTTCGGAGGTACTGCTCTCTGTCTAGAGTTTTTGAATATCACGATCGCCAGGGTAATTATATTTTTCAATAATTGATTTCAGAATTTGGTTTGCTTATCCTTGCACAAGATTTGGCCAATTACGACGCCTTATATTCGAACGTATCGTCTACCGACACCTCTTCTCATTTTTCAAGTAGCTCTCATTGTGGGCTCGTTTCTCACCGGTTTCTACTGTCGCCTTTTTTGGTACTGTCGCGGAACATTGCGCAACGGCCAGTGCATCGACTCCGATTTCCCCAAGAAAAGGAGCGCAATCGAAAATATTATGCTCTTGGTTTCTACGTAGGATCTATCTTGATTGTCGGCCTCTTGATTGGTCTCTGGACGCGTTGGTGTTTGGGTAACAGGGATCCTTGGCTCTGGGTCATCTTCCGTGTTCTTGAAGGCAAAAAGAAGTGGACACGGCCTGCGCTCCTAGCTTATTGGGCATTGTTGGGAATTATCAGCGTGGCAGGTTGGAATCGACAGTTGGCAAGGTCGCGTCGCTTCCGGCTTCGGAATCCAGTGCCAACGGCCGAGGCTATAACTGCAAGCAATTCGACGGATACTTCAGTATCAGTGGGAGAGAACGTTAATCTTAACTCGTCATCGATTGTGACTTCCTCGATGGTGCCTCTGGATATGTTCTCCTTTCCGAATATTCCCAATTTGCCGAGTGGTGCGAACATGACCAACGTCGCGACGGATTTATTGGATGCAGCAGATAAACATGTGCCTACGCTTGGCTTAAATGCTCGTCGCAAATTTTTTCATGGTCTGGCTGTGGTCATGTTTGTTCCTGGGATCGCTTTCGATGTCGGTCCTTCTCTCATCTAAGCTGCCGATTTAATACAACTGAATTTTTGCTCTAGCCCGCCTTCACCCATCTGTCCTTCAGTGCTGCTTTTGCCATGTTTACATTCGCAGAATACGTTCGATATTTCGCGATATATCCCTTCGGAGCGTCCCTCCATTTGTTCATGAATGAATTCCTCGATCATCGGGATAGTGGGACAGCCATTTTGAGCCATTTCTACTTGCTTACTGGTTGCGCAGGATCGTTATGGCTGGAAGGGTGAGTGAAGCCCGGATCTATTTTTAGAAATCTATTTTTAAACGTTGTGGACCTCCAGGCCAAGTCATCTGCTGCAGTTTACGGGTGTTCTGACCTTGGGTCTTGGCGACGCTGCGGTGAGCGATCAATTCTCATAATAGTCTCGACCTTTTGTTGACATGGAAGCAGGCATCGATCGTCGGCCGTCGGATTGGGAGTAATAGATGGTCGCCTACTACGTCGAAGACTCTTGAAGGCAGTCTAGCATTTGTGGTGGTGGTATACGCAGCGGCCCTGATGCTTCGCCTCGCAGGACATGTGGAACCATTTTCGGTAGGTGATTGACGGGCGATGGCAACTATTTCTGACGCGGCGTGAATTTGCAGAACTCACGATATTTGGGAGTGGCAATGATATCGGCAGTACTAGAGGCGCTTTCGGACCAGAACGACAACCTTACGCTACCTCTGTACATGTGGGCGATGCTGGGGATAGCAGGAGTAGTCTAGAATCTAACAATGACATCATGGTTCTCACGGGGAGCGGCAGTTGCCGGTTGAGTTAATGGAACTGTGGTGCAAAGTGCAGACTGCTTAGAATTCTCCATGTACTGCTTTCTTGCATTATATCTTTCATTATAAGCGTTCCTCATGCTGCAGCCTGATGGATCCTTCAGCTACTCTCGACTGGACAATGAGCGGCATCCTGGGCCCTCATTTAAGCCTTCTATAGAGCGCTCTCACATTTCAGGATATATGGTTCAGCAGCGCTCCTCAACTAAACGGCTTTCACGTCCATCTACTGCCCCTTCTATCTCTGGCGATGGCTCGGCTCTGCTTCCCTCTATATCCCCTTCTCGGTCCTACAGTTTCGGACAGGCATCATCAACCGGAACCAACTCCTTTGGAAATAGTCCAACCTTGCACGGTTCAGATGTAGTCCGACCAATGCAGACCCTCTTGGAGGATGATGCTGATGTCCCTCCTTCCTCCAGTTTTGGTGCGTTGGTCCCACTCCCAGCCTCATAATATTTATTTCTCATACCACCTTGCCATGCAGAGTCATATCCAACAGATTCCTCTATTGAGCCTATGGTGTCGCCATCGAATAGCGGCACAGGAGAAAATGCCACTATTTCAAATTCTTCCGATTACGACTGGGCCACGTTCATTTCTGCCTATTCTGCGGGGCGTTGGGACCCCCATAGAACTCCAAACCCGCCACGATCGTACCAGCAAGTCTTGTCAGACTCGCATCGCCTTTCTAATTACGAGCTACCCACGGAACCGTCTGTCGCTGAAGTAAGCGCTGAGGTAGCGGCAGACCATGTCGAGCTACAGAAGCAGGCCCAAGGCAATGACTCAACTCGGATTGACAACCGACCGCCTTCAATGCCATTATCTCCTTTACCCCCTTCGTTGTCTGGACAATCTATTACTTCCCCAGGCTCAATATCATCCCTCCCGTCTATGCCTTTGCGCTTGCCCACTCATCGCTTTCGTAACTCCTTCTCTGACTCATTCCCTAATACCTCTCCAAATCAATCTTCAACGGCTGTATCCGACATCCACACCTCAGTGGCGACTATGCGCTGGGCAGCTGCTAGGGTCGATATATCTCCTCTGGCTCTCCCTTCGCCCGAGCGCGAACTAGCTGATCCCATGCATGGCATTACTGCGACCATCCCAGGCTCTCATCCTCCAGACACAGCCATTGTCGACTATGCTATTACCCCAGGTGGCACTCGGAAACCTAGGCTGAACGGTTTTTGGGAAGGCACTATTGATATAGACGATTCCGGCAGTCCTATGCAGCTGTATGCAGCTGTAAACAGTCCATCAGAGCCTCCTATGACATCAGACACTTCGTCAGGAAGCGATCCAATAGTTTCGAGTTTATCACACTCTCCAATAACGCCGCAAGAGAAGCCAAACAATGTCGATGTAACTTCTGTTCATTCCGACCCCATCGCGCCGAATCCGCTGTTTCAGCTAGCGCCACTTCCAGCAACGGTACCAGTCATTTCCTCTCACCAGGACGACGCCCTTTCAAATACAGATTATTTTGGATACCAGGATCGTCCGCTTTCTGAATCTGAACCCACCTCTCTGGAACCATCATCCACCGTCTCCCCTTCCCTGCTTCCTCCCCCAGTGATTATCCGCGACGTTGAATCGATGCCAGAGGATGGCCCTCTGTCTGTGCCAGCATTACCGAGGAGAGTGTGTCTGACGCGTCAGACCTCATCACCCCTTCCGGACTCGTCCCCTGCAGACGTACGCTATCTTGGAGGGCGTGTGCCTTCTGAGAGTCTCGCCTCCGTCAAGCTTAGCAAAGCTGCCAAGGAGGAACGAATGTTTGCGGAGTTGGAGTATCTCGCTCCTCCCTATCCACCCGACGAGCTAGAGCGCCGGCGTGCTTTGTACAAGTATGGCTCTTTGCAACACCTCATATTTGATTATTACTCACCCTGATTTTTCGTAGGTTTAATATCTGGAACACAGGTCCAGACCTCAATTTTGACCGAATCGCGCACTTGGCGAAGCTTGTATTCAACACCAAGGGAGTCATAATCTCACTGATAGACACTCATGAGCAGTAAGTGTGCATTATATATCACCAGCAAAATAGGCTTTGATCTAACCAACTCATTATCAGATGGTTCAAATCGGAATGTGAGAACTATATTAATTCCATCTTTCGATAAATTTTAATATGTTATTATACAGGGGGCTTGAAGACGCTTAGCTGTTCAAGGACTCATACGTTTTGTGGGCATGCGATCTTGCAACGGTCTGCCTTTGCTATTTAACTTTTTGACTTCGCGTGTGAATTTGACGTCATACTAGTGGCGACGAACCCATGGTCGTGCTGGACACTTCCAAGGACTGGCGCTTTGAGAAGAACGTATGTCACAAATATTTCAACAACTTACTCTTAACCTCAAAGAATATACCCATTTTAGCCCCAGGTAATTGGGCCGCCTCATATTCGCTTTTATGCAGGAGCGCCTTTACGAACTCATGATGGATATAATATCGGCACGTTAGTGATTATAATTCCTACCGTGGCCTTTGTCTTGACAATTCCTTTGGTCATAGATTGGCGGTTATCGACGATCAATCCCGAGGAGACTTCTCACCACGGCAAAGACATACGTTGAAGGAATTCGCTGCTATTGCCATGCGTGAAATGGAGCTGTGGAAAGATAAGGTAAGCAAAACGACACCATTCTTTGGCGCTCTTACCATTAGCATTCTTCAGATCCAACTGCGGATCCGCGATAGAATCCAGAACTCAGTGAGTCAGACATGGATATGAGTGTTGTCGAAGTTAAGTCTCGTTGCAGATGGAGCAGTTCAGTCGGGAATGCTTGGAAATTGACACCGACGTCCACGACAGCGCAGAGCACCCAGACTTATTAGGAGCTTCTGCAATGGATAAAGTATACGACCGTGCTGCCAAGCTCGTCAAGCGGACATTGGATGTAGAAGGCGTGATCGTCATGGATGTTTCTCATTGCGAGGTTTTAGAGTCGATGAGCGCCGAGGGGAGCGTTTCTATCAATATGCATCACGGAGATCCAAGTATGGAAATGACGACGCGCCAACTGACGGCAGAGGAATATTCAAAACTTAATTCATTCTTTGAAAAATACCCTGATGGACGTATCTCGGAAGGCATTATCCCGCCCAGCTTCAAGCCTTTCCTGCCTACTCACGTGCAGTATGCTTTGAGTGTGTTATTCTCCTCTGATTATGATACTTGGCAAAACTCCTCTGATAACTTTAACCATGCCAGCTGTTCCTATCTTCAATATCGACAAACGGCCGTTTGCTCTGCTTTGTGCTTACAACACACATGAGCACGCCAAGCAATTCGTAAGTATTTTCCTTCCAAACTGGAGATCAGTTTCATAACGGTTAGTACAGTTGGAAGGACATGAACTTTCTTATCTACGGGCTATAGGTGCATATCTCTTTTGCAAGCGTTTTGGACCTCTTGACTATATATTTTTTCAGGTGTTATTATACTTTCTGCCGTTTTGAAGAGACGCATGATTTTGGCTGACAAGGCCAAGGGACTCTTTATCTCCAAGTAAGTACCTCTTTCTCAGCAATAGATTTCGTAGCTTACAGGCCTCATAGTATCTCACATGAGCTTCGCACACCTTTACATGGGGTCCGTATGTTGTCACGCATCTTCTTTCGGAACCTAACTTACTAGCAGATATTGGCCGCGGCCGAGCTACTCAGCGATAGCTCATTGAACCACGCTCAGCAGTCTTTTTTGCAGACTGTGCAAGCCTGCGGGACATCACTTGTGGAAACGGTCAATCATGTACTCGACTTCACCAAGCTGAGCGGCAACAGCAAGGCTGGTGGAGTAGAGAACGTAATCGTACCATCAACGTATGCCTTTCTTCTTAGACAATCAACGACTTTGTTGACCGGTCTCATGCAGCGTTGATTTAATGCAACTCGTAGAAGAAGCAGTTGACGGTTGCTGGATCGGACATCGGGCTCGTACAGCTATCATGGAGGATTCAGGTATCGGGAGTGTTTACTCCCCTCCAAATAAAGACAACGGATCTCCTGTTGCTTCGCGTAGGAAACACGTTGAGACAGTGGTCGACATTGGTTATCGATCAGGGGTATGCTTACTGATAACTCTATTGTCAAGCAATTAACTGTATTTTTTAATCAGGGTTGGACGGTCAAATGTGAGAAGGGCGGCATTCGACGAGTTCTGATGAATCTCTTTGGGAATAGCCTGAAGTTCACATCTGTGAGCCCCCTCGTTCAAGTGAGATTGTTTGCTTAATTGGTCTTGCATGTTTTCCAGGACGGTTATGTCCATGTCATACTTCGTGAGCTTCCTCCCTCGGAAGATGATCCTCCGGACAAGATTAAGGTTGAACTGGCAGTCTTCGACACCGGGAAGGTATGTACCTACAGTCGAGCTAGTCATTCTTGCTTTATTAACTTTAAGCTATAGGGTATTAGTCAGAATTTCCTGAAGGTAACGTATTTATTGGGTTCTTTATGATGACTTAGGCTAACGACCCCTCTAGAATCAACTTTTTCATCCTTTCTCGCAAGAAAACCCTCTGCAGACAGGCACAGGCCTTGGACTTGCCATTGTCAGTAGCATAGTCACGTCTGAACACGTTGCTGGTAAAGTTGATGTCTGGAGCGAAGAAGGCGTAGGGACAGAGATCAAAGTCACGTTCCCTGCAGAGGTTCTAGATGCAGGCTCTAAGTCTACTTCACAGCATTTGGAGCCTTTCAAACTCGATGAAACGCATTCATTGCCAACTGTGTCGCTGATAGGCTTCTCTAGCTCGCACAAGGGTGTGCAGCTGCTCAGGAATACTCTCAATATGTACCTAACATCATGGTGGGGTTTTGAGATTGCTGATGGGGATGGCGACATTGTCATCGTCAACGAGGACTTGGCACCAATCATTGCTGCCACGGAAGGTCGCGACACCAGTCGAGCATATATCATCTTGTCAGGAGCGAGAGGCAATCCGACGATCATGTCGATCGCTAGCGAGCACGAGCGCATTGGCGGATTCTGTCGTATAATATACAAGCCGGGTGGTCCCTCCCGACTTCGAGCAGTCCTTAAGCTTTGCCTTCATGCACTGAAAATCGGCAAGTCTCGAACACCTTCACCTGGGCCAATGAAGACGGCGAATGAAGATTCGATGGAGAGATCTGTATCTGGTGGTAGTATCTTCAGACGTAATTCAGAAGAGGCTAGTACCAGAACCAGACTCGGAGGCCCACCTAGACGGCCGCATATGACGCCACGCTCATCGACTGCCAATCCCCTGCCTACAAGATGGGGGCTGCTACCACGAAGTGACGAGTCAATCGAGACGCCTGATCCTGATACAGCTGCGCCAGCTATATCTCTCGGCTCAGGCGGAAGCTTGCTCAAGTCTTCACTTGGGTCCCTTGCACCTGGTCGGAGGTTCCGGGTCCTCGTCGTAGAAGACAACAGTATCCTTCGAAATCTACTGTAAGAATCAAATTGCCTTATTGGCTTCATTGTTCACAGTAATCTTCCAGGATCAAATGGCTTTCGAATAAGGTGGAAAGATTGTTCAACCCACATGCTGTAACTGACTATTGATTGTACAGGGTTATGAATACTTCTCTGCCGTGGACGGACGGGACGGAGTTAGCGTATTCGAGAAAGAAGGTCCTTTCGAGTAAGTGCCTCAGTGCGTAAGATAGAATTATTTAGACATGTGTGTCTCATTTTCAGCGTTGTGCTCTTGGATCTTTCGATGCCAGTCTTGGATGGTAGGTTCATGCAAAAAAATGTGCATAAAATCCATGGTTTGACTTTTCTTTTTTCCACAGGCATTGGAGCAACGACAGAAATTCGCCGAGTAGAGACTAAAAAGGCCAAGGATTGTGTAGACATGCGCCCATCACGTATTCTAGCTTTAACAGGGATGTCGTCCTTGGAAGATAAAAGACGCGCATTTGAAGCTGGAGTGGATGGCTAGTACGTACAACTTCTTCAAGCACCATCTGACTTTTACTCATATCACTACAGCCTCGTCAAGCCCGTAGCATTCAAAGTACTGGATGACATGTTCCATAAGTTAGGCGTTTCATGACAGGCACTGTACTTGCTTTTCTTTTTTCGACTTTGCTCCTGCTGCTTTGCCATGGTATCCTCCTATTTCTGTAATCTAGAACCTGCTGACACGAGCTATATATTACTTCCATTTTATCCAGATGCATCACCATCTAGCATTCATTTTCAGCTGCTTGGCATTCTTCCTATGTTCTTATCTTTTGATGTCGCTCTGTATTCGCACCCTTTGAATCGTCAAAACTTTTCACCCGTACCATTTTTACACCGCAAGCCTCGCCTCGATATCAACACACCAGCAACATTATCAAACTGCTGACAAGTTCTGCTCAAATTTCATTGTTCATCAATGAGCCTGTTATTTCGTATTCAAATGTGGGTAAGTCCAATGACAAAATACCCCTGCTTGTTCCGGTAAAAAAATATGTACAGTGAATCGTCAAAAGATTGTGTTTCCGAAGATACATTGGTGGACATGATAGTAAGGTAGATAAGAGGCACTGTAGCGTCCCTTCGAATATCTATGCCCAGTTCAGGCAGTTTTTGGTGACGGAATAAAAGTACAACAATTTTAAAAATCTTTTTTGGCTTGCTGCTTTTTTTGCTGTTGGAAGAGCAGACTCCAATGGCGCCCCGACTTCCAATATACGCAAGGCTGAGATCTACCTGCCGGACGACCTTTACTCTTCGCGTTCTCTCGACGGGCTAGACTCTCGTCCTTGTGCCCGGTCACGATGCTTCTTGAGGAGACGATCCAAGGCCTCCTTCTGACCGACAGCAAGCTCGCCAGATTGGATGCCGGAGTGATATACCCTGAGAAGAGAGTCAACGTCGTCCATTGATTGCGTTCGGACATCAGCAAGCTCCTTGATCTTAGCGGTAGCATCCTTGATCTAGATGCGCAGGGCAATGAGTCCATGTGTTATCTCTAAGATATCGATCAAACACTGACCTGGTCGTCGGTAAGCTGCAGACCGAGTTGTTCAACACGCGACTTGACGGCGTTCCATCCTGTGAGACGGTGCCTATGAAACGAATCAGAGATTGGGCCTGGACAAGAAAAATGATAGGAATGTTACCCAATAGAGACATAACGTGTCAGACCGAAATCTTCGGGTTTGAGGATCTCATATGTACTGGGGTTGTTGAGAATAGCTTTGGCATGAATACCGGCCTTGTGCGTGAAAGCGCAGTAACCGCTGCAAAACATGGGAGAGTCAAATTTCAAGTAGAGATGATGCTATAAGGGATGGACTGTACGTGATGGGGTTCATGAAAGGGATGTTGACTTCCACAGCCTCTGCGACTAGATTTTCGATTTCACGAAGCATGGACAGGTTGTACTTGGACTTGACGTAGTCCGGATTGGCAGCGTAGAGGCAGGCAACAAGACCTCCGAGAGGGGTGATACCGACACGCTCTCCGATACCAAGAACAGCTGAGCGATCTTCAGTCAAAGCCTTCGGTATTAAGATATGAAAAAACTTACAGGTATCGATGTGAGTAGCACCAGCTTCGAGAGCAGTGTATGCATTGGCGATAGCTAGAGAATAACGTTACGTTGAATATACATCTGTAAAGAGAGGCTGAAAATCATACCCATGCCAGTATCATTATGAAGATGGATTTCAATGTCACATCCGACAACACCCCGAAGTGTCCTGACCAGATCGTACACTTGTCTTGGATTTGCACAGCCCACGGTGTCGGCAATACCAACTCGGTTGACACCAATTTTGTCGACTGTCTGGTAAATTGACAGGAGATCGACAAGATCAGAGCGGAAGGAATCCTCTGACGAGAATCGGACTTCGATACCCTTTGACTTGACATATTCAATAACTTCGATAGCCGTCTTGGTGATGTAGGCCATGTCCTTGCCATGTGAGAATTCACGGAGGAACGAAGATGTACCAATGACGACATCGACCCCATCGACACCTTGGAAAAAAAAATTTCGGTCAACGGAGTGCCAGTGATAATAAGAGATAGAAGGTACCTGTCTCAACGGCGATGCGAGCATCGTCCATATGGCATCGGATGTGGGTGAGGATCTTCGCCTTCAGTCCAAGCTTGCAGATCGCCTCGCAATCGAGACGGGATTGTTCTGAGGCAGCTGGAGAAGTGAGTTCGATGTACTCGACACCAAAAGCATCTAAGGCCTTGGCAATGGCAATCTTGGTCTTGGTGTCGAAGAAAGCGTTCGCGAATTGCTCTCCCTCTAATTTTTTCAACGGTCAATATCTGTCGCGGTTGTGGATATAAAAAGGCCTTGACGAACCCCGAAGAGTACTCTCGATGATATTGAAGTTTGAGATGTTGGAGAGAAAATCGGAAGCCCGGGGAGCGTAGGGGTTTAGTCGTTGCTGCTCGAGATGGGCATTAGGGGAACGTGTTGTCCCCCGCTTTCCGTTAGCGTTGACGCCGTTGACGCCGTTGGCTTTGACACCATTGGTGATGGGGACTTGGACCATGTCGGTCTTGTCAACGGTTGTAGAGTCAACGTCTTGGTGCGGGCACATTATGTTTAGCAAGGGGTGATCGAAGGGAAGAATACAAAAATTTGACAATCAAATCTACGCTTTTTCAATCGCCAAATTCCTCTGACTCATTTAACTCATCCCTTCCAAATTTAGTACTCTCCGCCATCGGCCGAAAATTTCGTCGGCCAAACCTTCGTCGACAATACACAGAAACACGAATCATACTCATCATTAAGCACTAGAGTGAGGCTTACAACCTCGAATAATTTAAAATACGATAGTTGGTCGTCAGATTTATGTACCAGAGTCAACGCGTCCTAGAAGACATTCCCCTGGGTTATCCGAGTAACCTTCCGAGATGCAGACGGCGATTTAGCGGGATGGCAAGAAATAGCTGGATGCAGGTATTACATTCACCAAGGCTTTGGTTAGAGTAGGAACAAGGTGGGGGCTCATATTACTCGTCGTTCACAACGCGTTTCAGCATGAACGCCTTCACAATTGTGATCACAATAAGGCATTGCGCATCGCCTGCATTTGTATGTACCCCAGTACCCACAGACAGAGCATATCAAGCGAGGGGGATAAACTGAAGGGGGAGCACTGGCCGTCAAATAATTAGGCACATTCGGGGGAAGCGAAGCGACGTTCTACGTGGTACATGGCCAAGAATTGGTTAGACAAAGATTGGGCAGCAAGTCATTAACCTGGAACGAACCGATTCCTCGATATAGGTTGTCAAATTTTTGCGGTAGAGCAACGCGGTCCGCACATTCATGGTAGACTTTTTCTTCGTAGCAGCAGGAGAAGTCCCGGGAATGTTGAGATCCCGTTTGTCTGAGATAATCTGGCGTCCGCGGCCTTTGTGGTATTTATTACCGCCTTCCTCGTCCTCATCGCCTACACCCGCTAGAAGAGTAGGTTCTGCATAATTTGACCTCTATCCGCCCTCGTGTTAGAGCACTATATGGAGCCTAGAACACTGCGATTATACCTCGAGTTCGTCCAGATGTCGTTTAGTCCTCTTAGCAATTACTTCCGGAGTGAGAGTTTGAACTGTTGCTGCATTCTGACGAACTAAGAAAGAAAAGAATGTAAGGAAAGAAGAGGTAGCAGTCGACGAATAAGAGTTACCGACGCTGTTCTCTGCCTCTCTTCGGTGGCATTGGCAGTGGTCAAAAGTAAAGTTGTTGAATTTCGTAATTCGGCCGAGCTTACACGAAGATGGTCATGAGCGGCAACACTATCAAGCACGCCATTACAATAAAATCGTATCGTAAGATGCAAACGGATTCAAACATACTTCTTCCATTCAACCTCCATTTTCTTTCCTTCTTGCTAGGACTTTGTATTCCATTTCTTGTTTCTACGACGGATAACATCAACATACCGCTCGCAGATTTTGCCGTACCCCTAAAATTTAGTTGCCCCGCAAAATGGCACCATCTATTGACCCGCGTGCGCTAGGGAAGCTTCCTGCTCACGATCTACCCACTCCAGAACCAGAATCTCCCTTGAGACCTCGCAAACCATACCGATTTTCGACGTTATGTGCAACAGTCGAGAACCCCGATATGAAAGATCAGTATGGCAGCAGTTCAGTACCGATCTACCAAACGGCGACCTTCAAAGGTGTCGGAGAACAGTATGACTACTCAAGGAGCGGAAATCCAACAAGAAGCCATCTCGGTAAGATTTTTTTCTCTGATCTTCCTAAGCTGAATCTTTGGACCATAGAACATCACATTGCTAAGATTTCTTCTGCAACGCATGCCTTTGCCGTGTCCTCAGGAATGGCCGCCCTTGATGTCATTTTGCGCTTGCTGAAGCCAGGCGACGAAATCATAGCAGGAGACGACCTCTACGGCGGAACGAACCGCCTTTTGACCTACATTCGGACTCATGTCGGTGTCACTATCCATCATGTAGACACTACCAATCCCCATAGTCTTCACCCTTTCATTAACTCCAAGACTGCGATGGTCCTCCTTGAATCACCTACAAACCCTTTGCTCAAGATTGCGGATTTAGCAACCATAAGCAAGGATGTGAAGGAGCGAGCCTCGGATGCCGTCATTGTAGTCGACAATACTATGATGAGCCCATACCTCCAAAGGCCTCTCGAGCACGGTGCGGACATCGTCTATGACAGCGCTACGAAATATCTTAGTGGTCATCATGATCTCATGGCTGGAGTCGTTACCTGCAACAGAGATGATCTCGCCAAAAAATTGGCCTTCACGATTAACAGTGTTGGCAACGCTCTGACACCAATAGACTCTTTCCTCCTCCTTCGAGGTACCAAGACCCTGGCCCTGCGCATGGATAGGCAACAAACCAATGCGCAAGTAGTGGCAGAGTATCTTCATAGCCTTGGCTTCCGCGTCCATTACCCCGGACTGCCCAACCATCCAGGACGAGAAATACATAACAGGATTGCAGATGGCAATGGCGCCGTGTTGAGCTTTGAGACAGGCAATGTACAGCTAAGTGAGAAGATAGTCGGAGGGACTAGGTTATGGGGTATTAGTGTTAGCTTCGGGTGCGTAAACAGTTTGATTAGTATGCCTTGTGTCATGTCGTGAGTCTTTTTTCGTTTTTACGCCATTCGGTTAATGATGGTCTCTTTAGCCACGCCTCGATCGATCCCGCGGTGCGAGCTGCCCGTGGACTACCGGAGGACCTCATCCGACTCTGTGTTGGCATTGAGGACCCACATGATCTTTTGGACGACTTAGAACGAGCCCTCATCGACGCGGGCGCCATAGCTTTCGATGCTTCTCAAAACAAATTTGTCAGAGTTCCTGATGACGATGCTTTGACTCTAGCTGTTCAAAAGCTTCATCTTGATGAGGAAAAGGAATGGTTCATCAGTGCTCCGGGAAAGATCATCTTGTTCGGTGAACACGCAGTTGTGCACGGTGTAGTAAGTTTTTCTTCTTCTTCCGCTCAGGGCCAGGTACGAGCGGACCTACGGGAATGGATACCCCCGGGATCGACTGTACTGGTGTTCAAATTTTTTCATGAAACAACTGTGCGGAGAGCGTCCTGCTGATTATGCCTACCCTTTTTTTCTCGTAGACTGCGATCGCCGCGTCTGTGGACCTCCGGTGCTATGGGCTCGCGACTCCCAGACATGATGATAAGATCTCGATCCATCTCCAAGATATAGATAACTTCCGTTATGAATGGGACGTTGACTGTCTACCATGGGACGCAGTAACACCTATCGCACCCGGCGACGAACATCCGGAGCAGCTTGACGAGAGACTGGTGGAGGCATTGAATAAGACAGCCCTGAACGTCATTGGTTCTGAACAGAAGGCTGCTCATGGGGCCTGTCTAGTGTTCCTGTATCTTTATATGGTACTGAACCGTAATGAACATCAGTGAGTAATAACCTGCCTCCGCGGTCCATGTGTCGCAATACTTGCGTATTCATGAAACTCATTTGGCGTGATTTTTACAGCCCCACATTCAATTTTACGGCTCGATCAACTCTACCTGTGGGTGCAGGCTTGGGTTCGTCGGCGTCTTATTCAGTGTGTGCCGCAACCGCATCACTACTAGTCCATCGTCGGTTGGAGCTGCCTTCACCGCCTGTGCCTTCCTCGTCTGACCATGTCCATGTTTCCCACCAAGGCCGACGGGCCATCCCCCCGGCGACAGCAGAGGAGATTAACAAATGGGCATTTGTAGCTGAGAAGATCCTCCATGGAAATCCTAGTGGGGTGGATAACAGTGTCGCAGTATTTGGGGGTGCTCTTGCCTATACTCGTCCTGGATTTGGAAAGAAAAGCGGAATGGAAGGGATCCAGGGGTAAGCTCCGGCTATCCATCGTTGAATAAGGTTGTCATAACAGGGATCTGACCATTGCCATTT
Source organism: Gymnopilus junonius (assembly GCA_015501075.1). Lineage (NCBI taxonomy): Eukaryota > Fungi > Basidiomycota > Agaricomycetes > Agaricales > Galerinaceae > Gymnopilus > Gymnopilus junonius. Next base: position 321,984 of record JADNYJ010000015.1, read on the forward strand.
AACCCCCTAGATTCAAATCTCTAAGGTTCCTACTGACTAATTCGAGAGTACCACGCGATACGAAGAAATTAGTCGCTGGTGTCGGCCAAAAAAAGGCAAACGTTAGTGCTTATTAAACTAGAGTGTTGATCTTAGCAATTCATTTCTGTCGTCGCCAGGAACCAGAACTTGTGAATGGTATTTTACATGCCATTCAAAGTATCAGCGATGAGGCGAGGAGGGCTTTGGCGGATCCGGAGTTACCTCGCGATGCATTACTATCCTCTCTTTCTGTGAGTACAAGGCTTTAGGTCGGCACTTTATCTCAAACTGACAATGGTTCGTTCGTAAATTAGGGTCTCATGAAGGAAAATCACGAGCACCTCGTAACACTAGGTGTATCACACCCTTCGTTAGAGAGAATAAGAGAAAAAACCGCATCACCACATGGCTTGACAACAAAACTCACAGGCGCTGGAGGAGGTGGTTGCGCTGTCACCCTTATTCCTGACGGTATGTGTCCTTGTCCTGCTGTGTTGGATGCACGAGGCTGAGGCGGAACATCACCTATATAGATTTCAAAGATGAACGCCTGCATGATCTGATCAGCACCTTGATCCGCGAAAGCTTCCAGCCTTATCTTACATCTGTCGGAGGAAGTGGTCTCGGAATCTTGTCTCCATACCCTGAGCATCGCAATCGTGGATCTGGACCTCTCCATACAGCCGTAGGAGTGGGCCAGGTGACTCCTCCGGATACACCGATGCCCAGGGAATTATCTCCCAGTCAAATTGTGGATGGACCGATGAAGGGATCCGGCGATATTGAGCCGCTACATGGTCCTTTCCTGTCTAGAACAGTGGCGGAGCTCCCAGCTTGGGCCTCTGAACTTGGACGTTGGATGTACGTCTGAGGGACAACCTTGGTTCTTCACGGCTGTGCCTCTTGGACAGCGAATATTCCATGCGGTGAGAGTAATTCCGGATATTAAGATCCCATCTAATCGATGCCTGCACGTTTTCGCGGAACGAATAAATTATATTTGTACATACTCAGAAATGCTATTGTAAACTTCTCGAGCTGCTCAAAGAATTCTTGAATAATGCCTCTATCTTTCAAGAAAGCCAGTGACTACATTGGAAAAGATGCCTCTATATCACGACAAGCCTGGAATTTTTAAATCATTTGAACTTCTTTCTTTCCGTAGGTCATCCACATTGGCAGTATGTGTCATTGGTCTATAGCATTCCTTCTGGTTTTAACATGTCACATGCCATTAGTTCCGCCACAGAAAATGTATCGATGTCTTGTAAATCCCTTGGCGTGAAAATAATCTCTTCTGAGACTGAGTTGCCGCCCACACAGAGGCACGCAGGCGCCTTTGCCAAGGAACATTTCTAAATTTAGATGGCGCGTTGTCTATTTTTGACAGCCCGATCCTTTGATTGATTTTGTACCTGTTTTGGAAGGAATCTACATAAGATCTCTAACTCCTAAAACTCTCTTTGAACTTTAGAACGCCATCCATACTCAGGTGAATCGAAATTTATAGTTATACAAAATAAGCGAATATTTACTAGTCATACAGATTAGGTATCGAGGTTAGTGTGTCTTGAGTCCCTGCCTAGTTCGTGTAATAAACTGAAATACAAGCAAATGCTTTCACTCTTCATCCGATTCAGAAAAGCTGTCGTTAGAGACTTCTCTTGGTCGCAAAATCACTATTCCTGTTTCCTTCACCTCTAAGTGTCTGGATCCAAAATACCTAACGGTTTCAAAACTCCATCTACAAGGCCACATACAATGAGTAAATGGCAACTTCTTACAAAAAATTAACTTACTCGAGGTTACCAATCATCCACGACCCTATCGCTTCAATGAAACGAGCCGCATCAGCACCGAGGGAGGGAGCCAGACGTTTCTTTGCCGAGAGGTAGGTATTAACAAATTCGCCGCAGCGAACACCGATTTGGTCTGCCGTATCTTGCAAACTCGTGCCGTTTTCTTGCATTAGGACTGTGACGATGTTATTGCCGCTGATACCCTTTGATTGCTCCATATCGTAAGAATACACGTCCTAGATTAATAAGCAGTCAGCCAAAGCCATATACTCGGCATCAATGTTCGCTCACATTAGCCCAGCAAACGTGATCGCATGCAGCCCAATAGGCTTCCAAGAATGCCTCGTCCTCGTAGACTTCATCATCTAGGTCGATTCCGAGAATATACTCTACTAGCGCGAAGCATAGAAGAACAGCACTATTGTATCGACGAAGTGAAACGAATGATGCAAGGTCGGCTACTTTATTCCGTTCGCGGAGTTCAGCCTCAACGGCTACACATTGGGTGTATTTGTCGCAGAGTTCGATGAACCGCCGAACATTCCTTGGGCCGGCTCGACCAAGAAACCGAGCTCTAAACCTACGAATTTAATTGCAATTAGCATGTATACTTTTTTACCAATAGAAGACAGTTACTCTTTTGTGATTTTTGCCAGGATAGAGTCATCATCCCAGTCAGGATATTGCATGGCTTTCAGAAAAATTTGGCCAGTAGCGGCTGCATCTAGTCCATTCTGTTCGTCGCTGACTTCATCGACAACGAAGAGCAAGTTTACCTGATTATAAAGAAAAATGTACCGATTTAACAATGACGAGGTATACGAGTCGCATGAGAATGAATACTCACGAAATCGCAAGTTGTGCGAAGTTGTTCACAGTCCGCGTACCAGTATACGTGGGAGCAAAGAAGTTCGTTAACACCTTGAACGAAGAAAGCACGTTTTCTATCGGTGAAAATGTCGTAGCTGTTGATCCATGCCCGTGATTCAGCAGAAGCCTGCCTGTAGTAAGGATTGGTTGCGTCCTTCAAAGGACAAGTAGCCAAGAGATTAGGAAGACGGAATTGACGAGGTGAAGGGGACATTGTCAATAAAAAGTCAGGTCGCGAGGCTGATGAATAAATGTGTTAACCTTGGGATGGAGTTAATCTCAAAGGAGTCTGCTCTTTTATACGAAATCTGTAGCTGCCATGGACGCTTGGAGAAAGAACACTTAGGCCCAGGAGCTCCTCGCAAGATGCTCTTCCCGGGACGATCGTTGCGGGCCCCGATCCCATCTGCAATGCAATTACGAAAATCCCATGTAATCTGGAGATTTATTGAAAGAATCCGATGAAGTGTGCCCAAGTAGTTAATTTCCGCAAGAATAGCATTCATGTTAGGAACCTAGAACCGATCTTATCGACGCGGTGACGAATGCGGAGGGGCGACTTCAAAGTACTTATGGGGAAACATGTATTTTTGAATAGTAGTGGTGGAACCCTTATTTCTGGGAAGCACCAGAGTTACCGGACCGTCCGCAAGGAATAACCAATCCGCTTGTTTCTCACTCTCGGACCAATGCTATTTTGGGCATATCGCCTTCCTAAACGGTCAATCTCTTGTCAATATTTGAGGTTGATCTTATGACCTCGCACAACACACGGACGCTTCGTTCACTTGGAAGATCGTTATAAACCTTCGTTAAATAAGATACCTTTCTGATATGTTTGCTGAAATATATTACTGGTTCTAACGAGAATCACATTCCGACTCTCTCGGCAGCACAAGTCGGTTTGCCATCAAAATACAAAATAAGAACAAGTCATTGTGGATTTGAGCGCCTGATGAACGCGAGCTACATTGCAGTAAGCGTAAAATTTCAACGCTTTCTCCCTGAAAATTAGCATCAGCCTACTTACAGCAAAGGTGTCTTCCCTGACCGATTCCTCCCGCTTATAAACAGCAGAGTTTGGCTCGGGTTTGGTTATGTAAAATTTCTTATTTTGAAAACTGAAGTGCTCTCCGAGGGTAGCCGTCCCGTCGGTTCAACTGTCATAACGTTACCGCAGGTGCTTCGGACAGACGGTGCGGACCTGCAAGGGCAGAGTGCTCTATGCGACTCCTTCGGCATAAGAACACAACTAATCTCCATCTCTTATGCCTTGTGATTATCCCATTCACCATAGCTTCCTCCAATTTCTTAGCGTAGTAATTCTCCTAACTCTTGCTGATACACGATACGATATAAGGCTCGGCTTGAAGACCCGATCACATAACAGCTCCGCGGTTTGCGAAAAAGAGACTCTGACTCAAAAGTATACAGGTCATAAGTAAAAGACAATGTTTGATTATCATACAGATACTTTACTGCTGCAGTTGTGGTTTTAAGCTTGCAAGCACATTGCTGCAGGAGTCTGGGGCGAGATTCCACGAGCTAGATTATGCACTCCGCGTTGATTCGAGGACCGATCGTACCTCCATCTCCTGGTAAGGAACATCCTGGTTGATAAGAGTGTCAATATAATTAAAGTCAGGTGGCCGGTAATCCGTAAACAGTGTTTGGCAGAAAATCTGAAGAGGTGCCGAGGAAAAGACTCTTAGGCTGTCATTTTCAGCTTCTCCGAAAGATCGATCCCCTGCAACAAACAGACAATGTTAAAGAAATTTTAGTTAGTGCTGCAACATGCCACTGAATATCTAACCAGCACGGGTCATGGAAAAAAATTTGTTTCAGGGGATACTCAATTCGTTCTCCGAAATCACCCTGGGCGCTCAGCTATGACTGATGGTGTACAGCGCCTATTTCAGACTTGAATCAATAAGTGTCTGGACAAAAACCAACTGGATTAGACTCCACGTCACAAATTAAAGAAGAGATTCAACCAACATGGTAACGGCCTCTTGCGGAACATCATGTTTGTCCGCGGTAAGATCGGACAAAAACGATGCTGGCATCGGACAATAAATCATGAAAAAAACTGAGTATCTCCAACGCATCCGGCATCCATAAGCCTAGACAAAAGAAAACTTCACTTTACCATGAGCATTGCGTGAGCCTCGAAGCGAGAACGATTTACCAGTACTTGGAATTAAAAGATCCCCTTATGAGCGTCTTGTAAATTGCCGTCGATTTGTAGACTTGTTAGTCCTCCTCTCTGGTCTCTAGATGACCATTGCTCGGTAGCACAGGGAAAGAAGATCCATGAAAAATTACGGACCGTTTGAATCCAAAGCGTCAGATCCAGTATCGAGGTGGAGGTGTAAATGGCAACACTAGATATTACGTAGCATTGTTATTCGTCTAACTGATGAAGTTTTGACATTAACCGGGATTGGGTTGTCCGAGGAATCCCTGACAAGAAATTTTGTCACAAAGGGATATGTGGAAGAGAAAGAGGCCCGGGCACAGAAATTTATTGTCAATCTCTGCCACTGAAGTCCTTTCTGTCTCGTTGCATCAAGGTTAAAAATGAACCACCACGAACTCAAGCTGATAGACTCATGATGAGGGACTCCTGGTACAAGTTGGTACATGCACCTGTTTTAACGGTGACTAACTCGTAGCCCAGACAGAAGATCCATGTGGAGATTAGCCATATCGAAAGAAATGTTGTAACTTTCTCGGCGGTTGATAGGCGAAGAACCCAGGACAAGTTTGCCGGGCAATGAGGATGATCTTTGAGCAACGATGTAGAAGTCGGTGAGATTACGCAGATGTATCCAAGTCTTCGTGTCTTGCGATGGAGCATTGTATGTCTGCAGAAATTGGACTTCACAGAGACGCTGCGAAAAGATGCAGGTATATGAAGTTGGGAGCATGAGACAGGAAAACCGCTACCGCATAGTCGGTCTTTGATTGGAGATACAGATGGGTGATGAGATGGATGGAAGAACACCTCTATTCACGTCTGGTCATCTGTCTAACAAAAATATAAGAGTCAGAGTATAGGCGGTTCACTGTACTTGAAAGAGAAATGAAACTGTAGCAAATAGGGCCTTAAGATCCACGGAAAGCCTCGGCAACTTGAAAGCAAGAGCATCTCAGTACAAAGAGCACGAAAGAATGCCGAGGAAACGTTGAGAATGAAGAAGTACAGTCAACGACGTATACAAATAGAAATGGTGTCAACAATGCGGATAAAGTGCAAAACAGGAAATCATGACAGGGGAAGACAAGATAAATACAAGAAAAAATGCAGCAGACCAGATATCTATTCCGAAGTAGCTCATAGAGCTAGAAGCATATGCGATAACTAGCATATCGGCCACTTGTTTCACTAGGCCTCGTAATTTTGACCACCTGTCCGCGACGGAGCCCATAATATCGTGCAACTGGGTCTGCCAGCTGGATACGGGGTAGTTGTGTCTCTTTGAGGCGACTTAAGGAGAATGACGTATAGCGTGAGCGAGTGCTCGCTTAGTAAATTAGTAAATCACGCACTATTTTTCCAATAATAATCTTTTTTCATCCGATGTCAAGACTTCGTGGCGAGGAACAAGGGTATGATGCACGATGTTAACGAGAAGGTCGGCCTCTGAGAATTCCTCCAGGCGATATTCGGAAGCCATTGCAACGATTACCTTAAATTTGCAAATATGATCAGAGTTTACAGTGAACGCTGAGAGAAACTCACTTTGCGAGCAGAAGGAGTCATATTGCCTGGAAAGACGATAATACCTCGCTGTATTGATTTCTCCTCCAAGATGCTCAGCATTCTAGAGCTGTAATGAGAAAAATACCAAGCTCCGTGCAGAAATACGTACTTTCGCATCGTTTTCACGCCTACACTACGCTCTTCCGAGAAGAACACGAAGATTTGATCTGCTGAATTGGTACGTGATGTCGTATAGAAATTCAGCTGACCTCGGCTGCACAGAGGGTAAGAGGATGTTCATTATCAATCGTTACGAAGAACAAACTGACTCAACCACACCACTGGTATTCGCGTAGGCTTCACGAAATCTTGGAAGATCCATATGAATTTCCTCGTCAGAAACCGAGAAACCCTAAGAACATATAATGAGATAGTGCATCCCAGATTATGACTCGACAACAGCTAACTCTATCCCTGACGAGTTCGTGGATTGTTTTGTTTACTTTCCATAGCTTCGCAGATTCGTCTGCTTCGTTCATGAGGAAGATGGAGAGATGGAAGTGTATAAAGAACAAGAATAAAAAATATTTGCAACTCCGATCACTTGAGTCCTTTCGAAATGCCCCCTCATCCAAGCACGAGCAATGGAAGTCAATCGAGCACGCCAATTTCACTCAACAACCAGATTGTGGTGTGTATCTACATAAAGCTGTATTCGTCTTTATGATCTATTCATGCATAAGTCGCGTCTAGGCCAAGTTGAAGCCCGCAAAAATCTTCAAAACTGCTGTTGAACCGCTTGCACAAACCACATCAGGCACTCCGACACAAAGACCCACAGCTCCGCCTGTGCGCAGCATAACGGGGATTTGCTTTGATGATAGAGGTGATCAACTTATCACTGCTGCTGAAGACGAGACCTTTCGTTTGTACAGCTGTAAAACGGGAAAGTGAGTCTTGATTTCCACATGTATGAATGCTCATTTATTCTTCGCAACAGGCATATAAAAACCCTATATTCCAAGAAGTATGGTATCGATTTACCTCGATTCACTCATAAAAATACTGCCATCATTTACGCATCCACGAAGGAAGACGACACAATACGGTACCATTCTCTCCACGACAATAAATATCTCCAGTATTTTCGAGGGCACAAGGACAAGGTGACATCTCTTGAAATGTCTCCGATTGATGATGGATTCATGTCTGGGTCGATGGACAAGACGGTTCGTTTATGGGATCTTCGAACACCAACATGTAGGGGCCTTCTGCCCCTTCCTTCATACCCTGTTACCGCCTATGATTCTACCGGAATGGTCTTTGCCGTCGCCGTGAATCACTATTCCAGAATACTTCTTTATGATCAAGCGAATTTCGATAAAGCACCCTTCCTTACTGTCGCGCTTGAAGATCCTTCGCTTGCACAGATCAGCTATCCGCCTCGCCCAATCTACATGACGTCCCTCTCCTTCTCTTCTGACGGAAAATATCTTTTGGTTGGCTGCTCTGGAAATACGCATTACATTCTGGATGCCTTTGATGGCTTCCTGATCGCGAAATTAGAAGGTCATGTAGGATTAGAAAGGAAGAGTTTGAATGCACCTCAGTCAATTGAACCAATTAGAGGGATTAGCGGGGAAGAGGTTTCATGGACACCAGACAGTAAATATGTCGTAGGAGGAAGCCTAGATGGGAGAGTATTCTTATGGGACATCCAAAATTTGCCTGCACGCAGCGAAGCGGAGCGCACGAAGATACCTTTTCGAGTTCAGCCTATGTCAGCTTTAGAAGGGCATCCAGGACCCTCGCGATGTGTGAAGTTCAATCCGCGATTTGCAATGATGGCTACTGCAGGAACAGACCTGGTTCGTATTACTCACTTGTCTTTCGCCAAGCTTTACTGAGGAGACCTCAAGGCGTTCTGGCTGCCTGATCCTTCTGCAGATGTTGAAGAAATAGCAAAGGATTTGCTCAAGAAGCGACCCTAAATAAACGAGAGTCTCATTCTATTCCTTGTCGCTTGGTTCTTTTTCACGAAGACTCTCTTGGCCTTCGGCAAGTGCTCAAAAATACTTATTGCGAGTGTACGCTACTGCGTATGGTGTCCATTAATAACCTCGTGCCATTCTAGAACTGCCCTTTGAGAAATAGTATTAGTAGTTTTGTACAATATAATCCTTCTTGCAATAATTTCAAGACTGTGAGGCCTTGATGAGTTAGGAATGAAAGTGATGATACTTTGGCGATCACACACTTGACGTTAGGTTCCATCAATCTGATTTGCGTCTTGCCTGCGGCCACTCAAGTAACGCTCAGCATGTCGTCTCCATCACTTGTATTGATTCCTTGCAATTATCGACCTTGCCGAGCATATGAGAAATGATTTGACACGTCTGAGATTTTCAACCCTCCCCATGGTCGACCCTACCACCAACCCAGCACCTCCTCCCTTTCAACCCGTTAAAATCATTGATGTTGCCTCTGTTCAAGACAGTAAGATCATTAGCGTCAGCATATACCCCGGACGCGCCGAAGTTACACGATTATTCAAGTCCAATGCGAAGACGGGTCACGCAGAACACAGGCGAGGACTGGAACGATGTCCCTCTTGCACTTGAAACAGCTTCACCTACTTTCGGTCTGGGTGTTCCGACCCTTGTACCTTGGACCCTCTCAATCTACCGCCCAGTGGCTAAAACACTTTCAAGGAAGACTTTTGGAATGTCATCTGCTTTGTTGTCCTCGCAGTCCTCGCAGCCTCCTACTATTGTCGCCGCTCCTCCTCGTGGAGATGCTTTCAACGAAGCCATGGGAAGTGGACCATACTTAGGAATTGAGCATCGTGGGCTGCTTGTTTCCTCAAAGGGAACTGTGAGTGCTACGTTTGACATCCCAGGTCTTACCACTGTCCCCAGCGATGGTGTTGGTCACAATGTAACAATTGTCAGGCTTGCCTTAGATGCGACCATGAATTGGGTTTGCGTCCCCAAGAAAGATATCAGGGTGCATTTGAAGGTATTATCCTTTCCTTGTTTGATCTGTTCTTTGGCTCATTTTAATTATAGGCCAAGGTCAAGAATGCGTCCGAATACAGCCTCCTTCCTGGGAAGGCCAGTGTATATGTTGATGGAAGCTTCATCTCCAAATCAGATATTCCTCTCGTTAGTCCCGAAGAGAGTTTTGATTGTCCCTTGGGTATGTCCTATCTTGTTTATTATTCATTGATTACCAACATCTCGTGCCTTAGGTTGGATCCCTCTATCTGTGTAACATATCATCCGCAAACCAAAAAATTTCTGAGAGCGGATTCTATTCAAAGTCCTCCAACCACACATTCATTTAACGTGTCACACTGCATAATATCAAATCGAGCACATCTGGTGCAACTTCAGACAACATCAAGATCAGAATAATGGATCAAGTCCCTGTCTCTGAGGACTCGAGTATAACCGTGAAGCTCGTGCAACCTGCACTCACTCTACCTAATCTTGAGGGGACTTCATCAATCAGCAGTGGGAAGATTATTGAACCCAAGATACCTCCACCGATCAAGGTATCTTCTGGGGTTACAGCTCTGTGGGATGGTGCAGACGAGGTGGCCGATGGAAACGTTGATGACATAGCTGCGCTTGGGAGAGATGGTCGTTTCAGTTGGATATGCAGTGTCCCTCCTCAAGGCAAGGTTGGCTAGACATTGCAACACGAGGTTGCAGCCCCAACAAGGACCAATATTGTTGGCCTCTGATTGACCCGTGAATACCAACCTCAGCTGGGTTGGCAAACATTTATGTAGTGTAACTTGAATTTATTCATGCGGGGAAAGGAAAGGATGTATTACCGGGGAGGTCCCAATTCTGGAACGACCGGTCCGTAGGCAGAGAAGGTGACATCTCCTACTTAGTACGTACTTACGTTACAGATATTAACTAAATAGACCTAATCCAACCTCGGGGCATGCGCTTCCATCACCGTTGCATTTCTCAAACCACTGAACCAGGAGATCCCCCAGCCTTTTGGGCAGGAGTGAAGATTTGTTGAAACAGATACATTATGTTTACTGTACCAATTCGAATTATTCGGCAGTCACGGGTCACAGACCCTGTTGATGGCGCCGAAATTGGTCAATGTCCCAGGTCACAAGCGGTTCCGATGAGTAGGATATGTCAGTTTCATGTCTAAAAATGTGATTTTTGGCCGAAATATGTCCCATTTCGGGCCGCGTCACAGCCATTTTTAGGTCTTGCCGAATTCAAAATTTCGTCTAAGAGGTCACGGGTCACACCTCATGCCGAACAATTCGAATTGGTACAGTAATTGTTATAAATATTGTATTGGTCATTGTTAGATAGACTCCAGCCTACAGTCTACAACGGCGCACCTTTTTTCTTCCAAGACGATCCTTACTGCTTTCGTGATCACAGTATCCAAGTCCTTCAATAACTCCACTCCTATCTTCTCACTTAGTGCGTTAGCTACGGAACCACCAACACTCGTGGCCCATGCCCATCCCGCAGAGGCTGCCACAGCGATTCCTGCGTAATCAGGAGTATCTGGACCAAAGCCGACAGAGAGTTGATCTCCCGATGCCTTGCTGCCGTAACCTCCTGGGTGAACACCAAGCATGGATAACTTGGGCGACTGCAGGGCAAGTGAGTTTACATTCTCTGGAACTCAGTAGAGTATACTCACCCTCCACCCTCCATTATTCAGAATGATGGTGAGGAAAGGCTGTAAATCGACTGAGCACACTTGAACAGACAGACTAAATACAACAAGCTTACTGTATTATATCGTTTTGCCATCCAGTATGCGGAACTGGGTACACCAAACAAGTATGAACCATCGCCAACAATAACAACGACTAAATCGTGGCCTTGTTCTCCATTCAATGTGCCTATAGTCCTGGTGCCTAAAGATGCGCCAACAGCTGCTCCGAGAGCCCAGCCTAAGGACGAGCCTCCACTGGAAATGACACTTCCCGGAATCTCAGGGCGAAGGTGGTTCCACACAAAAGGAAAATTGCTGGTGGTTTCGTTAAGGATGAGTGTGTTGGCACCTTTAGATGGCGTCAAAGTGTTGATGGCTCGCCGAAGCACTCCGATGATATTCGGAACGCTGAATAAATCCGATTCAAAGGGTCGCCAGCTCTTCGCGACATAATAACAGTGGTGCTTTGTTCGCTGTCATCCAAGCGAGCAACAAGTCGGGCATGATTCTTTTCCAGCGTTTCTCTTCTAAAACTTGCCTTCTCTTCTATATATTTGTCGTCAATGCTTATGTCCAAATTCCATTGTTCTCCTGCGGGGCGGACGCCCAATCGAATCAGTTCGTTCTCTATCTGCTTCGCCGCCGTGCCTCCATCTGCGCGACAGATCATCTCCGCATCGACGTGCCATTGACCAATATTGATTTTCAAAGGGTCACTGCCATCCACGACAAAAACCCTGGCGTCTTCTAGCGGTTTTTCATTTGACGGGATCCATGGCAAGTCGCACTCCAGAATGAGTATAACATCTGCACCTTCAAGTTTCTCCCAGTGAGTGTCTGGGGCAAGGAATGTTACTGCCAGATAGCTGGGGTGAGAAAATGGAATGTTGACTGTGGGAGGACAAGTGCTGATGACGGGTATAGAAAGCAGAGAGGTGAGTGACTCAAGGGCGGCAACGGCAGACAGGGATCGACCAATATGGGAAGTAACTATGAGTGGGGAAGATGCAGTCAGGAGAGCATTTGCAATTCGAGCGACAGCTGAAAGACATAGAAGGTATCTCGTTAGATTTCAAGTCAAGCGAGAAAACTAAGGAATTTACCAGTCGGAGGAAGTGCGGCTGGTTCAACAACCGGCCAATGTGTCATATCAGATACTGCATTCACACTCGAGATGTCGACCTCGTCTTCCATCACTTCACGGCGAGCCCAAAGATATACTGGGCCCTTTGGGTCACTTGTAGCACTAGTGAACGGAGTGAGCAAACAGAAGTTTTAGAATGACACTGTTCAATTAAACGTACATCTGCAAAGCTCGCTTCACCGACTTCTCGACCGTTTTGGCGCTTCCAATTTGAGAAGTGTGTCGCATATACTGGCGCAAGATAGCTGGCTGATCTGGTATATCTGGGGAAGGGTAATAAAAATCAGACAACCACAATCCGCCTAGAGGAATAACTACCTTGAAGCCACATAATCCATTCATTCCTCGATCCTTTGTGCTCACCGTCTTGGCCTATGGGCGTTGCTCCTGCATATATTAGGACAGGGGTTTTGCTACGGTCAACATTATGAACAGCGCCAGCCAGGGCCTATACAAATATCACTCCGTGATGCTGGGTGCAATCACATCGCAGAGCCTACCTGGGTGCCAACATCAACGTGAACGATAACTGCGGCAGGCTTTCCTGTGGCCTGGGCGAATCCCTGGGCAGCGCTGAGCGCAACCATTTCGTTCGGGCAAGTCACTATGGTAGGCTGAGAGTTTCCATCTTCAGCACGTTGCCTCTGAAGGTCTTCCAAGAGCGCAGGATGATCAGATCCCCAGTTCGCAAATGCATGAGTTATGCCTGCGCGAGCTAGCGTTCGCAGGAATAAACTTGAAGTTGTATAAGTTGGTGGCAGCGTAGTTTGCATCTTAAAGCTAGTAATAATATCTGGAGAGAGGACATCCTGGGAACGGCAGGACTAGGTCCAAAGAGAGTTAATTATAAACGCCCAAGTCAAGATAAGATAAGATTACAATCACGAGACCGATGCCATCATGGTCATGTGCTAAGCACTTGAGGACGTGGCAAGGAAATTGCCAACTCCAAACTTCGCCTTTTCCTCCGTATTCCTCGTATCCTGAGGATCTCATTTTCTTGTTTTACTTACTTGGGCCCACGAATATGCGGTTTGGAACTGTTTTTGGCGCACTTCTTTCATTTGCCGCATTCTCTTTTGTTGCCGCAACTAGTACGCGTTTGGGTCATGTCCGAATCACGAATACCGATTAACATGGAGCCTCGTCTTTTACAGCTGAGGAGCAGGACAACCTGAGCGGACCCGAGGTTATTGCTACTGCTGCTTTCCCAGAGTCCAATGCTTTCAATCGTGCGCCACATACTGCGGTCTCGTGCTCCTAGCTCATCGGCCTTTCTTGCAGACGTCGTCAACGGAGAGAAGAATAGCTTGACGGTCACTGTTGAAAATAAGTCGGGACAGAACGTGACTTTGCTGGGCATTGCGGGCGCTCTGATTCATCCCGACACGAACGTCATTGTCAAGAACGTATGTGATTCTTCGGACCTTGCAGCCAGTTCGATGTGCTCAATGCATCATCATTTAGTTGACTCGTCAGAAATATGGCGTGCCTCTCTTGGAAAATATCCAAATGCAGATACCCTATCAATTCTACAGCCAGTGAGTTTTTGATCATCTCAGATTCAAGCACCGTTAACATCGCTCCTAGATTCAAGGTGCTTCAATGTCCACTACTTACACGTTAATCACTTACAACATACTCTTCCCTCACCAGCCCGGAGACCATCGACTGAGCATCTGGTTAGAGCATAAGACTGATGTACGTTAGTTTTTCTGTTTGCTTTGTTACTGCGGCTTATTGGGAAGTGTGTAGGACGACTCGACGTTCAAAGTCGAAGCATTTGATTCCATCGTCACAGTTGTTGATCCGGAATTGTCTATTTTTGACCTCAAGCTGTATGCCGCATACCTCGTCTTAGTTTATAACTTAACTAACCAGATCTCTGAGTAGTCTGTCTACTTATGCGATGGTCGCTGGCATTCTGGGAGGCCTCGCGTATTTCGTATATGTAACTTTTGTCCCGCAGAGTAAGAAGCCTCGTGCTAAGAAGACCACCACTGCATCTGTCAGCTCTCCGGTGGGTACCGTCACGGCTACTGGTTCAGGTGGATATCAAGAAGAGTGGATCCCCGAACATCACCTACGGAAAGGAAGGTCTTCCAAGAAGCAAGGCGCAGTCAGCGGTACTAGTGGAGATGAGCTCAGTGGCGCCGAGACTAGTAGTACCGAGAGCAAGAGAAGGAAAGGCAGGAAGTAATTTGTTCTACTGGTATGATTGATGGTTGTGTAAAAAATCTGCATGCTCTAGTGTAATTTATTTATTGCACATCAAAGCTGGTTATTCTGTAAAAGGGAGGATCTATGTCCGAAAGCTTTGAAAATTATTTATCTCTGATTTATACACCATATGTGGATTTATACTACGCAGAACCAGTGACGTTCGGTGTGCATGAGTAAAACATAAGGAACAATCAGAAAAGCTGTTTAGATGCAATTATCAATTGTACAAGTTCGAAGAGCATCTTAGTAAACCCTTTCTGATATGTACACGTAGCTCGCGAAAAGTAGTTTATCTGGGTATACCTGTGTATACCCTGTTCTCGCAATACATATAGAGAAAATTTACATGATGTGCACGGACTGTAATCGTCAGTAAACTGATTTGTCCTCCAACTCCCTCATGGTAACAGGGCAAAACATAGGCCACAGTGACGAATCTATCGTACAATCGTAATGACTCGAGACGTCTTTTGGAACTGATAAAATTCTGGAAATTTGGCAGATTCAAGGTTTTTAAGATACGCCCAGCCTCGATGTGGGAAATTATTTTGCAATAGATTTAGTGTCGAGCTGAATAAGTTCGCGTGCTTCCGGCGGGGAACGTCGTCGGTCAACTGTGGACACTCAAGATGTCCGGGAAAAACGACGAAACCAATCATAATGTCTCATCTGAGGAGTGATGTTGATAGGGTAACGCTACGATTCACTGCCATTCCACGAGAAAGAGGAGAAAAGAATTCTGGGAAGGCGCCGAATGAAGCAGTAAAGGGCAAAGAGTCAGCTCCTTTAACTAATCGAACCGTCGGTCAATGTTCAAGTAATTGGGGTGGCAGAAATCGTTCGAGGAATTTGGAGCTCCTACTTAAGTTGAAAACCAGTGCCCTAGAAACGCTTCAGAAATTAGTGACAGAGAAGAACAAGATGAAAAATAGTACCTACCGCGTTAATATGGGCTATCGACTAAATTCGTTCTTCTTCATGCTGTTCGAGGCTGATTCCATACATGAAGGGACCATCATTTCCGCTTTGAATTAAGGGTCTTTGATGCAGAAAACTGATGATTCAGTAAAAATTCCACCAGAGTTTGTGGAGCTTTCGAGAATAGAGAAGTGCATTAATGTACAATTTATCGCTTTCTGCAAGTCGGCGTGCCCGGATGTCTGCAGGAAGTGGACTGTTCATGTTCATTGATATGCTGTAGCATACTGAACCTTCGGGCTCGTTAACTTGGTAAGTGAATATACTGATATCGTCCCTTCCAGGAATGGGACTGTCAAGGAGCGAGCCAAGGCGAATTGTCGGACCTGAGAGAATTATAAATGATAGACAAGGTTGAGAATATAAAATGACAGATGTGGATGGCTCTGCGAATACAACTTTGCTACATCTCTGGGCAGCCGTGGCAATAATGAGGAGTCTTGAAGAGTCACTTGATGATAAGATAACCATTTACAATGATACTAGGAAAGGGTCGTATGCAGGTAGCTCTTGAAGAGAGATCCTATAGGCGCGTGATTTCCCAAGGTAGAAAAAGGGCTGGGGGGGCTCGGTATGAGTTGGGAAACGAGTGACCAATTCCATGCCGCCTAGAAATTCCGCCAAACTGGACCATATGAGTTACAATGATTCAGGACAAAGCACCAGTCTGTTCAAGGTATGAGTCTTCCCAAAGCCTTCCTGATGCGACATGCTTGCGTCAGGCCGGGGACGGCTGACAGGCACATACAAAGGGCGGGAATCAGTTTTAGATACACAAGGGGTAACCAGGACGCCCGACGACAACACTGATATCAATAAAGATTCAAGGAGACGTGAAGAAGACACAGCCCGAAGATATGTATAGCGAGCGCATGTGTATTTGAATTTGTTTGGCTAGTCAATGTTCCTTCCTGTTATAGTGAACAATTCCTGATATTCTCCCCACTCGTCCTTCAGCCTCTTTTCCGCTGTCACCCGCACACATCTTCATTCCCCTCCTCAAGTTCACCTCGCCAAAGCTGATTCACTAGAATGACTTCCAGGGTAAGCTTGGACCCGTTTTTGAGTCGGTGTACAAGTGCTTATTGCCCCTCACAGGCCCAGTTCTTGAGAGAATACAAGCTCGTCGTTGTGGGAGGAGGAGGTTAATATGTTGTTGAAATTTTCGGCGCACTGTCTTAGTTTATTATTTTCAGGTGTCGGGAAGTCTGCTTTGACTATTCAGTTCATTCAAAGCCACTTCGTCGACGAGTATGACCCAACTATTGAGGGTGAGCCGAATAGGCTATTCTCATCTCAGCTCGTTACTGACTATCATTTAGACTCATACAGAAAGCAGTGTGTCATCGACGACGAGGTTGCACTTCTCGACGTTCTTGATACCGCGGGTCAGGAAGAATACGGGTATGTATTTCTGGTTATCAAACTATCCTCCTTTTTTTTGGTGGGCAACACATGACACCTTGCCTCAAGGCAGTTTGACCCCACAGGCTCCGAGACTGATTTTCTTCTCCATTCTTATTGCACAATGTCCTTTCTTATTCCATAGCTGATCTTTTACGTCGGACAGTGCTATGCGGGAGCAATACATGCGTACAGGGGAAGGTTTCCTTCTCGTGTATTCAATCACCTCCCGTGACTCCTTTGAGGAAATCAGTACATTCCATCAACAAATCCTCCGTGTCAAGGATCAAGATTCATTCCCTGTCATCGTTGTGGCCAACAAGTGTGACTTGGAGTACGAACGACAGGTCGGAATGAATGGTACGTGTATCCGTGATCTTAAAGTTCTATTCCAATGCTGAAATCAATCTGTTCTGCTAGAGGGTCGCGACCTTGCTAAGCACTTTGGATGCAAGTTCATCGAGACGTCGGCCAAGCAACGGATTAACGTTGATGAGGCTTTCAGCAACCTTGTTCGTGAAATCCGAAAGTACAACAAGGTCGAGATCAATTCCCCTTATGTACATACTTGGCATGGACTACGCACTGACATTTATTATTATAATGCTGTAGGAACAACAGACTGGACGTCCTGCCCTCGCAGCACCCGGTGGAAACAATGCACCCATGTACGGCGGCAAAGATCAACATGACGATGCTCCAGGCTGCTGCGCTGGATGTGTTGTCCTCTAACCACGCTTTTCTATCCCACTTTCATACACGTCCATTATTCCCGTATGCTGTTAGCTTTTCCATGTCTTTCTACCTCAACTCTTTTTGCTCTATCTCTATCTTTCGCGCATTGGTTGTTTGCCTCAGCTTCTTATTTTGCTACTCTTTCTCGGATTCAGACTCTTCAGTTGGAATAATTTTTAACAAATGTATACAATATCGCTTCAGATCCAATACTCTCCTTATGCCGCCCTGTATGGCTCAAAAAAAAACACAATATTACGACCACAAGGCTTACATTCAAACGTAAATGCGCCGAGAATGTTCTGGGCAGCTGTGTACTACGACCCATACCTGGCATTCGCTGATATGGAACGCAGGTTTACTGCACCTATGACAGTTATCTGCCTTGGATGCTCCAATTTGTTTCGCAATAGATATGAAATTGGGCTGCATTTGGACCTTTCTCTGAGGCCTTTTCCTTTACTGCGTCTTTTCAGGATCTTTTTCTGTAATTAATATTTTGCGCAGAATACGGGAATTTCAACGTAAGCGAAGAGCAAGGCAGAAAAAAATCAGGCTTACGTGACAGAGTGTCAACAAGCAGGTCCTCCTCATTAACAAGGCCGATTGAGTCAATTCCCAGCTCATATTTGCCCTCGACACTGCTGTTTCCGCCGAGGATGGAAATGCCTACACTCTTTATTCTCTCTTGATACATCGTTATTTGTGTTTGAGACATTTCTCCAGCGTTCGTCCTTATGAAATTGTTAAAGGGAATCTGGCATGAATCAGCAAAGTTAAGCTAGTGGAGTCGAAATTTACGGACGAATATATCTTCCCAAGCTTGCTTTTTTCGGAAATATAATCTGTGTTGCCATAAATCGGTGGAGACAGGCCCGTCAGTCTGAATGTTCACAAAGTAGGAATTGTGGGTCTTGGGATCGCCAGCGACGCGAAGCCGTAGGGCAATATATTCATGTGAAGACGCATCGTCTGTTAAATTTCCGAACAAAAATGCTGGCCTATTCTGAAAAACATTCCCGTGAGTAGAGCTCGGGAGAAAAGATATACCATGTCCAAACCTTATTTCGAAATCCAGCATAACCACCTCTAATCTTGCTCTCGTATCCTGGCTTGACCTGTAATCGCATATCACCCCAGAAGAGACCGGTAGCTGGCTTTCCAATGGGCTTGTTTATTTCTGGTCTCGGGTCCAAGTCTAGATTCACGGTGGACAGACCCCCAATATCCCCATCGCACCCTGTAGCGAATTGTTGGACATCCTCCGGAGTGTTGAAGGTGTACAAGGTCTTGGGAGCGCGTAATGGCCCCTCTGCACCCTTCATTAACATGACTGCAGATCCATAAATCAGATGTTGAGGCTTTTCACCGGATACAAACGCCCTACTGTTCTGGAGGCTTTGCCCTATCACTTGAACTGACCTTTGCAGGTATTTAGATAGATGCGAAGACATTTTGAAGTAGGGAAGTCGATAGACAGATAACGGTACCTGTATTCAGCCTGTTCAACGAGGAAAGCTAGATAAGTGAATGTATCTGTGAGCGTCGTGGTGCAGAGTGTAAACTTACAGTAAAGGTTATGCAAGCACTGTAGCAAGCGCTGCCCATCGTCTCACGTGATACTATATCCAGCCCGGTAACGGGTCAGCCCAGCACCTTTTCGCAGATTGCTTTCCACTGAGTAAAGATATTCACTTAGTTTTTTGACCAATATGTGACCACAGAGGTGAGGGATGCTTCTACGAGGTTTAAAAAAAATTAGGAATGCTCTGTCTTGGGTAGTGAATATTTTGCAGAGGAGAGTCCCAAATTGACCCGAAACCTGGGAAACGAGTCACATGGGTTACATTACCAATTATCATTTGATCAGACCTAAATGGGATATATTTAGCGCAATGCGTAGAGTGAAGCAAATTGGTGACGCTCGTTCACGCTCAGTTCTTACTCTAAAAATATGAAAAAAATTGTAGTAGATACTTTGAAAATAGGAGATATTATGTGCTAGCCTTGATCTTTGTAAAGTGAGTAATGAGTGATTAATTCTCTCAACAATGTAGCTGAAAATCCCTCTTTTTGGCATCTGACCCACATGATTGTCATGGTGCTCACACAATATCTACTCCATTTCCTCCAAAACAAATTGTACAATCGTACTTCTCCATACTGGAGGAAATTTCAGGCAGGTTTATACGGCTCCCAGTGCTTTCAGTCTTCCGCCAAGGCTACATTTGTGTCAATTTTTGGGTCAGAATTTAGGACCAAGAAAAAATATCGGCCATTTTGAGTGGAAAAAATGAATTTTTTTGGGAAAACTCATGTAATCTATATCCTACTACGTTTTTACTATTAAGCTCAAAAAACCGCTTGTAAAAATTCTCAGAATTGGTCAAGCAAATCGCTTTTGACCCGTTACCCAGTGTGACCCGTTACCGGGCCGGATACAGTAAACCTCAAACCTTCAAATAAGTAATTTGAAATGGTCAAATTTTATTTAGAGCCTAGTACTTACCGGGCCTCTGATTGGTTGAAGGCCTCGCTTTTTGCCTCAGAAGGGCATGGATTTCGTTCGTTCAGAAGTTGCAAATAATCGACAAATAACCTCTAGTCTCAGAACTTCGAATCAGAGGGATGCAAGAGCAACCCCAGACAGGATATACACGAGAATTGATCATATCATTTAACATATGCAACTCTTCCAGAATTAAACCTCAATTCATCGCATCTGACACGCAGGTCGTGAGGCCCAAGGTGATCAAACCTTTTAGATAATTACTAAAAAAAAGGACTCTCAAAGTCCTCGAGAGGAACGAAGGTCATAAAGATTAATTGTCGGAATAATGCGACGATGAAGCTCGCGACGAGGCTCTCATGTCTGGTGTGCTGCCCCGTGATAAAAGTAGTGGCCGGAGACGATCTGATGGAGATGTAGGAGAAACAGAGACTGAATTACTGCGCTCAATCTTTGCTGATCGTTGAGGCACTTTCGGATATGGTTGAGAGAAAGATGGTGCAACAACACTAGGTTGTCCATATGCTGAAGTATACGGTTGGGAAGCTTGACGATGGTGACCCCGTCGTGACCATTCAGAACCGCTGGCTTCTTCCGAGAACAACGAAGGAGACTTTGCAGGGGGAGATTCAGCGTGACCAAAAGTCTGTGTCGATCGTTGACGTGACAGCCACTGGTCTGTGTAGACTGGATCGTTCGGCTGCTCCGAGAGCTGAAGGTCAGGTAATGGTTGCTTTTCCACAGGAGACCGATTTCGTGGAGGAGCAGGAAGACCACGCGAAGAAAAAGAGTCGTTGCGAATATGTGCTGCGATATCTTGCCTTGGTGCGCGGACGGCTGTCGGAATCCGTGCCGGCGTTTGGATCTCCCACTGACTATAAGTGGAAGAATACGTGATAGAACGGCCAATCATGGAGGGACTCAGTTGGCCATCATTGCGTCCGAGGTACAGAGGAAGGAGTGGTTGCATCGACTTTCCACTTGACGTAGCAAATGAATTTTCGCTGCCTGGGCGCATACTCATAGAACCAAAGCTTTGTCCACGGTAATGTTGTATCTTCTCTTCCAAATCTGTCGAAGTCGGATCATATTTCTCGAGTGTGCCTGGGGTTCCGAACGACTCTATCATCTTCTTGGTTGTTGTTGACGCAGAAGAACGTGCGTCAAAAGCAGGGCCTAGAACTCGGAAAGTATTGTAGAGCAACAGGACATCCACAAAGCCTAACATATGTTCGGTATCAGAATTTGAAAAGGGAAAGATAGGGCTTACTAAGGCTTATGTAGCATACGAAGGCGAAGACATTGGCTTCAAAAGGAACAGTGAACCCGGAAATTACAAAAAGACGAGTAACCGCGTAAGGAATGAGAAGGGCAACATAAGCTACATATATCGTTAGAGACGGCCTTGGTTAGACATTGAATTGTATTCACCAACTGGATACCTCCAAAGATATTTCAGCATGTAACATAGATATTTTAGGAATCAAGACGTACCACAACATGCTCCTGGCAACGCGAGCAATGAAGCGCTGATAATTTTCTCCCTGGCTATTGAAGTCGTTCCAGCGTTCTTGTGGGTCCAGAGTAAGCTTAATGCCTTGCTTGAACTTGAGTGTACCACGAAGAATGAGAAATATCAGCGAGTAAAGAATGGCACCGAGAACAGAAGCAAGAAGGATCTAGAGAGACGTAAAGCTAGGAAAATTCTACAGACCGTGTACTTACTGGCAGCAGATGAAGCACAAATTGTAGCTTAGGAAAGATGTCTCGCACACTGCAGGAAAGCCCCTCTGCTCCATATACGTGTCCCTCGGAAAAATGAACCATGTATGGAATAACGGCTGCATGACAAACGCACGTATTAGATGCGTAATGCTTATGGGAAATATTGCAAACTTGCCTACGAGGAGTGACAAGGTCCAGCCAATAGCCATAGTCGTTCGGCATATGATGACGGACTGACGCATTTTCAACACTAGAGAATTGAACGTATGGATGGCGATAGCGATGGTGAAAAAGCCAGTTGCAAAATTCCCTAATTGCATCAAAGTAGCTGAAATCCAGATTTAATAGAGACATGAAGAGGAAGAAAACAAGCAAACTTACCTTGAGCATTACAAATCCAGTCTATAATAAAACAAATACGGTCATAT
The DNA here is from genome assembly GCA_015501075.1 of Gymnopilus junonius. Taxonomy (NCBI): domain Eukaryota; kingdom Fungi; phylum Basidiomycota; class Agaricomycetes; order Agaricales; family Galerinaceae; genus Gymnopilus; species Gymnopilus junonius. Next base: position 344,236 of record JADNYJ010000015.1, read on the forward strand.
ATCAATGCATAACATAAATTCGCCTTGTACTTGCCTTCCGTGATCCCATGTTCTACGGTCCACCGCAGTCCTAGGATTCCAGCGATTGCATTGAAGACCAGGGCAATGATCAAGCATGCAGCATAATGACCGAGTTGCGTGTTGAAGAAGACACACTCTCGAATTTCATCAGGCTTCGAACATCTTTGAATGGCCATCCAAGAAACCCTGCAGATGACCGACGCAAGAGCAATTGCCGAGAGTAAGGCAAATACGTTCACAGCCTGTCGTTGATGGAGATGAGCGGCCTTGCAGGTATATAACGAAGTAGTATCTTACAATTGCGCCGCCTAACTCGGTCGATGGTATAGGAGCAACTGCAGGTTCGGACATGGCTTTCAAAGAATTCCAAGATCGTCGTCGAAGAGAAAAGAACGAAAAAGATAGTAGAAGTGGTGACCCGCGCCAGAATCGTGAGACGAGAAATGTCTCTCCTGAAGACAAAAGGAACCAGTCCAGGTAGAATGACCGAAGAACGAGAGGCGCAACCTTCGACGAGCGTCAGAAGAAAGCCGAAGCTGAGGATTTGTGGGCCCCACAAAAGGTATTTACATATGTTTATGCGGGCTATTTTTAGTTCACATTAGGAAGATGTCAACAGGTATGCATGTCAGACGCTAGCAAATGCCAATGAATCATTTGGATGAGCATGGCGACCATCACTCTAACCTGCGCTAAGCAGTCCATCGGTATACACTGAGCATTACCCGGAACCAATATGATATCAAAAAGTCAAAATGCTCACCGTTGACATTACTTGCGAAAAAACTTTTCGATACCTCTCGTAGCAGGTGAGGCCTTCCGCTTCTTACTAGACTTCGGAGTTGGCTTGCTGGATATAGAGCTCAGCGGGCGGTGGCTGCCTTCATTGGCCAAGTCCCGGGCAAAATGGAAGTCGTCATGCTCTAGTTTAGCTCTCGTAAGTTGATCATGGATATCTTGATAATCGCCTGCACCAGTGTGATGGACAGTGGGAAGTTCGAATGTCTTGCCGCATCTGGCACAAACATATGATAAGGAAACCACCTGAGATTTATCGTTGCCAAGGTTTTGGGGACTGCCGTCGCCGACTGCATTGGTCGCCGATCCTGGCTGCGCCACCTGGTCGATGTCGAAGATATCGCGTGGTTCTCGTGTTTCCTTTACAGAGGAACTTGACACGGGCTTCAAGAAACCTTCAATACTCTTTTGTCCCGCTTCAGCGACATCAATTCCCGTGAATGCCAATTGAACGCTGGATACGTTCAAAGTCATGCTATTTCCGACCAATTCTTTCCAGAGCTTGTCACCTGCAGAGGCGATGGTATCTACAGTCACCTCCCTTGTAAAAGGGAACGGGGCTTGCTTTGAGCGCCCTGCATCATACCCTATGCACAATATAAGTACTCGGGTTGGGTGGTAAATCAGTTTTGAAGATTTGTGCACCTTTCCGGGCATGAAGCACAATGGTCTTGGGCCATAGATTTGGGGACATTTCTCTTGCATCCTTCAGTCGTAAGGCAAGCTCAGCAGCTAGGACACGGATCCAGTGCTTCCCCTCCGAGGCCTTGGTGATGGGCTTCGGCAGGTTCTTGGAAGCAAGCATACTCTTGGTAAGGGCAGAGCCCTTATCTTTGACTAGAATAGAATATCAGCGAAGAAATTCATTGTATATCAAAGATAAAATTACCTTCACTCCTGTCAATTCCTCTGTAGACCTGTTAACCTTGTATACTACGCTAAAGGGTATGAGCCTTACCTTAAGATTTCGTAGACCCATACAGAATTCTCTCCAAACTTGCTTTGCATTCCATCTGATTCTAGTCAGCCTTCTAATTTATAGATCCAACATAACGAAACATACCAAGACTGATAGTCCTGCGATGAATATACCTTAGCATGTTTACTTGAGATAGCAAGTATGCATGTACTCACAACAAATCACCGACGGTGGAAACATCGAACTCTTTTGCAAGAGCACTGCCGAGCTTGCCGCCCAAAAATCGGAGCTGAATAGTTTTTTTCTGGAAGTAAATATAGGGTCATTTGGAACATAAAAGTCGCAAGCTTTACCTTCTGGAATTCCTTTGGCCTCAGGTAGTTGGGTATAGCTGTATTTCTGAGTATGCTCTTTCCAACGATGAGCCTATGGAATAACGAATAAGCGAGGTACACACTTGACTATCCGGCTTCTTATACGAAGCTGTTAGCTGTGGTTTAAGAACTAAGCATAAAGACACCAAGAGTCACGTCAGAAGAGGCACCTTTGCAAGGAATTTGTTCCGCGCGATACCCTAAGATTGAGGTCAAAACGTGTGCTTTGCAACATCTACTCAAAAGCTCACAGCGGACGTGGTGTAACCAAGCTTGGTTTTAACCGCCAGTCTAGCCTTCCCCATAAGCTCGGCAGCAATAGATAAGGCAACGTCATGCCAAGTAGTCGGCGTATCGTCCCCTCTGCTTTTGTTACTGGCCAATTCGACCTCCTCGTCTTCTGGGGGGAGTGATGTTGTTGTAATGTTGGGTTGTCCATCTGGAGGTTCGTCCTCCGATGCCGGAGGTGGCGGATTAACAGGTATTAGATTCCCAAGACCATTCCAAGATATATTGGGCGGAGGAGGTAGCGGTGTATCGGCACCAAGAGGTGCACCAGGAGGTGTCTTTGAGAGATGTGGATATCTATGCAGCATAATCTCGCGCACAGGCTTCGTGAAGTCAAAAAATGCCTCATCTATGGATGCCTTCTCTTTTCACTCAGTGATCAATGAAGCGACCGTGGCCTAGAGGAGATTTGACGTAGACATACCAATTTCGCAACCGGGCACCTCTTCTTTAAACATCGCTGCTATCTTCATGCTCTCCCTTCGATAATAATCTAGGGAAACCTATATATACAAATATGAGCCACCATCAGGCTGACTTCCGGAAGCCCTCACCTTGTGAGTGTTGGTGTCCACATCGTCCCAATACCCGGGTTCCTTCTCTCCTTCCTTGTATGTTGCCACATGTACGACCTTTAAATGCGGACATCTTTTGAGCGCATCCTTTTTCTTGTCCATCCGTGATATTCCGTACTTCCTTGCAGGGTAGTTTACAGCAATTAACATATCCCATTGAAGGACTACTAAAGGCACGTCCTTGTCGACCCTTAATCGGTTCATTTCACAAGCTGCGTAGAACGCATCGCTGTCGCATAGTGCTATTACTCGCAAAGGATCTCGGACGCCTAGGTTGTTTGAGAGCATATGACGATAAGTTATCACTGGGTTGAGGTCATCGAAGTCATCTTCTGGATTTGAAGGTTTGTCTTTGCCTTTCCAAACGAGTTTTAATGGAGAGTTTGGCGTCATCTCTTCTCCCACCAGGGTAAATCCAGTGTAGTGTATTGAGGTAAACGCGCAAAGCAAGATGTGGGTTGAGGTTCAGATTTGGAAGCGAGGTCGTTGCCTGTGACTGTGACAATACGTACATAACCGTAAATAGCGCGTCAATTAACAAAAACGATCTCATCATTGATATGGGAAGCACTCGGGGGTATACAGACCGTCGTTTACTTTAATGTCAAGGATTTCATGTCTTGTATATCATAAACAGCTTTTACATCCACGACTTGGGCAATAACTCAGGAGGAGACTCTGGCCTTGGTGCTCGCGGTGCTGATATCAATGGATAGTAGATCCTGATTCGCAAACGCATCAGCATTACTATGGAAAAACTCAGGCGAATGTTCATACCTTTCCAGCCCTGACTTCTTCAGGAGATGGCATTAGGCCGAGTCGCAAAAGTTCTGATGCTTTTGACACCACAGGGTCATTCTGCATGCTGCATGGCTGTTAATCTATCTATTCGCTTGATAAGAGATTGATTGTATCCTACCTTGAGACCGCAACAATCTTTCCTCCTTTGACATAGTATGCAATGAACTTGCGGAGAAATAAAATTAGCCTCGCTTTAATTAGAAGGAGTAACAACATTTTCTAACCTTCAATTCTCCCGGGTCACCTTTGACGATGACCTCTTCAAATTTGGCTCCCAAACCACAATAACGTAGTTGCTGACCCTCTATAGAAAATATGAGTCAGGTTTATGCATTGGCGGATTGTACAACGTACGAGCACTCCAGAATACAGGAATCTTCACGAACGGCTGTTCCTTGCCAGCGATATTGCTGCCAGTCGCTCTGCCGTGGTTCCCAGCAACCTGCAGATCCTCTGAATATATATTGATGATGCTTGACATATGGTTCACTTACATTCCAATGCTCTATCCTGGTATCTGTGCCATTTACCTGTGGATAAATAGCGATGTCACCTAGCGAGGCGAAGTAAGCCCCCGTAACTTGAAAATGGAATCCTGTGTAACATACCAATCGCATAAACATCCTTTGTGTCTGGACCAGTCTTCACCCGCAAATGTTGGTCGACACGGATACCTCCGTCCTTCTCGATTTCGATACCGCTGCCCTTCAAGAATTGAGTGGCAGGCGCTACACCGACACCCATAATAACGAAATCGCAAGGAAGAGTTGTTCCATTGACGACAACGCCTCCTGCGAGGCTCGGGTTATCTTCCCTTGGGACAATCTTATCCACCTTACTGGACAGGTGGAATTTGACTCCCTTTGACTCGTGGAACTGTTGTATTCGAATAAAGGATAAGAAACAGGTAAAGGAGGCAGGGGAATGACCAGAATATTACCTTCTGAATTCCGGCGCCAATTTCCTTTCCGAGGACGGCTTCAAACGGGACCTCCTCCATTCCAATGACATCAATTGAAGCAAGCTTTCTCGAAGAAATGGCAACGACAAGCTCCATGCTGATAAAGGAGCTACCGATCACAACCACCTTTTTGCCCTCCTGCGCAGCTGTCAAGGAGTCAAATGAGAGCCTTTCAAAAGGGAAATAATACTCACCAGCATCGACCTTTTTGGAGTCATCCATACCACGGAATGTATAAACATTCTCAAGTTGTGCACCTTCGACAGGCAAGCGTCTCGGTGTGCCGCCGCTAGCGAGGATCAACTTATCATAAGGGACGGTGTCCTTTCCACCTTCGAGAACTACAGTCTTCTTCTTAAGGTCCACAGATGTGACTTCCTAAATCGAGGTAAGGAAAGGACTTATTCTTGGGATATGATCAAATGACTTACGACGCCAAGGCGGATATTAGTGCCGTACTTGATCTTGAGATCAGCTGCAGAGCGCCATTCAATTTTAAGGGGATCAGTAATAAGGGCCTTGCTAAGCTTGGTTCTATATATAAAACGTCAAGGTAAAGCAGTAGATTATCTAAAGCAGCTGACGATTTTACCTATCGATGGGAGTGTAAGTTTCCTTTGAGAGAATGGTGATTGGATCTTGGTACCCATGCTATTTTTACAGTTAGCAAAGAGGCACTTGATCAATAAGCCCAGTGCCTTACTTCTCTCAAGCTTTCCACAGCGTGGAATGCACCGGATCCTCCACCGACAATAACGACACCGTTACCAGTACTGTTATAGCCGGAAGCAAGCAGGGTAGGCTGTCGAGACATATTTGCCTTGAGAGTGCTTGCCGAGTTGGCCGTAACGTGAATCTTTCCATCTTTCACACGAGTCTGGAAAGTGTGGAGTGCCATAGGCGCAGGAGCATCCTCTGCCAATAAGACACTTGAATAATTTGCATCTTTGGGGCATTGCGCTCGAACGTACCGATATCACCAGTGCAGACATTGAAACAAGCTGCCGTATTGACAGACAGCTCAGCTTCTACCAAGAGAAATGTTATATTGGCGTACCTCCATGCCAAGGACTGTTAACAGTCTCCAATTATCGACGTACGCGGTAAATGACCAACTGAAATGCTCACCAGACAACGCGACCATCAGAGGCTAAGACACCTTTCGCAAGAGGGGCACCATAATGGGTGCAGAATGCGCTGGTTGCGTGAATCTTGTCGCCGAGACGAGAGAGAAGAACCTTTCCTTCTTCGTAGGACACTTCTTTCCTGTACCACGACATGTCAGTCAGAGATAATTTAGACGATGATGGAGAAGACATCCATACATTTGTCCATCTTTCAATTCGGATTCATCGAGGACGGCTAAAGTCTTGACGGACATGGTGGTGTTGGAACGAGGATGGAAAAGAGAGAGAGTTTGGGAAACTGGTCTACGAGATACCGAGAAAAGAGATGTGAGAGAGCGCAGTTGCAATGGCATGAACGGGTGAGCCTGGACGGTTCCATTTAAAGAGCCAATCAAAGTGGGGAAATTAGTTACTCGATCACGACATCATCCAGCCATCGATGAACGTGAGTATACGTGCTCGGCCCGGCCCGTTGAACCCAACCGTCATGTCATAATGTCTCCTTCCCAGCTTTTCATTTCAATAGCGAGAATGCATCGTCAGTTCTCTGTTACATGCTTATATGCGCAGTTTCTGAGCGCATATGCGTAGATATCTCAAACCCTTCCAAATTCCGAAGGTTGAGACGCTTTGCAGAGCACTCCAACGTGTCGGGTTTCGTCAAGGTGAGTCTCCACTGTCCAGACGAAGATTTCATACTTCCGTCCCGACTTCAATCGGTTTAGAAAGGGAAACCAGGCGTCTTACTTTTTGAAGGATATGAAACTTCCGTCAAGGAATTCCTCGAACATGCTCGAGGTGATTTTCCATTCATTTCTGTGTAAGTTGTCCGCGTTGATTGCTCTTGAACAGGTTTGCGCTATCTGGATTTTCATCACGTAGACACCAAACCTTTTCTTCGCTGCCGAAAGCGCTTATCAGAAGGCAAGAATGGCTTGCAGGAGGTGAATGATATGAATGAGTTGATCATTCGAGTCGACAGCATTGGAGAGAAAGAGTGGTTCAGGTCGCATATGGGCATGAGCAAAGGTCATTACAAAATTTTATTTTTGCGTTCCAGTTTTCTTACTATTGACAATATATAGGATCTACGGCATAGCCATTTCTCGGAGAAATTTTTTATCTGCATCCACCAGGTCGAACTTCAATTTCTTTCTGAGCTCCTCTTCCAAACTCAGAAATGTATTAACATGCCTGCATATGACGGGCGGTTCAAGTCAGGCTTCACTCCAAATAAATCTAAAAGAAAGCAGACGAAATGAAGAGGGTAATTTCGGGCGCCGAGAGGAGCAACTCCTGGAGACAGGTCAGCAAAGCGCTGTGCACGCTCAATGTCCAGAGGATGGACAGCTACAGTTGTCGTGAGCAACCATGTCGAATGATAACTAAAGTGCAGGAGAAACGAGCGAGACTCTTTCGTGCGCAAGCTCGTCAGCAACGACCTATGATTTTCCAGAGCTCAAGGAAGAACCCAGGAATTCTGCCAGTTCCAACGAGATCTGTGTGTTCGTGAGCGCCGAGAAGGACAGTATGGACTGGCATTTTCTTCTCCAGAAGCGGAGTGAACTCGCAGGAAGAATCCATAAGTGCCTTATAGTCAGCGTCATCATATGGCTTGACATATACACCGATGACGGCTATCCATTGCTTCTTTTCGGGCTGTGCCTTGAATTTGCCAAGAAAATAGAGGGCGATGCCCTTACTAAGGCATTCCATCATTTTAGGATTCTTTCGGACGAGTTGAATGGCTCGCAAGACGTTCTCGTCCTGTTCAGATTTGGCGTGACAATTTTGTTTATGGCCTGGCCTAGCATGTGAATGACAAGTGTTTTGACACCTCTAAGCCAAAGTAAAAGGGGCTAGGGCTCCCTTACACTGCTGGCAACAGGTTATTTAAGTTGACCAAAAATGATTAAGAAAATAAATTAAACATGTTTATGTTCTTGGTCCACTTTTCCGTCACATAAAATCTATTTTTAACTCAACAATTGCTCATACAGAAATTCTTTTGTCGAACACTTCATTTTTAGCATATTTATATGCCTATTAAATGCAATACTTGTGCTAAAATTTTTTGATCAAAAATGGTGACAGAAAGGTAGAGCTTATTTTTTTATTGTTCTCATTGTCAATTGTAGTATTTAAGACAAGTTTTGGTCCCTTTAAAATAAATTAAAAATATTTTCAATTCAGTTTGGGTGTGAAACATTGTTCTTTTTGTTTATCCAACAACAAAAATTCTTGCTAAATTTATCATTTACGAGACAACAAAAGAAAATGTGAATGTGAAATTTAACAAAAGCTTTTGTCTATACAAAAACATGACATAAACTTTAGATTCTGTGTGGCTAAGAACTTTATAATACAGGTAGGATCTGTATTATATTTTTTCAGAATTAAAATATATCATTTTTAATAGATTCAAGATCTCAAAAAATGGGTGAAAACATGTAAACATGTTTAATTTATTTTTTTAATCATTTTTAGTCTACTTAAATAACCTGTTGCCAGCAGTGTTACCAGTCTTTGACTTGACACTGCAGATTTGGTAAGTTCCCTTCAGCGAAAGAAGATAAAACATACCTCACGCGAGCAGTGGTGTCTGGCCTTACACTGGTTCCACCAGTTCATTTATAGTTATGTATTCAGCTTTGATAGCCTTCAAGGGACGATACTTACTCGAGCACATTCTGCGAATGCTTATGCCTTCACTGATTGTTCGCAGGCAATAACTGCAACCGGGTTTTACGTTTCGGTTAAGCTCGTTCTCCATTATACTTTTCAGTTCTTCTGGTGTTGGTTGACTGGGCGACATAGTTGATCAAGTTGTGGTCGAAAGAGATCTTTCAAATTTCATCTTTAGTCCTTGCGCCACTCAATTCGTGATCCTGTCCGGGCCGGCTTTTGCATGGCGTTTGCCATGACCATGACGGGCTCACTTTCATATTCTCAAAATGCTGCAGTCACCATCCCTGCAAGCAACCACGTCCTACTATTTGCATTCCTATCAAAATACAAGATACAGGCACTATTAAAAACATGTAACCATTCTTCCGCTCTACATTGTCCAACTTCATACCCGTCCAGGAGTTCCTCCTCTGAATTCTTCTTAAAATGCGTATGGCATTGCCGACGATTCAACTGCAGTGTAATGTGACACGAAATTTCAGGTGGCATTGGTTTGGCCCGATTTCTGTGTTGGAGGGCTTGATATTCTTTGCTTTTCTCGTAGTTATCAACAGTACGTTGATTTTTTGATATCCCTGGGCTACGACCTGGACCTAACTTACATTTATAGTTTCGTTGAATGGATACGAAACTATAGCGACCTTTCAACACAATTTTAATACCACAGATTTGCATCAGTTCTATCGATTCATGCCGTTCCGTCGGCCCAAACATTGGACCCTATGCGACCCTACGTCTTCCGAGTCGGCGACACTCTCCCAACCAACTACAGCTATTTTCAAGGGTCCTTACATACTATAACGATAGCCAACGGTAGCCAACGCAGGCAGCTCCGCTGTCTCCTATACTAGGACACCCCAGAGCTCCTGCGATGCATCAGCCATATATCTGAATGGTGATCTTCACTCATGGACAATCGACTACACAGTGGTCGTTGCATGCCAAGAGGGCAAAGAATTTGGAATCACGACGAAAATATCTTTCTCAATTAGTTTGCTTCCTGGTCGTTATTTCCCACTACCAGGTCTCACGCGATATGTCAACGATCTTGGCGATGGGGCTTTGCATATAGATAACATGTGCGTAAAGTGGTTTATAAACAGATGTGAAGATACAATACTGGGTAATGAAAACTTTTCGGCTCCAACATTGATTTCGCTTCGGGCAAACTTCATTTATTGTCCTCTCTCCCTAGGATTAGCGGATGATTGTGCTATCAATGCACCCAGACTTGCTGTAACGAGTGCCGCCGTGGATATGGTAATGCAAGTGTGGTGACTTACGACTCCAGTGCCGACGTGTCGGACACAAATCCATTGGTCTTGATACCAAGGATCCCGTTCCAGTCATAGCATCCTCGAGTCTATGTATTCAGCCATTCGAATTGGTTTAGGAAACCCCAGTGTTAACAACTTCATTCTCAATCGAATGTTTCTAAATAAGACAATTTATTCTACGTTTCCTGCGACAAAGTATAATTCCGATGCGGCATCTCGAAATTCAACTATGTATGCCATATACAATCATCCAGATGCACTGACCACGGTTACTGGACTTTCTCAGATCCAACTTGTCTATGCTTGTCGATTTCAGCAGCGTAAATATATAGGGCCGCTGATTGTCTCTGTAATGGTCGCAACTGTGAGCATGTTCTCTAGTGGATGGGCACTTTACATCTTGATTGCCACAGAGCTTGCTAAGCGAGAAGCTACTTCGGGTATGTCTTTTTTTTTTCCTTTTTCTAAACGCAGTATGTATATTCATATCCGCGCAGCCAATAAATGCGATGGACATTGCTTCAGACATAAGTAGGAAGGTCGCGGAAACAAGTTGGTTCGACGCTTACGATGCATATGGTATACACTAAACGAACTATTCACTGCCAGATCGGCTAAAGAAACACATCTACGAGCCTGTTCTATGATAAAACCATACTTCATTATCAGATATCATTATGCGATGCTACGAATTACAAATAAGGGAAAATATAATACAAAGCGTTGCAGTTATTAACTTCAAGTTTCCAATCCGCAACAATTTATGCTTCCTTCTCGATTCCAATTTCTCGATCATGGTGTGTGACGAGGCCCTTAGCCTTTTCACCCAGTTCCTCTACACGATTTTCTGCACTTCGAATAATCCAAGCCATATTGCGCGCAGCTTTCCATTGCATAAGTCCGCGGTGTCGTCTATGGAGTTCCCCGGTCCTCTTCCTGAAGTTCTTGATCGTGCCTACGACCCCGGACGGACCCTCATCTTTGTCTGAACCCTCTTGGTTAACCCCATGTTCTTTATCACTATCACTCGAAGAGGAAGAAGAGTCACCACCAGCATAACCCTCGTCATTGAGGAGCTCCTCGCTGGCATCTTGTTCGCCTTCTGCACAGTCAAGAGCTTCCATGACACCTGCCATATTCTTATCGTGATCTGCCATGTCGTGGTGGTAGCCACTTAGTCCAGGCCACAAGCGTACTTTCAACTCCAATGTGCCGACGCGTTCGCCGATATCCACTGAAGCATTAACCTGCGCCTGTGAAAGAACCGAGCCCTCATTTCGGCGTACAGGTAAGGATAACGTGATCTCCTCGCCGTCAGGGATGTCCTTCAGCCAAAGAGTACTGAAAGCGGGAGTCAAGTCTGGGCCGACGACACGCCTGCGTAAGAGAATGAGCAAACATGTCGCGTATCGTTTCTTGATGGGTAGTCTCATCAGTTTCTGGTGCTTCGGAACCCAAACACGTTTGTGAGGGGCTTTTTCATCTTGGCCGTCTGGTATCATTTTGCCTTTCCCGTATGGGACCTTAAAGACGAGTCTGCAATGGTCATACTCTGAGGGAAGATCCGACGACGGTGTGACATAGGATGAAATTTCGAGCGTCCCAACGTCCCAACCGCGCAGACGTTTCGGGAGTTTGAGCTGAACACTCCTGAACGTCAGGGAGAGGCGCATGCGGCCATAACCAATTCCACCGACGAGAGGAAGAGATTCAGTAAAATGTGAACGGAATTTCAAGATTTGGGGTAATGGGAGAATGAGAACACCTATGACCGGGTCGGATTCGTGGATCCTACTGTCCCTAACTGCAATCATAACATCAGTGGTGGTCCAGTCCCGTATAAATTTTTCGGTGCCCGCGTTATACTATGTTATGCAGTCAACATCAGCCAGGAATTGAAAACGAACTGGACGTCACTTACGAAAGGGTTATTGCTCTTCATCTTCGTCCTAGTCTTATACACCCGTTGATGATTGATGATAATTGTACAATAGGCACTAGGCAGATCGTCCTCTTCCGCCTCATCCCCCGCGTCGTCTTTCACACCGCTCTGGCGTATCTTCTGAATTTCCAAACCAGTGACCTGCTCAATCTGGATGGACAGGATCCCACTGGGCCATTCAGCTATGGGGCTTGTCCCTGCGACGATCTCTTCAGTTCTTTCCCTCGTGTCTTCTTTCTTCTGTCTTTCTACTTGGTCCGCCTCTGCCTCTTCGGTGCGTTCTCGAGCTTTGGCCTCTCGGAGTTTGTCTTCTGCCTCCTTGGAGATCTTAGTGCGGATTTCTTCCGCATTCTGGCTTTTGTTGGCTAGGTGCTGCTCGAAGGTGGTCTTCGCAAAGAAGCCATATTCGTATTGTAGGGTCCCCGGCCAATCTTTGCCCTTTTCGTCTACTAGGCTAGCGGTTCGAACAGACATACAATTTCGCGACTCTTTGCTGGTCATGATCTCTTGGAGGTCCACTTCGACGTTGCCGAGGAGGTCGTCTGCTGTGATTCGATCTAGGGAACGGAGAGAATATTCAATTCATTTCGTTTTAGCGTTCTCCGAATAAACTTCAGCTCACCAGCATCCCAGAGTTGCAGCCGAAGCCTTTCTTGTGCATTGACTTCTGTAGGGCCTACAAGCAGTGCTCCAGTCTCTTCCCAAATCGGCTCTCCAACAGGAATTATCCTAAACATAAAAACATTCAGTCTGTCCCCCAAAAAAGCAGATCCGTGATGGTTTATCTACCTTGTAGACCAAAGAGGTTTACTCCACTTCCCCCACCCAACTGTTACATATGCATCACCCTTTCTCGGATCCTTCGCCTTCGCCTTGATTATATCAGGCCCGTCTCCATTTCTAAACCCTTCGGCCTTCCGTAGAGTAATGATGATCACACCAAACGAGTCTGTATCCATCTTCTCGCGACCCATTAACATTGTCTTCAAATCCAACGTCAAGCTTCTAGGCGCGACGTACTCCTGCATGGCTGCGTCGATACTCCTTTGGATCCACCCTGATAAGCCAGGGACGTCCATCACGTTAAGGAAGCCTTTAGCCAACGGTGTACATTTCAAGTCGACCTTCGGCAGCCCAAGAAAGGTGAGCACCATAGTGGATAAAAAGGGCGGGTTAGGCGTCAACTGGAACCGCACTCGGAGAGTAGCCAGAAACCCCGTCACGTCGACCCATACAGGAAACTTCATGCTCCCCGCGACCCAAAACTCCATCAATAAATGGATATTTGTCGAGCGGTCCTTGAACCTTCCCCTCGCGATCTCCTTGGCGCGATACGCCAGCGCCACCTCGACATGCGCAAAATCTCCCTCCTCTTTCATATCTTGCGTCGCGGCTCCCGAGTCGAGCCACCGCACGCCGAGCAAGCGCGTCGCTTCTGCACCTTGTCCGATGTCGGCGACGCGGACGCCGTGCACGAGTTTCGGGAGGGTGGATTGCATGGTGTCCTCGAGCATGTCGGCGAGTGGGGTGAAGAGCGCTGGGTTAACGATTGGCCAGAGGGAATTGAGGAGGGCGTTTAGCCAAGCTGCAGATTCGACTTGCTCTGGGTGGTCTTGGTGGTCGGTACCTCGAGCGGAGGGTTGTTTGTGCTCTGATGACGCATTATGCTGCTTTAAGTTTAGATACACTTTGAGTATTTATGACAGACGGTGATTTGGAGAGAGGGACTTACATGATCGTCGTGACTTTGATCTTCGTTCGAGGGGAGAATACCAGCTCGTCCATGGACATCGAGTACGATAGCAGCAACTCCTGCACCTATCCCCAGCAAAATGCAAAAGAACGGCGCCAAAAAGACCCCCGTCCAACCCCCAAAGAGCCTTGAAAAGAAAAACATTCCCAAGGCACCTAAACTTGCCGCACCCGCAACCACAAAGCTCATCCTACCTCGCGCCTTGCGCAGTTCCCCTAAAGGATTAGCCCACCACTCGCCGTACTCCGTCTGCTTCAGGATATTGTCCATGCTGCGCCGCCCCTCGGCGTCTTTCGTGTCTTGCTCGCCCGCATTGTGTTTACGCTTTTGCTGTGAGGTCGAAGCGAGTGGTTGGGGAGTAACCTGTGAGAGTTCGGTAGAGGAGACGTTGTGGATTGTAAGTGAGGAATGGGTGATGGGGTCCGTGATGACCCGCTCGTTGTCCTTCCCGCCTTCACTGAGGCCTGGTTCGTTGGGCTCCGACATGGGTTTGTCGAGTAGATGATCAAACAGAGGACATTAGACTGGTATATGGAAAAGTTAATAGGTAGAAATCGGACTAGTTTATAACTTACTTTAGATCAGACATGCGAGTGGGTTTTGACGTCAGTTCTAGATCCCCAACTCCAGGGTTTTAACATTTATCCCCACCCCACCGTCGAGGAATGTCATACTAAGTCTCCACAATTGCTACGAAATGGAGATTTGACCCGCTCGTTAACATGGAGTGGCTCGTAGAAGGAATAGAATCGGAGTAAGTAGAAGAAAGTTGGACATCGACATGGCTAAAAATAGATCCTCATTAGATGCTCGCGAAAACATTCTCTTAGCAGTGAAATACAACATGGAATAGTATGTATAAATCCATCCAATAAACATAATTTAATCCTCTTTTTGGTGAGCAGCGCCCCAAACCAACCTCTTGATAGTCCTCTTTTCGGGCCTCGCAATGACATGAATAGCCACAGTTTTTACGATCGTCTCCACAGGTGTGAACATGCCGACTCTCCTCTGATAGGCAGTATACGCCTCCGTGTATTTTGAGCTTGAAATAGCCTCGGTGAAGACAGTAGAGGAGTAGATGAGGAGGGAGAGCGCGATAGGTGGGGCTAGATATACAAGAGCAGGAGCTAGGGCAGCAGGTTCTTGGCGAATAGCAGCAAGGGAAGGGAGGTGGGGAGGAGAAGGCGCCAGGAGGGGAATGAGGGTGATTACCCACTGCGAACGAGTCAGTATAGAAATAATAAGGAAAAAAATTAACTTGCCCAAAATGCCTGCTCGCATGCAGCATTAGGATGTCTTGAATATCTCCACAATCCACGAGTGACAAATCCCCTCTTGGCATCATTGGGTGTCCACTCCAACCTCGCAAAAGTCCAATGCTCCGCCGGGTCATACGACTTGGTAACTTCCGTAAGCTTTTCTTTCGCCAAATGCGCGTGCTTGTAGGCATGAAATGCCCATTGCTGGTTGTCAGCTGTGAATTCAAACACGAGGATCGTGAGAGCGACCGCAGCAAGAACGTAATCTGAGGTTGCTAGGGGTGTGTGGGGTTGGAGAACTGAGGCGACGTATGCGGGTAGGCCGAGAAGGAGGAGAAGGACGTTTTGAGTGAGGGCGATGAACGTGAGGTTGGTGATTTGGAACAGGATGGGGTGGATTTGTTGGCGAAGGACGTGCCAACGGTAATCTTCATCCTTGCTGGATAACTTGTTAGAAGAAACGAAATCACTAAGTGCGAATGTGCGTACAGACTGAAGAGACCACGTCGGTAAGTGTTGTAGCTCAATCTGTGTCGAGAGCGCTTTGGGTATTGCTCGAAAAGGAGTAGTGTAATGCTGACCTGCACATCCATATAAAAATGACACCAAACATCAAGAGAGCCCTTGGACTGAAATCCTTGACAATGGAGTATCCCAGGTCCTTCGGTGCATACGGCACCAATGGGTAGGACTGCTCGTTTGGCAAGAGAGGCAGGAAAGCGTAGTAGGCGGTGTATATGGTCGGCAGGAATGTCCAGAGACGGTCAACCTGGGAGACATTGGCAGTAATAATGGAAAGGACCCATGCAGCAATTGAAGTGAAGACACAGAACTGGGCAGGCCAGTCAAGGAACGGTGGAAGATTGAACAAGGACATGGCGACTGCAGTGTCTCGCTCACATTTCAGGTTTAAATGTCTTTTCCCACGATCTGAAATAGCCACTGTGCTTGCTGAGGTAATCGGGCTTCTCCAAACAGCGCCCATGATGAGCACCAGTGTCCTCGTTCAAGCCTTTGCACCCTTCCCTACTCTTTCTCTCTCAGTATTGCCAAATGCAGCGGTATCTGACCTCATTCCATTGCTTCACGACAGATACCCTTCTTTCCCGCTTTCCCTGTCCTCATCACTTGCCTTCTCGACTCACTCTGGCCATGTTCCTCCTGCTCAGGCCCTCATCTCAGACCTCAGACCAGTTGATGCTCCAAATGCACTCGTCACCCTTCGATTGACCCCGAGGGTCCTCGGTGGTAAGGGTGGTTTCGGTAGTCAGTTGAGGGCTGCCGGTGGCCGCATGAGTAGCCAGAAGACAAGCAACAACGACTCGTGTCGTGATCTTAACGGCAGACGGTTGAGCACCATTAAGGAGGCGAAGAAGTGCGTTGTTTAATATTCCTTTGTCCCTTCTTACTCACAGTCTCCTTAGGCTTGCTGATTACATCGAAAGCGAACCTGCCCGCTTAGCAGCCAAAGCCGAGGCCCAAAAGCAAAAGCTTGTAAACCTCGAACGCAAACTCGGAATCGACACATCTTCATCCAGCAAGTCCTCAGATCCAAATGCGTCTCCTGACGTTCTTGCAGGCAAGAAGCACCGTTTCGACGATACCGAATACCTCGAGAAGAGCCATGAGCTCAAAGAAGGCGTCAAGAACGCTGTATCGGCTGCCCTTCTAAAGAAGAAGAAGAAAGCCAAGCTTTCTCATTCCCCAGATGAGGGTTCCTCGAAAGCTTCCGACCCGAACAAGGAAGAAGAGAAAGAGAAGAGTACTGTTGACAAGAATGCTGCTGCTGTCAAGGCTGCGCTGGAAAGTGCACGGCCTGCCCATCCAACGCCTGCGGTGGTATTGGAAGCTGTTGGCGCATAATCCAAGATTTCCTTTGTACTTTATTGTAATATGTATAATCTTGTTCTTCTTTGATATTTAGATTTATCAGGATAAGAGCAAGCACAACATTCTATGGCAAGTACCTTTTGATCTCGACGTTACATAGAAAAAAGGGTGTACACCTTTACATAGAGTTTATCCTCGTCCTCTTCAACTATCAGTGTTTCCGCCCACAACGCTGTAGTTGACGACTCCGGCGAATGTATCGCCACCCTGTGTCGGGTCTACAAGGGAGCACAACTGAAGGTACATCCGAGTCAGCGGTCCTCGACTGTCAGGCGTCAAATGTGATTGGGTAGGAACAGATGTTTATGGTAAATCCGAAGGACCGAAAAATGGCGATCAGATTTACAATTTCTCCAACTCAAGACCCCAACACCCTCCTGATACCCAGCGTATCGAACAACGATGCGGCCACCCTCCTCCTGGGTCCGCCAGTACAGTCGATATACCTCACTGAGGTTTCTGGCGACGATAGCCAATAACCAGTCAGCTGTGCCTCAGACGATTATAGAAAAGGTTGTTCAAAAATATGCAGTCGGTCTACCGGAAGGCAAAGTGGTCAAAGCTGGCGACTATGTCATGATTCGTCCCGAGCATGTCATGACACACGATAATACAGGGCCTGTAGTATCAAAGTACGTCGCTAGACTTCTTATTTATGTGAATCCTTATTGATTTCTATTGGTAAAGGTTTAAATCGATAGGGGCAACACGGATACACGACCCCTCGCAGCCCGTCTTCACCCTCGACCACGATGTTCAGAATAAATCTCCAAAGAACCTCTCTAAATATTCCATGATCGAGCAGTTTGCCCGTACCCACGGCGTCGACTTCTACCCAGCCGGTCGAGGCATCGGACACCAAGTCCTCGTTGAAGAAGGTTATGCTTTCCCTTACACGCTTACAGTCGCAAGCGACAGCCACAGTAACATGTACGGTGGTGTCGGTTGTGTCGGTACACCTATAGTCCGGACGGATGCTGCTGCGTTATGGGCGACGGGCAAGACTTGGTGGCAGGTTCCTCGTATGGTCAAGGTCGAGCTCAAGGGCCGTCTTGCGCCTGGTGTAACTGGTAAAGACGTGATCGTCGCGTTGTGTGGATCATTCAACAAGGACGAAGTGCTCAATGGCGCAATAGAGTTCACTGGCGAAGGCGTCAGCGCTCTTGGCGTGGACGATCGGTTGACAATTGCTAATATGACAACGGAGTGGGGCGCGTTGGCAGGTGTATTCCCCGTTGACGAGACTCTACTAAAGTGGTACGACGTGGTGCTGAAGAAATTGGAACTAAGAACGTTTGCCTCTTCTCCTGGTATCCCCCCTCCACCTGCTCATCCGAGAATAAACAAGGAAAGATTGCAAGCGCTTAGGACGAACAAATTATCCTCGGATCCTGGTGCTGAATACTCCTCTCATCTTGTGTTCGACCTCTCTACTCTCGTACCGCACGTCTCTGGCCCCAATAGCGTCAAGGTTTCCACTCCCTTACCCGTGTTAGAGGAAAAGCACATCCCGATTCAAAAGGCATACCTCGTCAGCTGTACCAACTCGCGCGTGTCAGATATCGCTGCTGCAGCTGCAGTTGTAAAGGGTCATAAGATCGCTCCCGGAGTCGAATTCTACATCGCCGCTGCGAGCTCTGCTGTCCAGCAAGAGTCGGAAGCGAAAGGTGACTGGGAAACACTTGTTCTCGCAGGTGCCAAACCTCTGCCTGCTGGGTGTGGACCCTGCATTGGATTGGGTACCGGCTTATTGGAGGAAGGTCAGACGGGTATTAGTGCTACTAACAGGAATTATAAAGGACGCATGGGACATCCTAATGCTCAGGCATACCTTGCTAGTCCCGCTGTAGTAGCAGCAAGTGCGATTAAGGGATACATCTGTGGTCCGGATTCACTGGATCCCCAGGCCTTACCGCCAGTCCGTGCACCTACATTCTCCATTGAAGAAGAAGGCGCAAAGGCCTCGTCCTCTGCGGCTTCCACGGCCAAAGAGCCTCTCTTACCTGAATTCCCTGCGTTTTTCTATGGCCCTCTACTATTTGCCCCCCAAGACAACTTGAACACGGACGGTATTTACCCCGGAAAATACACCTACCAAGATGACATCACACTTGCGCGTCAAGCAGAGGTGGTCATGGAGAACTACGATCCAAGCTTCGCGGCTCTCGTCTCCACCCTTGTCCAACAACGACAGAAGGCAGGACAGACCATCCCCCAAGCCGAAGCCACTAAAGAAGGCGTCGTCCTCGTATCAGGATACAACTTCGGCACAGGTTCCTCCCGCGAACAAGCAGCTACCGCTCTCAAAGCGGCTGGTGTACCCGTCGTCATTGCCGGTTCCTTCGGTGACATCTTCAAGCGCAATGCCATTAATAATGGGCTCGTATGCCTCGAATGCCCCGAGCTTGTCGCTGACCTTACCGAGGCCTATGCTAAAAATGGAAAGAGAGGCGCTGGGGGAAATGATGGAGAGCTGACAGTGGATAAGGGGTTACATGTGCGCGTGGGGATGGAGGACGGACAGGTCGTAGTAACGGGAGGTTTGCCTGGGGTGGAAAGTAAGAAGGTGTACAAAGTTAAACCTGTTGGTGCGAGTGTGCAGGAGTTGTGGTTGTGTGGCGGATTGGAGGGGTATATTCTGAAGGAAATTAAAGGCCAGGCAACGGCTTAGGCGTAGGCTTGTACAGAAAAAGTAAAAGTAGTCGCCATCTTTTCATTGGACCTAATTGCACATTATAAAAAAGGACTTGGGATATTCCTAAAAACATGCCAATGTCTGCTTGTGAGTTCTTTCTCTTCTTTTTTGCGAACTTACAGCATCTTTTGCAGCTCAGGACTCATACATCTTGTGGTGGCCTTTGCCCAAAAAGGTAAAAATGGGATTCAGTGGTCATGATGATCCAAATACACTAACTTGGCAAAGCATCTCAACGTCGTTCTCTCAACACGTCTCATCTATGCCTCATGCGTTCCAAACCAGTTTTCCAGATCTCCCTTTTGACCATTATGGCAAGGCGCGGCTCTACGCTGAGTTTCATAGTTGCCCCCGACGACGCCTCCTAGTACCGATCTTGAGACTCTCACACGATGGAATACCTTCCCCCGCGACATTCACAAAGCTATCCTAAGTGGAACTGAACATGCCAATGTGTCTTCGGCACCTTTTTCTCTTGGCCAAATTTCAAAACAAGAAACGTCTCAAGCGAAGCTTCGCTCCGCGCCCACGCAAAATGCGAATTACTTGAACGAGTCGAAGTGGTTTCGAATATGCTGGGTCTTAGAGAATTCCCTGGTGCAGGTAGCGGAGGATTTTCCATGGTTCAAGGGTCCTGAGCAGCCGCGCTCGAAATTGATTGTGCGTGTAGCGGTAAGAAGTTTGTTTTAAGGGTAATTTAACTACGCCTTGTCTAGGTTGAGTATAAAACTTGGCGGGAGGCCGACCTCCCCGCTGTGTTTGAAGGCAAGCATGATGATGCTCTAGGCTGACGGACCTTGGAAATTCTCCAGCAAACTTATGATTTTTAATGACAACAGTTCGGTATCCTTACCAACTGGACGCGCGCCTTGTTCCTGTGCCGCTCTGAAATGAGCAAGATTCTGGAGTACTGTCCACTCGAACTAGTAGGCGGATCAATCTCAAATCTCAACGGTGAAAGCATGGGTCGAATGCTCTTGCTGACTGAGGATGACTGGTTCCATGCATCTCCCTCTCGAAACTCTGGGATCTCATCCACTGCAACGACAGAAAGGAGAAAAGCAGTTGCAATCGCTGAAAGCTATGACACGAACCCCATTAACGGTGAATACCAGTGTCTGCCTCTTGACTTGGGCCTCTGCCTCTTCGACCTGAGCTCTGGTCATATTGGTCGAATAGTAAAGGGACTCCTCCAGCAATCCGCCGAGGAAGGTGATCTCCTAGTTATGTACAAAATGGTGGATGTCTTGCGCGACCGCGATGCAGTGTTTATGCGGAAGATAAAGCCAGCGCATACGCGGCTCTGCGGAATCTTCAAGGCCAGGTGACTTATGGCTTCCGTAGTATCTGGGAGATTCTGCGTGTGCTTGTTCTGCCACCTGCTGGTCGTGCCATTGATGAAAACGGATGCATTGACCAGGAACTCCGCAACGAGATGAGGTTGATCCTCCAAAGCATTCACGACGCTGGGTATGTTCATGGCGACATTGCACGGTGTAACTTTTGTAGGACGGAAAGTGGTGGTATTTTATTGGTGAACCTGGGAGGTGTCGACGTGCTAAAGATACATCTGAGCTAGATCAGGAGATGAATGAAGTAGATCATTTGTAGGTTACAGTCATAGAGATAGGTGCCTGCATTCCAGTCGCATACATAGGACATAATAACGTAAAGAGATCATTGAGGTAGGAGTACAATTCATTTTTACAACGCACTATTCCAAATATTCCTTCCATTGACATGAGTGTCTGGGATATCATTCGTAGCTTTGACTATCGCATCGGGGGAGAACTGCTCGCTTAGGACAGCCAGTTTTGATCTGTATTCGTCTACGCCGATGTAGGCGCCGCACATACGACGTTTGCCATTGAAAGCCGAGCGACCGTGCAGGACGCGGTGGTTGTCGACGACTAGTCGTGGCTAGATAGGCAAAAAGATCACCATGGAAGGATAGCTAAATGACTTACGAACTGCGGTACCAGGTCGAAGTTGTACCCAGTATTCCGAATCTGCACTGGTCAGGCATTCGTTCCATAACCTGATAGCATCGTACCTAGAAAGTAGAGCAATTAGTTCAATGGCCAATCATAATAATCAAAGGAGTTTGCAAAAACATACCACTTCTCGACCAGCTCAGGAGTAAGGTGATTCATCACACTTCTGTCATCATTATTCCACCGCACTTGTATTAGCTCACCCGTCGTAGAATCATGTCGAAGCACTGGATAGCCGGATTGTGGGTATGGGGTGTACAGCTCGCTTGGCTCACCCGCTGCGTGTGCAGGTACTGGGACGCGTGAAAGGAGGTCGTAGGCTTCCGGATGGAGCTCTTTCATGATGGAAGCGGCGTAGAAGCCATCAACGAGGAGTGTTTCGCCGCCTGTTCCTTCTGTGTGTGAGAGGAGGTGGAAGAGTTGGAGGCCACATGGGTCGGTCTGTTTTATCTCGAAGTGAACAAGAGGTCAGAGTAAGGAAACGATTGACTCACAAAGTAGGTGTTGTCCGTGTGTGCGCCAAGAGCCAGCGTTGTATATGCCGTATCGCCTTTTGCTAGATCTGAAGTAAAGTCCCAGAATTTGCCATCTGAAATGGCAATCAGGTCGGCGAAACACGGTGGCAAATCAAAAAAAGCTGACATTGAGTTTCTCTGATGAAACCTATTCGTAAAGCTAGTTGCTCTGTAGCTTCTGGGGTCGCAGGAACGCCAGATACGAAACAGAAACCGAATTCATACTACACGTTCCCATTAGTAGCCTACTTGGCACGGGAAAGAGCGAGTACTGACGACGTTCGAAAGCCATTTATAGAGACCTCGGTTGTCCGGAGCCATTACATCCTCATAAGCAATGATTGGTGGTGATTGTTGGATTTTTGAGCCCCATAAGATTTTTCTGTGACGGCCGATGTCGCTTTCAGCAAATGTAACTGAGGATGGTAGTATTTGCTCACTCGCTGGATGATTGATGTTTTTTCAGTGATGGGTCATAAGAGTTATGGTGGAGCCAGGACCATGGATATAACGAAACGTGTGGTTCCTTGGACGGCCCTTGAGGGTTGGTCAGGAGCCAGTAAAAGACGAGACGACTGTGTAAAGCTTACAAGTTACTTCAAGACCAAGAGGGGTTGCTTCTGCATGGAGTGGGGTGAGATCTTTGGGAATCTATAGAGACGGACATTAAAGAAGAGAGCTAAATGGAAGGGTTATTACTCACATCGAAGGTATTAAACAAGCGCTGTTTTGTGACGGGGTGAAAGCATTTCGGGCATCGGCAATGGTCCCTCAGCCATATGTTGTGGCTATACGAACGAGATGCATAAGGGATGATGAGTAAAAAAGAGTCAAGACGCACAACCGAGACCAAGTCTGGGGGTCCCAACCGATGGCTACCTGGTTTCCATCTAGACTGATAATAGGCAGATCATCAACTGCCAGGAGGTCTGTGAGGTGCTGGGGATCATCCGAGTAGGATGGCTTTGGAGCAGCTACTGTTGCAGATGCTGATGAACGGGACGGATGAGTGGTAAATGATCTTGTATGGGGCTGGAAGGATTGGAGGGAAATGAGCAGGAGCGGAGGGCAGCCTGGGGTCAGATAGGGCGATAGGGCATGGGAGCGGCAGAAAAAGGGCCGAGTGAGACCCTGCAGCGGATGCGGTCTGCTGAGAGCCTGCAGCGAGCGAGCGAGAGGTTGCTTGAGCATTGGTCAAAGAGAACAGTTGCAAGTCTAAAGATAGACCGCTCCAACCCTAACCTATTCTCTCTAACAATGCATTTGCTCTGTACCCATTCTCTATGCTCTATACCACATTCTATTCTTTAAATAATGCCTCCAGCAGGTCATTATTATGACTATACCACAAACCAGTCAGTCGCCGTCTACTTCACTTCTATTTGCTACTGAATAGAGCAACAGATACGTGCCAGATTCACCAGACACTTTCTTTGCCCATGTACAGCCCCCAACCGAAGATTCTGAGCAGACCCCTCCGTCGCCCCCTTCAAAGCACCGTCGCAGCATTGCTCGCCCCTCGCAGGTCCAGCAGTCAAATTCTCCAAGCCCACAGTCGCTCAAACGCAGTAGTACGAGCCATGGTCCGTCACAGCAGGTCCGCAAAGAGCGCGAACGGCAACTCGCAAATACCCCTCGAGAGGCTCTCATTCAGCTTGCCATCGGCAAGGAGCATGATGCCAGGGAAGCAAAGCATCTACTGGCTTCTGCTATTCTTCAAGTCGAGTCGTTCAGGGACAGGCTAAGGCGAGAGGAGGAAGCGAGAAGGGCTTTGGAAGAGGAAACCCATGTTTTGGGTGTCAAGACCACAAAGGCTATTCTTGATTCACAAAAGGAAACCCTGAGTGCCAAGGAGGAGGTTGGAACCTACAAACTCAAGCTTGAAAATGTCGAACGCGAGTTGTAAGTTGTTGAATGGCTAATTCTTGTTTTATATTGATATCATCCGGTGCAGAAAACGGGCAAAGGATGTCGTAAGGATTGTTGAAAAAGAGCGGGACGAAGCTGATAAAGCTCTTGTCCGTGCTCGTACTACTGCACGCACTCTCAAGGAGCAGAATATTCTCTTGCAAGCTCAGGAAGAAGGTCGACGAATGGGCTTTGAGGAAGGCTTGCGACAGGGTCGACTCCTCCAGGAGGCGGCTATGCCCCTCGAATCTGAACCGGTGGTTGTCCAGCAACCTGAGCCCCAACCCAAAGACCGTAAACGGTCTGTAGATTCAAACCCTTCGTCGTCGAAACATACCTCCCGTCGTCATGATCGTAGATCCAGCAACCCCTCCCACGAAACCGAAGCAGCAATCGCAGCTCTGACCAAAATCCACGAAGATGAGACGCTCCGTATTCGCTCCCAGCTCAGCAAAATCGAGGCTGATTTGGACAGGACCATTCAAGAAAAGAAAGACGCCGAGAGGGAACGCCAGGCTTTGTTGGAGCTCAGGCAGCGAGCGGAAGCCGAGAATCAAAGACGTCAATTAGAACGAGAGAAGGAGAGGATGGTGTTGGAAAGGGAGAAAGAGGAGTTGAAAAGGAGGGACTCGGAGAGGGTGAGAAGAATCAAAGAAGAACATCGACGCGTTGAGGAGGAGCATGCAATGGAGTTGAGGGAATTGAAGAAGGAAAAAGAGAGGTTGGAAAGAGAGAAAGCAGACATCCAAGCGAGAACAAGGGAAGATGTAGAACGAGAAAGGGAACGCTTGAAAAAGGCCGAAGAGGAACTGGAACGCGAAAAGGAGAGGGAGCGCGAACGGGAGAAAGAAAACCGCGAAGATACCGCTGCTGCAATCACTGCTGCGGTGAATGCAGCCATAGAGGCAACAACCTCTCATGTGTCAAGCCCGGAAGCGCCTCCGTTCAAATCCCGAAACTATCAACGCCTACCTTATATTCCAATGCCGCCGCCGCCTGTCGATGCTGTGCCCACTGCAATCGTAATGCCCACTTCTTCCGCGACTACACCTGGTCCGCCGTTCGGTGTTCCCTTGACCAATTCGGTTGGCTCTCAGAGAGGTCACCGACGACGAGACTCATCCTCTTCGGTAGCTTCTACAGCTCAGTATGATATGTTGCAGCCGCCCACTGGCCGTGACAGAGGATTGGGTGTCATTCCTGAAGATGCGAGTGTGCGAGCACCAAGTCCGAGCCATGTTGTTCCCGCTTCCATGCCCATGCCTACAGTGCCGGATTGGGTTCAGGATGGGAACAACGATGGCTGGAGGTCGAACGTGAGTTTTCCTTATTATACACCATCTTCAAGATCTGGGCTTGTTGACGATCATCCTCCTTGCAGACGCCTGGCTGGCAATCGAGTTCTCTCCCACCATCTGTTGTTACCGGAGGCGCACCGCAATGGCCTGAACCCAATGTGCCGAGCATTGTTGGGGGTACTCAATCGAGTACTGCACCTCAATGGCCTGAACCCAATGTGTCAAACATCGTTGGAGGTTCGTCTGCCTCTGGATCCGGGGCACCTCAGTGGCCAGAGCCTACTGTGCCCAGTATCGTCCCTTCGAGAAGCGACAAGTCGACTCCTCAGTGGCCGGAGGCTACCGTACCCAAGATAGGTGGTGGGCCGGCTCAATTCCCTGAACCGACTATACCTAACGTCGTTCCGGGACGGTCGCTGTCAAGAGCTGGAAGAAGTTCCCTATTCCCGAGCCCACTATACCCAACATAGTTCCTGGACGCTCCCCATCAGGAAGCGGGGGAGCAGCAGCCCAATTTCCTCAGCCTACTATACCTAACATAGTTCCCGGACGGTCTCCGTCGGGAAATGGGGGCTCAGCAGCTCAATTCCCTGAACCTACTATTCCGAACATAGTTCCAGAACGTTCTCAGTCAAGGGCTGGAGGATCGACTCAATTCCATGAGTCCACTGTTCCCAACGTTGTCGGACGGTCTCCGTCAGGAAACGGAGGAGCTCAATTCCCTGAACCAACTATACCCAATATAGTTCCAGGACGATCTTCATCGCAGAGTGGAGGAGCCTTATTCCCCGAGCTTACCATTCCCAACATAGTTCCAGGACGGTCTCCATCTGGAAGTGGGGGTTCAGCGGCTCAATTCCCCGAGCCTACCATTCCGAACATAGTTCCGGGACGCTCTCCGTCAAGAGCTGGAGGATCGGCTCAATTCCCTGAGCCGACTGTCCCCAATATTGTCGGACGTTCCCCATCTAGAGCAGGTAACGGAACCCCTTCATGGCCCGAACCTGGTGTTCCTAACATCGTTCAGCCGGGTGTGAGTGGGGGGAAACCACAGTGGCCAGAGCCTTCAGTGCCTAATATAGTGGAAAGACCCTTGTCAAGGACAGGCGGCGGTACGCCTCGGTGGTCAAGTCCTGGTGTGTCGAACAGTCGTGGAATGGGCTCAGGAGCGCCTTCGAGTCCTTATACAAATCCTAACCTCCTTGCCCCCTCTAATCCCAACCCACTGTTACGCCGGACATCGAGTGGAAGCACAGGTTCTTACGAGATCCGTATTGAGCCACCTGTACGTATTCATCCTCGTTGTACTTCTATCAAATTTCTTCCTTCTCTTCTCTCTCTCAAGTGATTCGTACGCAACACCTTTTACTAATCTCGCTCGTTTTTATCAATAGTCACGTCCATCGTCAAGTACGAATAATAGAGAAGATGACGCAAACGGGACCTACTTGAGTCCAAACCACCAACCGGCTCCTTTGCCTGTCGTACCACGAGGCTCAAGTAGATTCGGGTACAATGGTCCCCCGACTCAGCCCAATTCGCCCGTGGTGCTTCCTGGACCTATACCATCCAACTTCGTTGCCCAGACGTTTACAGACAGGAATGGAGTCTCTACCCCGCTTTGGCAGGCCAACTCATTGCCTGATACGACTCCGCCTGTGATACCTGGCGTTACGACCTCTACGGGCTCGCAGAAGTATGGTAACCCGCTCCATAAGGACAAGGATGAAGATGGGCCTCCAGTCTTCCCTCGCTCACCCAAGTCGCCTAATAGGAGGCTCTCGGGTACACCTGCACCTGGAACGTGGGGCTCAGGTGGATGGACGGGCAGTGGTGGTGGTGGCTTGACGCCTGCTTCGTCCATGCGCGATCTTCCTGGTGTCGGGGGTGGCAATAGGACGTCTGTCTTTGGGGGTGTGATGAATTCACCTGCGCAACCGGCCATGTCGATGCCTGAACCTACTGTTCCGTTTATCCCACCTCCACCTGAAGAGATTGAGGACGACAATGGGTTTGACCAGACTACGATGCAGAATACGGCGATGAATGCGACGATTGGGAAGAAGACTGGTGGGGGGAAGAAAAAGAAGAAGAGGTGATCTAATGCTTGATTTCTCTGCTTTGATCTTTTGGTATATTTTATTCCTTTTCTATGTGGTTTCTTGCTTTATTCGTGTGCTTGTGTTATTCTTCACGTTATACCCTTTCACTCATCAACGGGCCAATACTTTTTTTCATCAGTATTATGCTTTTTTATTTGTTGGAGGACTCTCTTGTATGTACTTCTGTGTTGTATGTAGTGTTCATTATTTCGATATCAAAATACTGATCAAACGGTGACGAGAACCAAATGAGAAAAGCCGATCCTTAAGAAAGATCGAGTCATTTGCGAAGAGAAGAGCACATAAATTACGTAATGCGAACGTGTTCGGAGGATTTCGCATATCGGCCGAAAGCCGACGCGCTTGGAATAAAAAGTTGTGGAGGACTAACTTGTTGGTTCATCCAATCCTACCACCATGGCCTCCATCGCTCGCACTGCCTCCCAATCTCTCCGTGCTGCCTCTCGTCGTGCAGCCCGCTCCCTGCCCACCGTGGCTGTCAAGCCTGCCCAGGCTGCCTCCTACTCCCTCCTTGCCCGGGCTGCTGCTGCCAAGGCTGCCCAACGCGCGCCTGTAGCTGTGAGTCATAACTTTAAAAAAATTGAAATATGTATTGTTTTACTGACGACGATGGCAGGGCACGCGTGGTGTCAAGACCCTTGACTTTGCCGGCACAAAAGAGGTCGTCTATGAGCGCAGCGACTGGCCCCTGGCTAAACTCCAGGATTACTTCAAGAACGACACCCTAGCCCTCATCGGCTACGGCTCGCAAGGTCACGGGCAGGGCCTCAACGCCCGAGACAACGGCCTCAACGTCATTGTCGGTGTCCGAAAAGATGGCGAAAGCTGGAAGCAAGCTGTCGCAGACGGTTGGGTGCCCGGTGAGACCCTCTTCCCCATCGAAGAGGCCATCAAGAAGGGTACTATCATCATGAACCTGTTGTCCGATGCTGCTCAATCGCAAACCTGGCCTACTATTGCCCCCCTCATCACCCCTGGAAAGACTCTCTACTTCTCCCATGGTTTCTCTGTTGTCTTCAAGGAGGACACCAAGGTTGTCCCACCCAAGGATGTGGATGTCATCCTTGTCGCACCCAAGGGATCTGGTCGCACTGTCCGCACCCTCTTCAAGGAAGGCCGTGGCATCAACTCCAGCATTGCTGTCTGGCAAGATGTCACTGGCAAGGCCAAGGAGAAGGCTATTGCCCTTGGTGTCGCCGTTGGCTCCGGCTACCTCTACGAGACAACCTTCGAGAAGGAGGTATACTCTGATCTCTATGGCGAGCGTGGTGTCGTAAGTGTCTTTGAGTTACGGGTATGCAGACACTAATTATTCCTTTTTATTTTTCTAGCTTATGGGTGCCATTCGTATGTCTCATTTCTTTTTGCAAACCATGTAACATCCTGCTGACTCTTGTTGACAGAGGGTCTGTTCTTGGCTCAATATCAAGTTCTCCGTAAGAACGGCCACTCACCATCTGAGGCCTTCAACGAGACCGTTGAGGAGGCTACTCAATCCCTCTATCCCTTGATCGGCCAAAAAGGGTGAGTTTATTTATAGGCTTGATATCTACCTCGGAATACCTGACGTCTTGCTAGCATGGACTACATGTACAATGCCTGCTCAACTACAGCCCGCCGTGGTGCTCTTGACTGGGCTCCCATCTTCGAGAAGACCAACCTTCCTGTCTTCGAGAAGCTATACGAGAGCGTGAAGAATGGAACCGAGACCAGGAAATCTCTGGAATTCAATGGACGTTCAACGTACCGTCAGGACCTTGCCAAGGAATTGGCTGAGATCGACAACCAAGAGATCTGGCGTGCTGGTATGTGTTACAATGATTTTCTATTCCAAAATATATTGAATGTCTTTATTTGTATTTTAGGCAAAGTCGTGCGGTCACTGCGCCCTGACTACAAGCCTGAATCTGAGTAATTTCGTAGACGGGGACGTCTGACCTCAAAAGTACTTAACAGTACACGATCTTAGTCGCATTCATTATTTTGTATAATAGATATACCAAGCACTTCTACTCCTGCTGGGTTTGTTGATTTAAGTAATGTAATTTTGGGTTTCGACGAAGGCACTTTGAGCCAATTTGCTTTATTTAGATCAATTGTGAGAAACGCGTACTTGAGGTCGTTGACGACTCATCGCAGCACGATGCTGCGTCACTTGAACTACAACATTCTTCATAATTTTATGACTTCTCCTTAGACTTGACCTCTTCACTTCTGTACCAATATGGATAAAGACAATCGAGACGATTTTACGTTTGCAAAGCTTTCGGACCTCAAGCTGCCCGTAACTTTTAGGATGTAAGCTAGAGGCTCCTCTTACCGCGCGTTAATGGGACTAGCGTCCATTATCTGAACTCTCTTGTATTGATGTAGATCACAGCTAGAGGGCAATCGAAAGCCTAGGTCTTTCACCGAGCTACTAGAGCACCCCGAACTTCGATTCCAAGGCGTACAATCTTCGTGCGTTTTTCCGAGCTTTGGGTTATGTTGTGGAATAACCTCAAGCTTGAAGCACTCTGTCAGATCTCTACGTTACATGCCAACTGGTGGCGGATAATAAGCCTTTGACCATACCATTTCGAACTTCTTTCAAGGCTTTCAAGAATACGTATACGTGCGTTGCGTTATGATTTGTGGCACGACTACTTCTGTTGTGCTGATCCCGTAATGTTGGGGTCTTTGCAGATGGAATGAATGGATCACTTTTCCGATACGATACTGTGATTTACCGCTGAGCTCTCAAATAACGTTTACTGTTTGGGATATTGGGGGCCCGAGGAAAGCTATTCCTGTTGGCGGGTCGACGTTCAGATTGTTTGGAAAGAAATGGTACATTGGTGGTGGTTTATTCGCTTATAAGATGATTTTAACTGTTCTCGGGACCCTAGGACCTTGCGAAGAGGGAAACATAGGCTGCTGTTATGGCCTGGAGTCGAAGCAGACGGGTCTGTAGAAACGACCACACCAAGCAAGTTGGCCACTCAGGATGAAATGGGTCGCTTAGAAAAGGTGGGAAATATTGGAGGCTCTCCATTTATCTGAGCAGCTAAGCAGCCTGTATAGCTTGTGAAGAAGTACGAGAGAGGGGATTTACCAAAATCCGACTGGCTCGACAAGTTGGCGTTTAGAAAGATGGAGGAAATTCACGCGGTAAGTCGTAGGCAAGATTTCACTTTGTATCACTGCTAACCCACTTTAACATTAGGCTGAAACCGAGAAATCTGAAAACCTCTTTCTGTACATCGACCTACCTAGGTTCGACTTCCCTGTAATATTCAGCGAACCCATTGGCCAGGTAAATAAAGACTCATAAATTGTAAAGCCATCCTGACCATGATTTTTCTGAAAAGGAAACTACCGCGACTGCTTCCGGGACCTCGACATTGCTCACAGTTGTTCAGACACCTGCCCACCTTCAATATCAGCTTCCTTCATTAATGACCCTAACCTCTGGAGCGTAGTTGATCCAGACATCGCGCATGAGAACCCAGTTGAAGACAAGCATCGTCGCCTAGTTCGAAGTCACCGTAGTAGTCCGTATGATAGAGAACTCAAGCCCAATGCGAAGATAAGGGACGAGCTTGCTGTATGTATCTCTTGCCTCTATCTGTCCAGCCTTGTTCACCTGTCTGCAGGTGATATTAGGCTATTCGCCAAGTCAGCCTCTCACTTCAGAAGAGAAAGATCTCATCTGGAAATTCAGGTTTTACTTGGCCAGAGATAAGAAGGGCCTTACGAAATTTCTGAAGTCAGTAGCATGGAGAGATTCTGCGGAAGTCAAGCAAGCAGTCGAGGAGTTACTTCCTCAATGGACCGAAATCGACACGGATGACGCTCTAGAACTGCTTGGGCCAAGTACGGTTGACTCTCGTGTCAGAGCATTTGCTGTCAAGCAATTGAGTCGCGCAGACGATGAGGTATCTATTGTTTTGCAATTCATATTGTGCAGCGCAGTGATGCATTCGGCCGGCAGGAACTTTTGTTATATTTGTTACAACTTGTCCAAGCTCTCAAGTTTGAGAGCGCTGCAGCCGAACAAAGGTCGTCGAGGTCAACAACCACGGCCATATCATACGATGACAGCGGCCTTTCTGATTTCCTTATCGCAAGAGGAGTCGCAAACCCAGTTCTGGGCAATCGCTTATACTGGTATCTCATGGTGGAAGTGGCGCTTGAGGATCGCGTTATGGCTAAGATGTACGGGCGGGTAGTGTACAAGTTCATGAACAAAATTCTCGAAGTACGTTTCTTGAGCCTTTCTCTGGAAACTGTCTATCTTACCTGTAGATAGTCGGAGAACGGTTCTGATAGACGCGAGACCATGCGCCGCCAGGGCCTCATGATCGATACCCTCGCAAAGCGCGCACGAGAATTGCGAACCTCCAAGGATCCTCGTCCCAAGAAAATCGAAAAGCTACGTTCTATCATCTCCGATCCCAAGAATGGCCTTGCATCTATAGAACCACTTCCCCTTCCGCTGAATGCCAAAATCGAAGTCACTGGTATCATCCCAGAGAAATCTTTCCGTGTTCAAATCCAATATGTACCCGCTCCTTCTGTATTTCCAGCGTTCGGACGGTGGCGAATACCCTGTTATATTCAAAGATGGAGATGACATGCGGCAGGATCAGCTGGTGATTCAGCTTTTTACTCTGATGGACCAACTGTTGCGAAAGGAGAACCTTGACCTCAAGTTGAGCCCATATGACGTTTTGGCAACAGGTCCAATGCAGGGAATGGTTCAGTTTATCCCGAGCAAGACGATTGCTGCTATTATGAGCGAGTTTGGTAGTCTCCTCAATTATTTGAGGGCTCATCATCCAGACGAAGGAAGCGTTGGTACTTCTGGTGTTGAACCTAGTGTGATTGACACCTTCGTCAGGAGTTGTGGTATGCTTTTTGACTGATTTCATCTTGTTCGTTACTAAACTAGGGGCTGTAGCTGGGTATTGCGTGGTCACTTATTTGCTTGGTGTTGGTGATCGACATTTGGACAATCTCCTCGTATCCCCAGATGGACATTTCTTCCATGGTTCGTACTGTTCAATTCCACCCTACCTCTTATCATTGACCTGAAGTTCGTAGTTGACTTTGGTTATATTCTTGGCCGTGACCCGAAGCCTTTTCCACCCCAGGTGAAGGTGTGCAAAGAAATGGTAGATGGCATGGGTGGCGCACAATCTCCGCACTATGCCCGTTTCAAGAATTTCTGCTTCACCGCTTATACGATCCTGCGGAAGAGCGCTAATCTTATCCTCAATCTCGTCACGCTTATGGTGGATGCGAACATTCCAGACATCAAACATCGTGATGTACACGAACAGCTCCAAGAAAAGTTCCGATTAGACCTCACGGAAGAAGAAGCCATCAAACACTTCGAAGTCCTACTAAACGAAACTTCTTACATCACTGTTGTGCTTGATCGCTTCCATGATTTGGCGCAATATTGGCGTAGTTAATTTCTCTGTTATATTTATTGTATATTATACATTGGTTAAAGTCTTCCAGATTTTGTCTTCTATGGATCTAATCACGGCCGCCCTCGTGTTCAAGCTCGTCATGAAGTATGCGACATCACCCAGAGTTCTATAATGGATGCCGAAAGGTGTGCCTCCTGGTGCCGTAGACAGCGTCCCCTCATCTTGAGATGCTAATTTTAAAGGATGGAATAGCTCTTAATGAGAAATATATCCTTCGAATTAACATGTAGGGCAGCAACCAGTGAAAAGCTGGGGAAATACAAACCTGCACTATCATCTTGAACTTTGATTGATAGGACTGCACCCAAAGCCATTGTTTCCTTGACTTGAGGGAGCTTGGAGATTGCGTTAACGAAAGTTGGGTCCCAAAGACTCCAAACAGGGCTCTTTTGACCATCAGGCTTAGCCCAGCTGGCTGCCCGCTAGCCAGTCTTCGGTCGTTGATAACTTATCAATCAGGGCAAGCGTCTCATTCGCGACTTCACACCCGATCGGGTGGCCGTGTACGAGTGTCCATGTAACAAAGCTTTGGCCTTGCTGTCGCTAAGGAAAGCTTCAAAGATGGACTTGGAAGCCAGAGTCACAGCCAGAGGCAAAAGTCCGCCCGTAAGAATTTTTGCGTTGACCGAAATGTCGGGATACACGCCAAGAATTGGGCTTGAGCTTTCCGTGCCAATGCGATGGAGACCGACAAAGACTTCGTCGAAGATGACAGGCATGCCTGACCAACTGGAAGATGAGCCAGAGCGTCGACCGCGTACTGCATCGATGAGAACTCTTTTGAAGAGAGGGTCGACAAAGAGCATCCCGCCAGCACCCATGAGCAGTGGTTCGAGGACTAACGCGGCCAGTTTGGGACCGCCGCGCGCTTGGACCGATTCTAATGCACGAGTTATATAGAGAGCATATGCTCTGGCAAGAGGTGTATGCAGGCGGTTTTCGACTTCGTATAGCCATGAAAGGGATTCCGCTCGGATACTAGTCGATTGAGAGAAGGAAGCGAGACTTGCAGGGATGTCAACGAATACTTCGCCATCCTTGAAGCCGACAGTAGGCGGATCTAGCCAGTATCCCTTTGCATTGTGCCATTCGCAAGTGTAAACACCTTCTTCGCAAGCGTCCATCGCACCAATGGTGTCCCCATGATAGCTGCCCTTCAAGCCCAAGATACCAAGAGACTTCTTCTCTTCGTTTTTCAAATCCTTTCCATGACGAGCGGAGAAGGCTCGCAGCGCCATTTTTAGGGCCACTTCCATGCCAGTTGAGCCGTTGTCCGAAATGAAAGCTCGACTTGCCCATCCTTTTCCTGGACCATCGTTGACCAATCGCTCGGCAAGCTTCAAAGCCGGAAGATGCACTGACTGGGGGAACATAACGTGTCCATATCGCCCGCTGGCTCTCGCTGCTGCAAGGGTGAGCGCAGGATACGCGTGACCCAACGTTTGTGTCCACCAGGATGCGGAACCATCGAATTGTGGCTCAAGGATGCTTCTTTTTGATACGGAGCCCGCGGACGAATCTTTATTCGTGATACTGAAGAAGTCAGAATACGCGCTGTCAATAACAGTGACATCCTTTTCTCCTTGTACCAGACCGTGCTGGACAAAAGGCCACCAAATAGAATCTAAGGCTCGACGGGGCATGGATTCAAGTTCCTCTAAACGCTTCACATGACAGGTATCAAGATGGTCGACGACGTGGGCTAAACCATCTTCCGACGTTGTGATGGAGGCGTAGTATTTCTCTGTCGAAGCAAAGTTGTCTGACGGATTGGATAATACCTCGGGAGGACGGTCCACTGTAGAAAGGAATATGCCGCGATCCGTAAAATATGGTTTAAGGTATTCTGCATTTTGATAGTATTCATCACGAAAGAGAAGAACTGTGTCGATGATATAACCGCGAAGCAGAAGTGATTCGTAAGAGGCGATGGTCGACGAAATTCCTCCAAGGTTAGAGTCGCCAATTAGGATTGTTGGAAGGAAAAGAGGTCGATAGCAGTCTGCCTGACTTGTACCGGATAGTGCAGGACTATGGACACCTAATAGAAACGCTCAGTCAGTTTGATTATTACAAGTCGCTATCACAGAATGTGAATTGTCGAGAATATAAATTAATCAAACAAAAATAACCCTTACCTCCCGCAGTCTCTATATACATATGAGAGTGTCTCGAAGTGCTCATGGCGTGCTCCCTGATACGGTTAGCGACGGAACTAACAACTGTTCCATCGGAAGGCGGCTTGAATAGGAATCCCTCAGTGTCGCGAAGGAGGAAACATGATCCCTAAACCTACAGTAATGTCTCCCGTGATATCGCCTTTTAACTTGGCTGCTAGGTGTGGACTGACTGGTTCATCGTAACGAAACAGGCACTCAGCATGTATCGATTTGGCCAAGCTTTTGGTGTAGCGAGTAACATGGCTACACACCACTATGAGCTCAAAAGAATAAAAAATAGAGAAGTGGCTTCTCACTGATCATCGGCATCCGTTAATGGTCCAGTGCTGACCGGCTTCAGGTAGAAAACATCTTTCCCTTTCTGCGCAGATGCACGAACGAGCCCTGTAGTGAGGATGGTCTTCCCGACGTTCGTGTTCGCACCAAAAACTTGGTGAACCCGAAAATGTTTGAAGAGTGTGGACATTGCAGCAAGCCTCAAGTTCACATGTAGAGTTGATCTGGCAGAGAGTGTTTTTAAAGGAACCTAGGAGAAGAGCGAAAAAGTTGGGGCAGCTCCAAGTCCGATGGTTTATTTTTGGAGCGTCATCAGTCACGTGCATACAGAGGGCGCGTCACCTTGTTTTCGGAATGCCAGTCTAAGTCTTGGGCGCTTGCGACATGATGGGTAAAGGAAATCTTATAAATACATCGTGGCAAATGCAGCTAAGTGAGGGGACATGTCTTCTAATAAATGCGCCACACTTATGGACCTGGCGTAGGTCTAAATATGGTCACCAGAAATATTGCCTTACGAGTACTCCATTACATGGCAGCTGGCTGCGGGCCTGTTGGGTTGGGCAAATTTACCATTTTACGAATTATTGATATCGCAAGAGTACTGCTTGAAATTCGAGAAGAAGCTCCTAGTTTCCATTTCCCAGTTTCCATTTCCTTATTCCTACAACGCAGCCCTGGTCGAAACAGTGTCGATAAATGCATTCTTTGAATTTCTTTCCCCCACACCAGCTCGCCTTGCCGAAGGTTCCTGCTGTTCCGTCCATCCACTACAGAATCTACGAAAGCCGATCCGACGCATCATTTTGCATTGGTCATTATCTGGGAATTTGTTTCCAAGTTGATTTAATCGGCGTCTTTTTAATTGGCTTGATCGTAGCAATGACCTATAGTGGCGGCCCGGGGACTGGGAAGTTGTTCGTTTGAAACCTTGGCCATAGTGGAAGAGGATTAGAAGGCCATTTTGAACGTATCTGCCATCTCGTCAGGTCATTAAGAACTTGTAAGATGCCAGAAAGCAAATGTGCAAGGTTGGTAAATCCGCCCGTTATCCGCGACTGGGAACTACGAGGGACGTGGTGGCCGTGGAATTGCACTGCTACCAATTCGAGACGACACAGATTGTGGTCTTTTGGATATTCCACGAGCAGATGGGCATCTGGTTGTTGGACTTCATCAGACAACGCGTAATTATAAATGCACTTTATACTGACCTGCTCTTGAGAACGCTGCCCCCCGTCCAAGAGTTGAAGCGCGGGTTCCACGCACTCCACGCACACCCCCACGAATAGCACGTTCAGATTTTTCGCGTTCAAGACGCTCTTTTTCTTCCCTCTTCAGTCTTTCCTGCCTTTCCTGTTCAAACTTTGCTTGTTCTTCCCGTTTACGGCGCGCTTCTTCTTCTTCCGCCTCCTTGCGAGCTCTTTCTATAGCTTCTGTTCTTTCTCTTTCCAAGAATTCTTCGTCCTAAAGAAATATGCATGTAAAGAAGCACCCCAGGCCCGTCGAATCATAAGGAACTTACTGCTTGAGCCCCTTCCCATTGGTCGTCAAAAATAAGACGAGCGAACTCCTCCGATTTTGACAAAATATCAATATATTTGTTGAGAAGAGCATCGGTTTGTTCAACCTGTGCAGCCACTCGCTGGAAGCAAACAACGAATTTGATTGGAAGGTTGATGTGAATTCGCATAACGTGCGCACCTCATTTGCAGAGCCCGTATCCTGCAACGCACCGTTGAATGATTCAAAAGCAGCATTCAGCTTTTTCAATATGAATATGTCGCTTTGTAGTTTTTCTTCCCGAAGTCTAGCAGCCTGCCTCTTGTCATCGACTTCAACATCATGAACCGTGTTCTCCATGTCTTCCTTACAATTTTGATCGTGAAGTTCAGAAGTACTTGCTTTACTGCGCGTGGGGGTTGATACATCTGGATCAACTCTGGTTAGAAGGCTGAACGGTTGGTTCATGATTGCAGAGTGGTCAGAAAGAGAAAGATCAAATGAATCTGTGCTCGACATATTGTAAAGCACTTAAGATCCGACGACAATTACGAGGCAATCCCGATGAATATGTACGAACGAACGTCAAGAATGTTGGTCGAAGAGTAAGAGCTGGAGCTTGGAATCCTCAATCCTTGATTCCTGGTCATCACTATAACCACGTGACTACATAGTAGTTATTCCGAATCCTTGGCATCGGCAATGGTTGTTCCACTTCTTACCCTAGAGAAGTTCAAATTGGGGTTTAAATAGGGCGGGAACAAGACGGCAAGTGACTAGTTCTAACGGTAGATTATCTATAAGCTCATTGAATGTGATAGAGAACTGCAATGTCATGATATGCTGGATATCGAAGATTCGTGGAGCTATTGCATAATAGGCGTTATCAACTGACTGTGTCTTGCAACCGCTTCGACAATATCTACAGTATTCCTCAGCTGACCTGGAGCATAACGTTCGTATTTTGTAGGTCTTTCATAAGAAATCTCCGCAATCTTAATCTGGAATGGATATGAGTTAAAGTTCGCTGAGATAAACAATTAAAACGTGCTAAAATATCGGCTGTCAAGCCCTTGATTGGTGACGCGGAAGAGCGGAAGCGATGCATGCGATATGATGTATTTCCTAACATGGGAACCACGGAGTCGGTGGTATTCTTTAGAGAGTCAGCAAATACTTGAAGAAAAATCAGGGATCAAACTGCTCACGTATACTTCCGTTTCATATGGCCAATCCTCGCTGCCAATGGGTACTAGATCTTCACGCTTTGCGAAGGATGGATCGAGAATGGCTTCAAGTGGGTGTGTAAAGATATGCGAAACCTCTCCCTCTGCAGGAATCAGCGCTGAAAGGAGGTCAGGATTGCTAAGGAAAGCGATTACTGGAGTAACGAGGATCTTATGAAGGGAAATGAAAGGATACAAGAGACCCAAGGTATGAACAAAGGGGCTAGATAGCGGAAGATCAACTTCTTCATTAGCCTCCCTGAACTGAAGATATTTCGTTAATGATATCCGCTACTAAGCAAACTCAGCATATGAACGCACCGCAGTGAACGTCAGATTAGGATCTGAGGGGTCTTTTTTCCCTCCTGGCAGCGCTGTCTGTCCAGCATGCGTTCTAAGCTCCTTTGAACGAGTCGTCAGAAGCACCCTCAGTTCCCCATCTCCTTCATATAAGAGCACCAACACGGCTGCGATCTTCTGCTCTGGGTTGTTGGGACTGCGTAGTTGGAGAAGCTATGTTTATTTCGTAGATGCAAGGAGGGCGCAAACGACGGACAGATCTGGGGTTTCCAAGGTCATAAGATAATGAACTAAAGACCTAATACATGCCCTAGACTTCTCGGATAGAGTTTCTAGTGCTGCTTGAGGGATGATGGTGTCGTCAGACTTCATGGATGTCGTCGGTGAAAGAAAGAATAGAACATCTTGGCAATTGACACGCAACGTTGAATGATCTATGCACCGATTATAACCGGCCCGATCATCTCGGTCCTAATTTAGCTTCGTGGACCCACAACTTAAGATTCCAATGTAACAATAAATTACATTGAATCATGGTCCGCAACGAATTAAATTAAATAAACTCTATTTTACAGATTTTACAAAAAATTGTGGACGTTAAGCGTACAGGTATGGATCAGAATGGGCGACATTTATTCGAAAATTCTAAGGTATAAGAAAAAAGCTGTAGCTATTGAACTCGAAATCCCTAGTCCTAGGTCAAACGATATATGATGGTATTGCAGTACTAGAATATAGAGTTGACTAGGTCCGAAGCAATTGCAGACCCTAGATTGAAAGTAAAAAGTCAGGCATGATCTGTCTTCGGTCGACCGAAATGACGTACCGGCGCCGAAACCGACACCGCCCGCAGCAGAATGGGCGAGCTTGAGAATAACCTTAGCCACTAGTCAAAATGTTTGACGGCCGACCGTACTCACTGTGCTTCCCAAGCTTCCCCCGAAAATTTTGTGTTTCTTTCCGCCGGTCTGCTGTTGGGCATCAGCAGGCGCAACGACGGTGGGTGGTGGTTGACCTTGAGCTGGAGGTTGGTATTGTGGATATGCATTTGGAGGCGGAGGCCCCGGTGGGTTGAAGTATGTATTTTGCTGCTGTGGGTATGGATAAGGGGAGGGAGGGTGGTAAGGTGCAGTTTGGTAATTTGGAAGAGGTATTTTTTCTGGGTAATAAGAGCTGTTCCTGTTGGGGATGGGTTTCGGCGTAGATGGAATGGCAGGAAGTAATTTCTCCACATAAGTCGATGGGAAGAGACCCTCTGATCCATAGATGCTACCTTTCCACCAGCTCGAATCCCTGTCGTCTATGACTTCTATAACGTCGCCTGCAGCGAAAGTGAGGTCATTGGGCTCCTGAAGAATTTGGTAAGGAATTGGATTCAAGGTGAAAAACAAGTTAAATCACTCTTCTATCCTCGTTATATCCCCAAATTGCCTTAGCTTTGAAAACGTAATTATTCGGATTGGGTATGGGAGAAGGACGAGCGAGATTGCCGACTACTGTCCTAGATGGCGGCCTATCAAAGCCCGCCGTGGGGTCCACCCTTGATAACGGGGATTTCACGGCTGGAATCTTAGCGAGTATATCTCTAGCATCTCCCGAAGATATACGCCCGAGCAAAAGCAGAAGAGAAATATTATCCCTTGTTTGAGAGACAAGATAGTCGCTAGCTTCATTTGAGGTCATCGTGGTCGGTGGTAGTGCTCGCTCCATGATGCCGATCGACGGAGGCTGTTAACAAATCGAGTCAAATACATAGATCGGGCTGTCCACGTGATTTTAACCGGACTCATTCTTTCAACGCGCGTTACTGTCTTTCATCCACCGTCCAACATCTTTTATGCCCCTGCCATGAACGAATTATCGCCTTTATCAAGACCATTTCAGTCTCAGGTTACGATTGACCCTACAGTAAAAGAATGCCCTTCTGAAGGTTTCAATGTATGATTGTCCTGCCACTTTTGTGTTGGATGATGCTCTAAAGAGGAATACAACAGTACCCCACTTTTCGCCTGCTCAACAAGCAAGCTCGTGTCTATCTTTCCACACCTCTCAACCCACCACTGTCAACACCCTATTATTTGTTTTCAATCACGAACTCGAGAGGTTGGTTTGCGGCTGTGAAATCTGCGTCTTCCGGTTCAGGTTGGTGAATTGTACCTTTCAAACTCTGCATGTATTAATCATGATATAGAAATCGTATTATCCCCACTTGAAGATTTACGCTCTGCATTTACGACCGCAAAAGCTGATAACGAGACTCCCTTCAACGCGAAGCGATCGCTGTCCATTCCAACAAAGGCAAACATTATCAGATTTGCATGTGCAGATAGTCGATTTTTGGTCGGTCTGGAAGATGGATCTATAGTGGTATATGATACTTCGGCCATTCTGACTCCCGGAACAAATGACATCCAACCACTGAATAGAATACAAATACAATCGTCTCCACTTCGCCAGATTGTTCCCAACCCTGGCTCGGAGCCGGGTTTAAACGACCTTGTTGCTGTTGTCGGAGATGGGAACGTACACCTGTTAAACAAGGGGCTTGAGTCCCAGGGAGGATGGGTCGCCTCTGACCTCATGTCCCAGCCCATTGCCGGTGAGTAATAACTCTGTTGGAAAACGCGTGTCTGTCAACAACTACTCATTTTTCAATTAGTCGACTGGTCTCCAAAAGGAAAACATATCGCTATTGGGTTACAGACTGGTGACATCTTAACATTTTCACCTGCCAACAAAGCCACTTTCCACAAACATGTCCCTCCTACGTTAAATTCGATTCTCATATCCCTGAATTGGCTTGGCCCTGGCCACACATTCCGTACAAGTTACGCAGCACAAGGAGAAATACCTGCGACGCAACATATCGTCAGCTTCGATACGAAATCATCGACTGTCACCTATTTCGCCCCCGATCACCCATTCCCGTTGAGCGACCGTACCAATCAAGCTTCGTATGTCGCCAATCTTCCTAAATGGGACGTAAACAATGATTCGAATGAAGATAATAAATCGCTTACTGTGGTAGGAGACATCTCATCAGTAGATTTGGAAGTCCTTGGCAGTGCTGGAAACCAATGGTATCGTCAGTATCAAGAAAACCCGTTATCGTTGCCACTGGATAAGTCAACGGAGGACACGATTCTGCTTGCTCTTGAGTGGGACTTAACGGACTCGAGCAGTTCACAGCCTATTTTGTATGCCTATTTAAATGACGGTTCCGTCAGGGATGGACTGCTGATCATAACAAGCCTTATCTTGGGATGACGGTATCAAATGTCATAGCTCCTCGACTTCCACTTATGGAATGGCGATAGAAAGCCAGGGACCTGTGAAGGATGCAGATATGGGAGCTTCAAACTTGGAAGCAACTCCTGCACGCAGTGTATTTGGTCAAACCAGTTTTGGCCAAGCATCTCAATCACCGTTTGGTGGACAGAAGACGAGCGTGTTTGGTCAAACAGGTTTTGGAGCTCAAACGTCCTCCTCAGCTCCCCATCCCCTTTCGGTCAACCCTCTGGATTCTTTGGGCAAACCAATCCTTCTACAACAACAACGACCGAGTTATCGACATTTTCTTCAGGCTTCGGGTGCATTCAGCGGACTGAACTCTACTAGCGAGAATATCTTTGGAACTGGAAACTTCGGAGCGCCTAACACGAAATTTTCTCCATCACAGTCCCCTGTAATAACTCGGGAAGCATCTATGTCGGATGCCACCCCGGCATTGGATGGAATGTCTTTGGGTGGTGCACATCCCACGGACTCAAATGTTGCTAACAGCATGTTTGGCTCCTTCTCAACCCCCCCTGCGACTGCTCAGAAAGACACAACTTCCTTTGGAGGGTCACTTATAAAACCTGCTACTGGGTTCGGAGCATTTGGTAGCTTCAAGTCTACTGGCGCATTTGACGTCAACAAGACCTCCGTTAGTACGACCACATCTGCATTCGGTGCACCATCGCAGCCGACTGCGATGCCCTCTGGGTTCGGACAATCAGGATTTGCTTCCCCTTCCTTTGGAAAAACATCATTTGGCCAGCCTGCCTTTGGGCAGACTAGTTTCGGAGCGTCCGCCACACCATCGGCATCAACCAGCGCCTTTGGTTCATCAAATACTTCATCCGGCTTCAGTGCATTTGTATCAGCTACACCTGTGTTTGGTCTCGCCAGCCCCGACACTCCAAAGTCACCACAGCCAGCCACCGATGTTAAACGAGGACGTCTGTCTTCGGAACTCCTACGGCAACTCCGCCTACAAATGCTTCTATTGGAAGATCTTCAAGTTTCCGTGCAGGAGATATGGAAAGTCCACCTGGGTCGCCGACAAAACCTTTTGCCCCATCTCCTCCCTCGTCACCAGAGCCAATTTTTGGAAAGAAGAAATCAATTTCACCACCCGCTCCTGCTCCTGCTGCGGAGGGTGCATTCCCAAACATGCAGACCACACCTTCAGCATTTAGCCGGCTACTGGCTTTGGAGCATTTGGAGGCGCTAGTGTGTCCACATCTTCACCCTTTTTCAAGAAACCGGAAGAAACGCCATCTACCTTTTCCGCCTTCTCTTCCTCCCCACCTGCCAAGCATCCTACCTTTGTATCAGGTTCTGCTTTTGGATCGACCTCAGTCCTTGGCAGCTCGGTTTCTGCTTTTGCGCGGTTGCCAAACCGGTACCAGCAACGGCTCCAACACAGGTGGATTCAGCGCTTTCGGCGGGACCTCAGTTGGATTTGGTGCTTTCGCAGGGCAGAAGACGTCGTTTTCCGACTTGCTCAAGACTGGAGGAGATGAAGTGAAGGATCCAGTCAAGCATGATGCATTTGCCTCAGGAGCAGAAGCTGAGGGAGGGGATGCCTAAGGTTCGTACGTCCGCCATCGGAACGTTTGTGAAGAAGGAAGACGAAAGACTTGCAACTGTAACATCCTCTGCCGAACCAAAAGAAGAAAAGAGAGGCAAAAAA
The DNA here is from genome assembly GCA_015501075.1 of Gymnopilus junonius. NCBI lineage: Eukaryota > Fungi > Basidiomycota > Agaricomycetes > Agaricales > Galerinaceae > Gymnopilus > Gymnopilus junonius. The sequence continues at coordinate 387,370 of JADNYJ010000015.1, forward strand.
TGGAAGAGCCTGAAATCAAAGAGGGAGAGAAGCCGGCAAAGCCTAAACGAGAAGGTGAGGAAAAGAAAGTGCAACCTGGCGCCTCGACTGTCACAGTGTCAGACGAGGCTTCGTATGCCTCCATTTCTGCTTCTTCGGTTGCGAGTTCATTCGTCGAAGTTGGTGAGAGAAAGAAGATCATGCTGTGTTAGAAGAGGAGGAAGAGGAAGAGGAGGTACCTTATGACGACGAACTAGAAGACGACAGAGACTCTTTTCTTTCAGATAACTTCAGCGAGTCATCGTACAAAGATGGTGATTCTGCAAATGAGGAAGAGAGGATGTGCCAGAGAAGAAGAATCCATCTCTCCCTCCAAAGAACCATTGCCTGCATCTCGTTCTCCGACCGCAACTCCTCAGGATCTTCCTGTGATCGAGGTGTCCCTTCGGCTGAAGCTGAAGGAGGTTCTACTTCCGAGGCTGCTCCAGCACGCGAACCAAGTACCACGCCGCCTAGTACACCGGTCAAAGAGGCGAAGTCATTGTTCGGACCTAGTCCAACGTTGGTGACTCCAAGTGCTCCTTCGCCTTCTTCAGGACCCTCAGGTTTCGGATTAGGACTCGGACGACCAAGTACTCGACCATCGCGTAGTTCACCGTTGGCAAATGCTGTAGTCCCTGCAGAAGAGGAGGAAGAGGAGGAAGTCAAATCTCCGGTCAAATCTATAAAACCTGCCATTTCACCGAAACCAGTCTTCGGCACTTTGCCTGTTGTCTCAGAAGTTAAGGAAGGGACGCGTCTCAGACGGCCAGCATTAAACGTCCAAAAACACCACCTTTACTGTCTACAATAGCCTCTCCAGTGCCTGTTCCAAGTACGCCGGTTCTAGCACCTACCACACCACCCAGTTCAACGAAGCCTACTGGCGCTACCTCCCAGTCTTATAGTCTTGGGATAAGCGCAGGTGGCTCGACTTCCACTCCCAATCTCTTTGGGAAGACTGCAGAGAAAGGTAATCTAACACCTCCTTCAAATTTTTCCATGCCCGACCTCACACGACCAACAACGGCACCCCCTGCTTCTGGCTTAACAAGTCTTTTCGGTGCAGCGCCTCAGTCATCGACATTTGCACCACCTGTATCCACCTTACCACCTTTCACCCTCAACAATGCAAAGAGCCCTCCCGTTTTCGGCACAGCCAGCATCTTTGGTGCTGCGAAGTCTCCCTCGTTGGCCCCAACTGCCCCTCAAGGACTCTTCGGAGGAAAGGCCATCTCCCCGCCACCCTTACCTGCCGGTGGGCTGTTTGGACATAAGGCCGCACCGACCACACCCAACGTCTTTGGTGCGCCCTCTTCAGCGACTCAGGCGGCTGCCCCTTTCACGCCAAAAGCTCGACCCTCGCCCGAAGCCATTCTTGAAGAAGGAATGCAAAAGGAGTGTGCTAACTTGATAATCTTGCTAGAGAGCGAATTCACCCATGTAAGATCCTTGTTGTCTATAGTTATTTTACTGATCTCCTTATCTCCTTTTGACAGTTGCGCAAGGTGGCTCAAGTAAGTTCTGCCAAATTAAGTGAGGCTAGAACTCCTACCGCCAGCGGACACATAGCCAAGCTGGAAAATGCTGATAAATGGCATCTGGGTGACCTACACTATTTCGCCCAGACTTTGATTCGATGTCAGACCGACCTTGAGGAACTATCCTCGCATCGGGAGACGGAGGCACAGATGCTACGTGAATTGCAAAGCAATACGCTGAAAGGTAAGGGCTATATGGTGTCTTCTTACACCGATATTAAAGTTATTCTGCAGCCGTTACAAGGAAAGAAGAAATTGCGCGATTCAACAAGGCCAAGAACGACAAAGAATTTACAAGGATATTAAGGGCAAGATCTTTGGGGCCTGAGAACAGTGAAAAACAATCGAGTCTCAGGAGATCTATTCGGGTACGTCTGTTTATCAATCAGAGCAGTTTGCGATACTAATGTAACTCCTTAGTCAATTCGAGACCGTGTGCAGAAATTGGAATTCGGTTTGCTGGCAGATAAAAAGAAATTAGCCCAAGCTGCCTCCCGCAAACCGAGTATGAGGTAACTCATCTCTCATTGTCTCGATGACTTACACTCCTATATTCATGTATTCCGTAGGCCACCCACACTTGACACCATCAACAGAACATATCGAAATATCGAGCTTACAATTGATCAACAAAGTGAAGATGTAGCTCGATTGACCTCCCGGATAGCCAAACTCAAAGTAACAGAGGAAAGTCCTAGTCCTCCAAAATCTGACAAGTATCAATCTCCAAGTATTGGACGTCGTCGGCCTTACAATGTGACACCTAATGTAGCCATCACCACAGCCGCTGCATTAAACGCCGAGAGGTCTGCTCGTAGGCTCAAGAAGGCACTCTTGTCAGTGCGAAAAGAACCTATACTCAATAGGAAGGCCGTATCAGCGCCTTCAGCACCTCTCGATTTCAAAACACCTCAAAAAGTGTTTGACAAGGCATTATTCGCGACGCCGTTCCCAATGGCAGAGCCTCTCTTCGGAGAACCTGTGACGCCGAAACCGCTAATGACCCCATCTTCAATCCCACTTCCTGAATTTAACCTTCCTGAATTTAACAATGTACCGGAGGATAACTTCAACCCTATTGGGCCATCTCCTCTTCAGGAACGTCGGGGTGCTTCTTCACAGAGAAAACGTACGTCAGTGCCGTCAGCGCCTCTCAAGCGCAGCACCGGGTCGGCTGTACCTCTAGCCTCGCCTGCTGTTGATTTTGAGTGGGGCCCCCTACCAAGCTTCCCTTCCCCCGTTCCTACAGCAAGTCTCCCCAAATCATTTGTTTCTTTTTCGTCCGTAAAGAAGTGAAAAATCTAGGTTCTTGCCTCATTGTGTTCGTATAATTTCGTGCATGTACATAGTCATTATTCAGTAGCTGTCATATCACGCTGCCGTATCGCAGTGGTTTCATTTGTTAAAATAGTGACAGAAAGCCATATCCCAGCGCCTGAAATCTGAATGTAATATATAAAATGAGTGATCTTCAAGGGATCATGTTCCCTTCGAAGTGTTCTCTTTTTCTAATGATATATTGGTTTCTTTGGTCACACCAATCTCGTTTTCTTGCAGCCCTTCCTCCTCCTCCTCCTCCTCCGCCGATCGGAGGTTATGCGGATCGTATATTATGGATTCAAGGTGAGCCAGCGCAGCCTATAGTCATGAAAAAGGAACCAGAAGAGGGAAAAAGCATGTCTAGTATGGTGCATATCGGTTATCATTGACGAAATCGCTGCGCACCCTCCCGACTTCACTAAGTTCCTGATCTTCGTCTCCGCTGAATGTCTCAAATGTTGAACCGTTGACATCCACAAATGCATCGTCGAGGTCATCTTCGTCATCTTGAGGATCAGGGTGAAGTGATGCACATTGAGATAGTGCTTCGAATATAGCTTCCACTGCAACAACTGATTAAAAAGACAGAGTTTGACAGTGAAGACGAGACATACGCGATCCTGGATTCTGGGGGACAATCGACAGCTCGCGCATGTCTGTAACAGCATCATCATCAGCTGTAGACGCTCCATTTTCTACTCCAAATGTCTCATCAAGTTGGCAGTATATCGATGGACCAAATTCTCCGCGAGAGACAGCATGCAGTGTGATTGCAGGATACTCGACTTGGAAACCTGTACCAGCATTGGACATAAATACCAGCACACTGTTCGTTTTAAATTGCATCAGGAGGGATGATTCCATTAAAGACGCGAAAATGTAAAGTAATCCGACCTTGTGAGGACGTATAACGTCCCCTTGAGCGCATTTTCGTTCGTGAAACCCTCGTGTGGAGGGTCAAGCGAGATTGTCACATTTTCTTCCTTGTGTCTGATGACTGGCGGGATGTCACTGAAAGAATTTGGGGTGGAACCAACTAGGATTGCATGCTCTTCTGGAGAGTCATATCTTGGTAGGTCGTTATCGTGGTTAATGCAGGCATAATCGCGTCGAAAGAAAGAAACTGTGATTCAGATTAGGGTCAAGCGCCTGTACTGCACAGCCACACGTTGACCCTGTTCATCAGCCAAATCTAATTCCAATTGAATCCTTCATAAACCAAAAAATAATATACACATAAACTCCTCCTCCATACATACATCATATCTAATCTACAACCACAACATTAAGTTGTCATACAACAATCCGTGTACATTCCCAACTCCGCTTCAATCCTTCCAGTTGACGGTCATTTCCCCGCGCTTTCCAATGCAACATCATCCTCATCATTGGATACGGTTTGGTACATATAATCCCTCGTGCTAGGCGAGCGCGACCGATAGTTTTCTCCGATTATTGGTGTGTGCACTAAAGCTATGTCTTCCTCTGCAGGATTTATCCGACTCAGGAAGAACACGACAGAGTACAAGATGCAAGCTGCAAGAGCAAAGATTGCTTCTGGGTAGTAGGCAACAGATGATCCATAGGTCAGTGCATAGATGGATGGCTTTGTAGATTTTGAAAAAAATTAGAGAGAGTTCGAGACACTTGAGGGTGGAATTCCTTACCGAGACAATGTGGCCAATAGCAGATAAAACACCCAGCGCGCCGAACAACGCTCCAACTTCTGAGCCCCGCCCACAAGCATGCAGACATACCGCACCAAGAGAATGCAATGCAGGATTGCCTCCAGACGTGAAAGAAGACAGACAGGACAGTGCATAATATAATGGTTGCGAGTTGTGGGATGTAAGAGCAACAAGACTGTCTGCAAACCCATCAACGGCTAGGGATATGGCAGCAAGGTAGCGGTCAAAGTTCAGCTCTGCGGAAATGTCGTGAGCGTTGGGAGTGCTGCCCGAGGAACTCGTGGACTTTGGCTTTAAATACGAAAGGAGGACTATAACATTGAGTTGAGAAACATGCAATAAGTGAACAAGAAAAACAAGTACTCACTTGGGAGGAAAACCAACAAATTGAGAGCTCGAGTGATCCAAAGGGTTGACATGTAGTAACCAAGCTGTCCTTCTCGTTTAACGTGTGTGTAACAGGGCAAGAGAATAAAAGCTCACCTGTGCTGTAGTCCATGAATAAACATGTTGTGCATACAGGTATTTGGCAGAATAGACGCCCTGTTCAGATTTTCAGTCGGCACAAATTTAAGAAAATGACCTGTTGCTTACTGTTGATACGATATATAGGAACATGCTGAGCCCTACAAGGGTCATATTGTAATTATATCTTGAAGAACCGGGTATCCGAAGTGGGGTAAACATTGAAATAGGGAGAAGCAAAGCAGAAATAAAATTCATGATCAATCGGCGGACGACCAGTAAGGGTGATGTCTTGAAGGAAAGATCATCTTGCGTCCGAGATTGTACTGTCCGTTCAGAATGTTTCAATGATTCAGGGCATACGAAAATCACATATAGCAATGTGAAAGTAATGATGCCGATACTTGTATAGAAGAATCCGTCGTTGTAGCCTTTAGCAGGGAAGAAATATCCTCCAAGCTGACACAATGATCAACGATTCCAGCTCCGTGAATCAAAGAAAAAAAGTCGCACCCATGGTCCAATCGCCAATCCGACAAACACCATTCCTTGTACAGTCGAAAATATTTTCGAACTGCAGTACATGAACAACCAGAACTGAATGGATAGTGCGTATCTATCTTACCGAGAACCATGACGAGTACAGTCAGAAATGTATCTAGCGAACTAGTCAAATTTGAAGACAGACTAACTGTCATAAATAACTCACGCGTGAACAACGCCATTGAAGGTGGACAGGCCGCCAACAAATCCTTCAATGACCGGACCTACGAGAATAAATCTTTCGGCACGGCGTCCGAATAGGGAGTCCGGTCTCATGACGAGAACAAATACGGCTTCCCTACGTCCAGTGTCAGCGACAGGCCTGAATATGGAAGGGCAGAGAGGAAGGCTTGCATAGATAACGCGCCGATGAGAAACGTGGACAAAATTAGCTTCCGCCCATGCGCATCACCCAGTCGACTCCAGAAACCGGTGGATATCGCACTTAAAACGCTCATGGTGGTTACAACCGCTTCACGGAGGATGAGAAAACGAGAATGTTTATTGCCATTAGCGCATCGTACCGGCTTGGATTTTAGCAGCTCGCGCCTGTACTTCAGCATCCTCACAGCCATTCACGAAAGTCACCAAGTCGGTGACTCCGGGTTCGTCCTTACTCAAAGCGCGACAGGCAATAGCTCTGTAGACCTGTATACGCGGGGACATTGTTACACCGCGCTGTGGTAATGCTCATCAGGAAAAGGGCGCTAATGATATGACGTCAGGGACGCACCGACATGGACATAATGAGGACGACTGGGATCAACCTGAGTTTATGACTGGTAAACACGCATGCACTGCAGACGAGTCATGTCTCGCACCAAAAGGGGTGGGCATCCCGTGAAAGGCTCTGTATAAAAGAGCGTGTCCTTGAAATTGGACGGCGCATACGAGGTGGATGAGGGTCAAGAAGAGAGGATTCTTCTGAGTAGCCGCCCTCCGGTGCGGTCATAGTGAGCGGTCACGACCCTGATGGGAAGTGTCAGACAAGGTTAGAGACGAAGGAGAGAGAACGCTGGGATGGATAAATGGCGAGGACGTGTTGGTTTATAAGGAACACGGCCTCCGTCTGCTAAAAGGACTCAGTTCGGCAGCGGAGGGGGGTAGGATATGATATATGTCAAAAAGTTGCTGCTGCCTTTTTATCAGATAAACACCTCATCACACCATCACGCGGATCTAACTTTATCAGATAAACGACCAACACCGGCAAAGCGCCTCAAGTATCTGGCCGCCATCGGCACTCTACTATACTTTAACCATAGGCTTCTGTAAGCAGCCTAAAGCCCGTAGCTACAGTGACAGCCATTGAACAGTCTTCTTCTGACTGTTCATCAATGTCAGCAAATTATTTATTACTGGCTACATACTTCAAATGGGATTGTACAGCCATGTCATGCCGTCGTGGCATCAGCACGTTTGCCAGTGTCTAAACGGAGTTTAGCCCAGAGTCGTTCTAGTGGAACTTCTACTGCGCGATGAAACGATAAACAGAATCAGATCGTCGTTTGTATCAATAATAGTTTACACGGAACCTGTCTTTCATGCCGATTGGTAGGGCAGCCTGTAAAGCGTCTAGGAAATGCTCAAGCGTGCAAACGACAGGCCCCAATTTGGATTGAAAGTGTGCAGGTTCTCAAGTGTTTCCGAGGTGTAGATCTGTTACAAGTTGGATATATTTCGACCACGTGGCTACTGAAAATAGTTATACCACAAGGTTGATTCCAATCCATAGAGATGATATCATGATAGTAGGTATCGTCGAGTCACAAGTCCGGAAAAGGACGCCGAAATACAATGGTATATTCTACCTGACCTTGCAATGAGGCAAACCTCAGAAAATAGCGCGAACCAGTCCACCACCGATAGCAGATCCTGTCAAGAGATGCATGTATTAAGGGGTAGTTACGCCATTGAACCTTTATGAATTTACCTGCTCCAAATCCAACACCTCCAACTGCAGAATGAGCCAGCTTAAAATAAGGTCAAGCATAAGCGAATCGACTGGATAGACGTTTATACTACTTACAGTGCTTTTGTACTGGCCATACTTGTCTTTCTTTTGCTCTGTGCCAGCCTTCTCCTGGAGGCCCAAGGAATTGATGCCTTGACCAGAAGGCGGTGGAAGGTCGCTTCCGTGAAGAGCCGCACCGAAAGGCCTATAAGCTTTGGGTGCAGCCGCTGAGGGTCCGGGTGCAGGAGCCTGGGCAAGTCGTTCTACATAAGCAGAAGGGAAGAGGCCTTGTTTGCCGTTGACCCTGCCAGTCCACCAGTCGGCGTTAGTCTCTTCCACAATTTCTACGATATCCCCAGCTTCGAAAGCGAGGTCGTCAGAATCCTGAAATCTTTCCGTTTAGCTCATGTAAAAAGGATTAACCCGATATATGACTTACCTCACCACTGTACGCCCACAACGCCTTTGCTTGAGGGAGCGAAGCTGCACGAGGAGCGGGTAGTGGAGGGCTTCGAACTCGGTTCGAAGCCCTCGAATTCAAAGCTGCCATGCCGCCCACATTGTCAGCAGTGGCATTTGGCAGCTTTGTCAGAATGGCAGATGCATCCCTCTGGGTGATGTAGTTGTGCGAGACCAAGAAAGTGACATTTTGTTCGATCTGAGAGATAATGTGAGCAAGCATAGCCGCTGCTTGAGGATCTTGAGGAGACATGGTTGTAGTCAATGTTAGAGGTGGGAAAGAGCCCTTTGTGATTGCACAGCCGACAGACGACAGAGGCCCAACGTCAAGGTGATTTAAATGTGGCTGTGCACACGGACTTAAATGACTATTAGTCTTTATGTAATCAACCATCTCTCGACTTGAACTTTCGACTTACGCGCAACCATGTCCAATTTGAAGGCATATCTGGCCGAAAAGTACATGTCTGGGCCAAAGGCCGATGCAATACTTGCTAAAACAGGCGGCTTAAAGAGGAAGAAACGAAAGGCAAAGGATGCCATAGGTCCCCAGACTGGTGGTACCCTTATACGCGACGAGGATGGTGGATGGGGAGATATGACGAAAGAAGATGAGGATGATCTGACAGAGGCAATGGTAGCGAACGATCGGGGCTTTAAGAAAAGGAAGGTTGCAGGTGTAACTGTCGAGTCAAGCTGGATCACCGTGCAAGAAGGACTTGCTGATGCACAAGTCAGAGAAGAAAGCCCCCCTCCTGCAGCCGACGAACAGCCTATGGTTGTCGAAGCACCATTTACTGGGGGCCTTGTAAATGCCCAGCAGCTAAAGAAAATGCTACCTCAGCATAACACCAGTGCGACAGAGAAAATGACCGCGGAAGAGATTGCCCTTGCCCAGGAGACGGTGTATCGTGATACCTCTGGAAAGAAGATAGACACGAAAGCAGCTCGAGCAGAGGCGGCGAGATTAAAACGGCTGAGAGAGGAAAAAGAAGCACAGAAAATGGAGTGGGGCAAAGGCTTGGTCCAAAAAGAGAAAGCTGAGAAACGGAGACAGGAATTGGAGAAGTACAAGCACACAGCGTTTGCTCGACATGCCGATGATAAGGAATTGAATGAGGAACTGAAGGCGAAAGAGTTGTGGAACGATCCCGCCGCCGCTTTCCTGACTGTAAGTTATGCAATACCTCATTCATTCCACATTGACGCCAATACTTTACTATACAGAAAAAGAAATCAAAGGGGCCTCGGCGACCAGATTATAACGGACCTCCCCCGCCTCCAAACCGGTTTGGCATCAAGCCTGGATACAGATGGGATGGCGTTGGTGAGTTGACATTGCCAAAACGGCCTACAGAACAATGTACTGATTATCTTCTATTCGCAGACCGAAGCAATGGCTTTGAGAAGAAATATTTCCAGAGCCTGAACGCCAGAAAGCGCAAGGTTGCGGAAAGTTATGAGTGGAGTGTGGACGACATGTAAGGCACATCGGGTGTCCTCCTGATTGTATTTTATTCCGGAATGTGTATGCTTTAACTTCCTCATGCTTGTATTCTAATTTAACTTTTGTCGTACCGTCTTCAGCTCCTTTATAATTTGCAGCCTCCTGTAGTTGCATGTATGCAAACGTAGGTGCCTTTTTTCCGAGGATGTGCCTCCCCCCCAGAGCTCCAAGTCGCCATGACACAAAGAGGGCTTGCATAAATTGGTCCCTTTTCACTCAACATGTACAATCCCTACGTTCTGGCTTATAACACTCCGGAAAACTATTCACCGAAAATCAAGCACGTCTTCAATAGCCCCGATATTATGACGATCCTGTCGCGGTAGAACAGCGCATGCTATGCAAAATGGTTGGTTGGTTGAATACCGGCGACGTCCCAGTAGTGCCGATAGCAGGTGGTATAATGTTGGTATTAGTTGCAGGTGACCCAAACATTGCTAGATTGCTAGCATTGGATATCATGCTGGAAGACTGTGCTATATTATCGTCTATTCTGGCGGGTGCGAAGCCTCGGTACTTAGCGATTGAAGAAAGACCCATAGGCTGAGGCAACTGGTCGTATACGAGGTGCTTTAATTTTCTTCTTAAAAATTGAATGCCAATCTTTGTTCGAGTTGTCAAACACTCTTCGGTCGCTCTCTGTTTTAACCCTGGCGGGCCTATTCCTATTCAGTGGTTGCCTAGTGCCAACAATCAGAAGAGCTCATACTGAACCTATGAGGACCTCACAATCAAAATTGGTGCCTTCCGAGCGACAGGAAGATAGACACTGTAACAAATAAAGACGGTGGGTTGTGGGCAGACATTAGGGTCAACTAAGTTTCTGCGATGGTCAATGTTCTTTGTAAGTGATTTCATGTCGCGCGAGTTTATCCTTAACCAGTTTGATATTTTCTAGGGCCCTGCGAGAAGGTTATCAAATGTCGATATCGAGAATGGGCTGGGGATGACTCGTGACTGTGTCGCAGCAACTTCGGTAACCTCGAGTATTCTATTGGAAGTACTTTTGACACTTGTAATGGCCCTGTTGATGGCCTTTCTTGAATATATTGAATCAGCACACTCCGACAACCACCAGAAGTGGCTTTACCTTTTCAAGGAAAGTGGATCCGAGGGGTTCGTCGCAGCCTCGATACCTTATACTCTATCTACTGTGAGAGTTGAAATTGGTGCTGAGAAATAGGAGAAAAAGATATTGTGCTTGCGATGCTTATTCAAACAAACCCTGCTTTTAACAGTGTTTGTTAATCTGAAAGTGGAAGATAATGTTAACATATCAAATAGATTGCCAGGTGAGTTGTTTCAAGGTCACTTGACAGCCTTCATTTAGAGTGGCTGTGAATCCAGGTTTCCCATATACTCTCACCGTCAGAGGGCAGTCAGCAAGGTTCTGTTTCTAAGCACCTTGGTCGATCTGCAACCTCTTCTTTAACTATTTACAATGCCTGGACGCTACGCTCCCCTTCCAAACCCCCGGTCGGCGCCGGACGCAGAGCGAGAAATGGAGGACGCCTTCGATCTCAACGACGAGCATGAGGAGCATGCTGACCACGAAACTGCGCCTCTTACAAACAGTAATGGTATCCACTCGTCTCGATCAGAACATATGCCAGGAGTGGAGACCACTGCTATTCCTGGTGTATACGACTTTGAAAGAGAGTACGACTTCCCCCCACCGGGCTCGCCACCCCGTCCATCATCTCGGGCGCTTCCAAATGACTTCGGAAATTCCAATGGTCTTCTGCCCACCGCCCCCGTGGTTGTACCGAAACCCCGACAGTCTTTCTTCAGGAGAGCTGTAGGGGCTATTCTTCCAACCCATTATCAGCGTGTGCCTACTGAGAATCACCCCACGCGACCCACAGGCGGCGGAATCGAGAATGACGGCGTCTTCGCGAACGTCACAGCTAAACCACAACCTGGTAGAGTCATCACAACAGAAGATGGAGATGTTCATGTTGTTCCTGAGGATAGTCAGAAAGAAAGCCCACCTGTATGCTTGTTGTCCCACTTCCAATTCCTTCGGGACGCTCAAAAATTTCTTAGACATATCTTGAAGCGCAAGCAGATGCTGTTCCTCCTTATTGGGAGACCACCATCCATGCGCCAATGGGTATGGAGGCAGGCGACATGATCATCGATGATCTTCCGGCAGGCTCCTTCTTGGTCTTTTGCCTCAACATCTTTATCTCCTTTTTCTTCCAATTCGTTGGTTTCCTCCTCACTTACCTTTTGCACACTTCCCATGCAGCTAAATTTGGTTCTCGTGCTGGTCTTGGGCTCACACTCATTCAATATGGATTCTATTCTCGGACAATGAGTTTTGCGGATGACAGTCAACCCGAATCGGATACGGGCAGCGGGGTTGGCTGGGGAGGTCCTCCGCCTGCGACGCCATCAGGCGATGGACACGCCACAGCTCCAACTGCAAGCCAAGATGACATCGTGTCCTCAACATCCAGGGATTGGCTATCTTTCCTATTTATGACCCTAGGTATGTAAATTGTTCATTCAAACGTTGTTATCAACATTCATTCACTGACTACAGGATGGTTCCTTTTGCTTTCCTCTGTAATCGGTTTTTGGAGAGTCAAACGCTGGGAAAGAACGATAAGAGCTCCAGCTTCTCCCCCAAGCACGGATGAAGTCCAAAGAGATGTCAATGTCAGGCGAGGCCTTGAAGAAGCCTTTGGATTATCATTTGCCCCACCCCCCGGACAACAGGCTCGGGATGAACATGGTAATCCAGTTGAACCGTACGAGCTTGACGATGCGAGGTTGGCTAGAAATTTGAGAAATGCCGGGTTTTTGTAAAATATGTTCTATTTGCTCTCTGTTTGCCTGGCTCTCGTGGAGCAATTCGGGTCGTCGTTCTGCTATCCTAAAGTGTTTCCAAATCTTCGATGTACATACTCCCACACTCGCTTTATTTTGTTACTTTAGTCTATTACTTAGCTTGCCAAGGACGAAATTAGTGCTGCTTTTCTGCAGACCAGTTCGAGACCCTAATATTATCTTTGCTATCTGCATCTAGTTTTTCTGATTTTTTCCTGTTTCCTCGATGTATTGACATACGCTCAAACTCGCTATTTCACCGCTATTCCCGTTTGCCACGCACAGAATTAGTGTCACTTCTCAAAACTGATTAAAGACCAAATTGAAACCCGATTGTCTTTGCTACCCGCAATTAACCATCTCGTTCTTTCAATCTTTTCCTGAAGGGTCATGTCTTCATCATCACTTTCATTATCATCAACTGCGAGACCTCCACCCTTGTGAACCTTAGGGCCTTCTTCGCATGCTCGAGCAAATTCGACACATTGACATGCTAATTTATGATATTTTAACGTTCCGAGAGGCTTGAAGGATTTGGTCGAGTAAAGTCGGATCCTACCTTTTACATGTAAGAAAGCAAAAACAGCAGAGTGGAGCACCCACTTCCCGTCCCAGCCTCCGGCTGCGCATACTTTACCATCGTCCCGGATCGCAATTGACCCATTTCCTGGGTGCTTGGTCCGGAAGGCTATCCCATGTTCTTCAGGGGGTGGTCCGTCAATCTAACAAACAAATGAGAGAGAGATTCATGGAACAGGAGCAAATTTAAGCACAGCAAGATCATAACGACCCATAATATGGTCTGCTGACACAGTCACAGCAAAATCATTGGCGCGAGATACTTTCATTGCCATGACTGCGAATAATAGTCAGTTGTAAGAACCCTAAGAGGAGTCAAAACAATTCGCACTTGATTCATTGTGAAGCTTTGATTTCCACAGAATATCCCAGCCCTCACCCTCAACGGAAGCTTCTTTCTCTGTACGGGTGTACTCACGCAACACGACGCTTCCATTCTCATAAGCAGTCAGGAGTCGTAGATTTCTGTACTTATTTGAACTCGACGTCGATGGACCGTTGTGGACATAATAATAAAGATGCATAGACATGATAATACCTTTCCCCTATTCATGAGACCATGTCCTAGAAGCATAAAAGCAGTAGCAGACCACATACCAGATGTATTTCTTCCGCTTGGATTAGCAGATAAAATAGGATTGTTGGTTTCCTGCCCAATGGCAGCATGTACGCGGTCATTAGAAGGCAAAGACCATACATCTGCCTTTGCAAAGTTTGAGACTAATTAAGCGATCCTCATGAGGAGGCTTACTGTCGAGGAGTCTATCAAATTAGGGAGAGCTATCAACGCCTTTGATTTTCCGTTTCCTACAGTACCATCGGATAATATCACCAAAGAAAATCGACAAAAATTGAGAGCATTGACGTCCATAGAATAGCAGAGTGTTGGGGTGGGGAGATTGGGTAAACCTGCCGAACTACCAATTCTAGCAGAGAATGGCGTCTCTTCAACACGCTGCCACACGTGCAGCTTGTTATCCCGTCCATGTCTTCATGACCATCAATCTTGACGAAGAGCAAGACCACAAGAATATACGGACGTTACGATGAAGTTATCCCATTCCTCGACTCCTAAAATGGAATCAGTATGCGCTATCCAGGAGGCCAAAGCCCGCAAGGAGCGCGTTGATGTGACAACGACTTTCCCAGAGGCATCTGCGGAATAGACTCGTTCATTGTCGTCCGACAGAGCGAGTGCAGAGAGAGGTGAAGAGTGGGAACGGAGTAGATGAAGCGGGCTTGGCGGTGGTGGTGCTGGACGTTTTGGTGCAGTAGTTGACATTGAGAACTAGATAGATATCACAAATGATTTGAACAAGATCAGACAAAGTTTTCTGGATAGTCAAAAGCAATTAGAGCTGCATTGCCAAATGGACGGGCCGTGGGCGGCGAAGATGAGCAGTTGGGACTCGCAACAGTTCAAAGCTGTTGCCAATCACACGCAAACACGCCCGACTCGTGTCTGCTCACTCAACGTGTCGCGAGCAATTCACGAACGTATACCCCCACCATGCACAGTATATTCTCCAGAATCAATAATGGTTCCGCATTCTTGTCGTCGTGTATGATGGCCCTCTTGGCTGCCATTGCTCTCTCGTCCTTCTTATTCACTGCCAATGCCGAGGGAGACTTGTCAATCTCGTCTATTAAAGTGTGAGCCCGTATCTTCTATGAGGGAGGATTTCCACCACTGATGTGTGTTTATAAAGTGTGTCTTCCAATGCCCGGCGATATCCCAATAAAAAGCAAGACTTGGCCTTTATTAATTTCAACATCACGGCCGGTACGAAGCCTTCCCTGCTTGACGGAAGTAAACTCTTAACATTTGCTCGGAAGATCTATCGCCTCTATTTCATTGGAACACGAAGCAACTCTTCCTCTATCTAGAAGCAGAATATGTGAACAAGCAAGGGTGCGCTCTTGAGTTTTTTCCTGGTACAGACTTCGGATTAACGTTCGATCCGTCAGGTGAAGAATGAAGTAGTCATCTGGGATCGTATCATTAGACGGAAAGAAGACGCTTTCGTTAAATTTGTGGGCAAGAACAAATACATGTTCCGTGACATCTCGTCGTCATTCAAGTACGCGAATTTCTTTTCCTAAATCCGTTTGAACCTCAATTGTTCTCTACTATTTACAGAGGCGTACCACCTGCAAATTATTCTCTGAAGTATAATATTATGCCCTACGTAGGAGTTCTACAGTACGGCGAGGCAGCAAGGACCACTAAAGAAGTTGCCTTCCCAGAACCACAATCGCGCCTGTAGTGATTGCTGTTGTCCATAGCTGTATCAATTTCCTGGGTAATAATGAAAGTTCCGAGCGATATTTATTGGTATTGACAGAAGGGTTTCCTATTCTACTTCAATTATTTTTACTTGCCACCTTATTTCAAGCCAGTGCTTTAATATCTCCTGCAATCACTTCGACCTCTGGTTTAATGCTCGCAAGGAAGTCTTCTTTTGTCTTGGTGGGCTTCCAACCAATGGCCCTCGACCTCCTTCCTCTGCAGCGAGAGTTCGACCCAAGGTAAGTTGATCCCTGTCAACGGTATTTTGCACTTTCAGTTTCTAATTGACGCGTTAAATTACAAAATAGCTTCCCACCTCCAAGTACTCGTTGATTTCTTCCTTAGTGAAAGTGGAAGGCTCGGAATATTCCGACAAGCCCAGCTGCACGAGAGCGACCGAAATTGCTTTGCCGACTTCGTACAAGGTATGCTCGCCATTTTCTCCAAAGTAAAAGCCATCGCGCCCATGTCCGATTGCAGGGTTGTTTCCGGCTCTGATGGCGTTGAACAGCACCACATAAAGTTCAGCAACTATCAAATCGTCAAAACATTTTCCTCTAATAGCATGGTTTTGAGATTACCGTCGTTGACATCAACGTCCGGCCAGATGTTCCTTCCCTCTCCAACCATTCCTCCTCGCCTGCGATTTAAGGAAGCGCGAATTAGTTGTGGTACTTGGATGGAGAAACGATTTTGAATGCCCTGATCGGCAAGTACGCCAGTTGCAAACCCCCAAATCGTTGAGGGCAGCACGATGTGAGTCCTGACGTACCCTATACACTTGGTCATTGCACACAGAACACAAATTTCGAAGAATGCACCACACCTTCTTTGTCTGCGCGCAGAATTTCGAGATCGACGTTGCGGTGCGGTCGTGAGTCGGGGAGTGATTCAATCTGGTCAGGGTTCGAATCATCGTAGATGGTTTCAGTGGAGGAATGTCCTTCAGCATTGTCGGCGAGGACGCCTGGAAGACGATAATGAGTATATGTTGACTATCTTTTCCTGGTATTTCATTCACCGGTTCCAGACTTATATTTAGTTGAAATAGATGAGCGAATCACGTCTGAAAATGGTAATGGAATCCCTTACAGTGTGGATCAAGATGGGCACTGTCTTGGTCTTTTCATAACGCTTCTTCAACCCCTTCAACACGGCCTGAGCAGCTTTAAAGTTGTCCGCATCAGCCTACGAAAGGTTGTCTTAAGCATAATTTTGTCCGGAAGCAAAATGGACTGTACCATTGCGATGACGACATCGTTCTCTGCAGCCACGTCCACCATCACCTTTTCCTCATCATGAGAACCTAGGACGGGATTGACACCGAGCTTCTTGAGTTTGTCGGCTTTTTCTGGAGAGCGGACCAGGACAGTAATATTGAACGATGAGAAGTCAGGATGGTTCAAGAAGTTCTTGAGCACCGAGCCACCGATGAAGCCTGCGCAAATCAGTATCAGGAGTAAGTGAGGATAGGCGCCTAGTTGGCAGCTGGGAGATGCATATATACGCACCGGTGACCCCTGTCATCAAGATGTTGAGTTTGGGGGACATTTTTGCGGGAAGAAGTAGTAGTAGGAGCCAAAGCTGGCTTCTATTAGTCCGGTTCTTATATGTCAGATGTGTTGGATCAATGGATGCTTCGTGATGACGCAGATGATGATTGTTTAGTCAACTACATAAGAACCATAGGTGAGTTGGAGCTGCCTAATGTTTTCTTGTACGGAAGTCTCAATATTAGACGGGGCTCTACTCTAGTAAATATCCTCTCGAGAGGTCCCTCAAAGTGTTCATATCTTCGCAATGTCAGCATCGTTTCCGTCCGGTCTATAACTGGAGGTAGCCCTCCCATGACACCCCTTGCTCCAGTCAATCCCTTCTCAACTGCTTCACGCGATGTATATTTTTATCGTCCGTTTTCTCAATGTCTCCCCACTGCTGATCTAAGGGACGAAGGCCTCGACTTCTCATGTTCTCGTCTGGAACGCGAGGAGCCTGGCCCTTGATTCCTTTCATGGACAAGATTCACGATGTTCTGTTATGTGCATCCTAAAGCTCTTTCGCCATGTACAGCTGATGTACAGGCTTCTTTCTTCTTTCATTTCGGCACCGAACGGATCATATCTCGGGACGGCATTGAAGATTCAAGTACAGCTATGTACAACCGTCGCGTTGTTCAGAGTGTGGACAGACAAAGATCATGAGCTCTTTGAGTACGTTGGTGTTCAAAACGTCGGATAAATTTATTGAGATGCTCTCCGACAAGACAGGACAAGAAATAAACTTGTAACAATGACGAAGCGCCGAAAAAGCTGCGAAGGTCGAGACAAACGCTGACCCAGTGACCCTACCTACAGCGATGGAAGAAGTCTCATGAACATTGTTGTCTATTCATTCTGAACTGACGCTTGACTCATGGGGTCAAAAAGCGGTCAATATACATTCCGACAATTCGACTGCTGCTGTGAGATAAGCGGTCCTTCAGATGTGTGTAACATTTCTAAAGTGCGAGATTCATTACGTGTTATCGTTGCACCGCAGATGCAACTTTGTTATAAACAAATTTAGAGCGCCGTGAGCGGATTTCTTAGAACTGCCCGTGGACGAAACAACGTGCTCGGGCAGGTTAAAGTCCAAGCAGCGTATGAATAGAGGGTAAACAAGTATATCGAAAACCTCGTCGTACTCGGCGCCTCTAGCTTGACAGACGTCGACTCCGAGCTGCTGGCGTGGTTGAGCCGGTTTAAAGAATTTTAACTTGGATTAGGTGTCCAATACGCCGCGAGTAAAAAACTGACTTGATGACACGTTCCACCGATACGGAACACGTTCGCTGGATAATATTTGGAGGACGATAAAGGCCGGGAATGCCTCGAGGCGACGGTCGTGAAGATATAACGAGATCGGTGAGAGAAAGACAGGATATTCCGGGAGGTGCGGGAAGAGCCGAGTGGGGAAGGGAATAACAAGCGGGTTTTCGTTTGGCTCGCAAGTTGAATGCAGACTCCCTTCCACTCTTTCATCATGTCCTTTGCAAATCTCTTCCAAGGCGCCTCCTCTCAGCCATCCTCCGAGTCCGTCGAGGCCATGTTCCAGCAAATCCTGCTGGCTGTCCACAAATCCGTCAGTCGCGTCTAGTTTGCCCGTCTTCCTATTTTCAATTCAACCTCCACAGAGCCAGGACATCAGCGACCTCAGACAGGAGTGCGCCGAGCTCAGGATCGCCAATGCCTCTCTGGAGAGGCAGGTCCGAGAGGGTCTCCAGGTTGGCACACTCTCCTTTCTCCTTTCCACGTCGTTGGCTCACTGCATACGGATCTAGTACAACCTCTATAACTCCCGTAATGGCACCCCGGGTTTCATGACCCCAGCTCCCCCAAGTCCCCAGCTACGTCCTAAGCTATCCCCCTTCCTCAACCATAGCATACCAGCCATAGTTACCACCCCATCCCCGGAGTCGATTTTCTATCGACCCTCGCCCTTGGGAGAGAACAGTCTCACCGCCTTTCCCTTTGGAAACCGAGACATCCCTGGGTTTTATGTGGTGATCCCTGCTGGAGGTGCCGGAACTCGTCTATGGCCCCTGTCTCGCGAAGGACATCCCAAGTTCTTACTCGACCTCACCTTGAAAGGAAGGTCTCTCATCCAGGCAACTTGGGATCGTCTTCTTCCCCTCACTTCGGCTGCTCGAACGACCATAGTAGCTGGCCCAGGCCACGTAAAGAGTATACGTGAGCAGCTTCCAGACCTCCTCCCTCACAATCTTTTCTGTGAACCTGGACCCAAGGATTCCATGGCTGCCATCGGTCTTGCCGCTGCAGTTTTAGCCGCAAGAGACCCTGACGCCGTTATTGGGTCTTTTGCTGCTGACCACATGATTTCTGGTGATGATGCTTTCCTTTCTGCCGTTGCTGAGGCCGTCGAAGTCGCCCAAAAGGGCTATCTCGTCACCATTGGTATCGCGCCATCACATCCCTCCACTGGATTCGGCTACATTCGTCTCGGCGATAAGTTGGGCATTAAAGAAGCGCCCAATGCCCGACTTGTATCAAGTTTCAAGGAAAAGCCTGATGCCGTGACTGCTGCTCAATATATTCGCACTGGTGCCTACCGCTGGAATGCTGGAATGTTCGTCACGAAGGCAACTGTGTTGCTCGACCTTTTGAAGGAGTATAAACCTGATTTGGCTGATGGCTTGTCGAAAATCGCTGCCGTGTGGGATGATGAAGTAAAGCGCGAAGCTGTTCTCAGCGAGGTCTGGCCAGCCCTAGAAAAGATTCCTATTGACAATGCGGTTGCG
Source organism: Gymnopilus junonius (assembly GCA_015501075.1). Lineage (NCBI taxonomy): Eukaryota > Fungi > Basidiomycota > Agaricomycetes > Agaricales > Galerinaceae > Gymnopilus > Gymnopilus junonius. Next base: position 406,866 of record JADNYJ010000015.1, read on the forward strand.
GAACCTGCCTCTGCTCAAGGCCGTGTCGCTGTTGTACCTGCAACCTTCGGTAAGTTTTCTCTTCATATTAACACTGCGACCTGGTTCTCATATTTGAACAGGTTGGGACGACGTTGGCGACTTCTCTTCCCTTGCCGATCTATTGCCCGCTGAAGCTAATCAACCTCGTATCCTTGGAGATTCTCATCTTGGTATGCATTCCCTGTTTAAAAGATTATCCCTGCCTCATCAATCACCTTTCATGCAGTGTTGACGGAACAAGTCGCCGGTGGCATCGTAGTACCGGGATCTGGGCGCCTCATTACCTGCCTGGGAGTTGACGATCTCGTCATCGTCGATATGCCCGACACCCTGCTGGTCACCACCAGAGCTCGATCCCAAGAAGTCAAGCGCGTCGTGAAAAAGGCCCGCGACGCAGGATGGAAGCAGCTCTTGTAAAATTGATAATTAAATGAACCTTACAGCATACAACATGGACTTTTTTGGATAATTTCGGGCGGGGTAACATGGACAACCATATATATCTTTTTAAATACTTGGTTTCGGTCTTCTTCTCTCCAGTACTATTTAATATATCTCTCTCCTTTTTCGATACCAATCTTTCGTTTTATTGCTTACACCTTTGTGGTTTCCTAACTACCTTCATGCTACTCATTCCTCAGCATTGCTTAATATATCCCGATTGAAAAATATACGTTTCTCATACTTGTCTTTCCTGATGTTTAAACGGCCTTATACTTTGTAGATACTACATGAACACTGATTAATTATCGATCATTGTCAATCACATACGGACCACAGCTGTAAAATGGAAAATACAGAGTCCTAAGTTCATCCACCAATCCGCCACTGAGGGTGATAACTCAGCCAAAGCAAATGGAGAAGACTCCGCACAGAATTCTAGAGTCGATTAAAGTCGAGCATCTTTTGGCATTTTGCGAAGAGCTTGACGGACTCCAAGATCTCCAAGAACATCTTCAGCTGGTTATGTGATTCGAATAAGTCATGCAAGAACAAGAATGGAAAATTAGATTGGCTTACCTCCTCCCAATAGGCTAATGAGAACAGAACAGAAGGCGAGCCAGTCAACATAAAAAAGTGATTCCCCAACAAGAGACTTACGCGTCGAAAGGCACTGTGCGATGGTACTGCGAATGGATTAATAACTGGAAAAAGGGATAAAAAGGCCATGAACTTACATGTTCTATGAATCGGCCATTCCTGAAAACGGTGTTATTGAAATGGACGACGGCAACGGCATTGCCTTACCTGATTTTGTGATTCCGCGGCCTCCGAAAATCTGGTACGAATTAAGAGCATGCCCCAGAAAATACACATCCCACTTACTTGAACAGCGTCACGAGCAGTCTCTTGAGCAGTTTCTGTAGCATACTTCTTGAGAAGGGCAATTGGACTTACATCCAAAGTTAAAATTGACGTAATAATGGAACAATGCAATATAATCATACCCGGCGAGGTAGACAGCTTGATCTTGGTACTTCATGTGGTTCATCTGGTATGTGATATTCTCAAGCCAATTTTGAGCACTTTCAACGCGAGAAATCATGGCAGCTAATTTGGAACGAATGACAGCCTGCGATTGAAGAGGCTTGCCGAACACTTTGCGTTGGGAAACCCATCTGCAGGTAGATAAGCTCATTTACTCCAATATCAATAATTGACACTCACTTCAAGCACTCCTCCACAATCAATCTCTGAGCCGCGATACTGACGGCAGTCATTCCCCATCTATTTGAAGGTGGAGTGAGTATGCTATTGCTCAAGGCATAAGCGAGAACGACGAACCGTTCATGATTGAAGTTGCTGAGAATGACATGAAGTCCTTTGTTCTCCTGCCCAAGCAGATGCTCTTCGGGCACAAACACGTTATCAAAAGTAATGTATGCGGTGCCGGCGGTACTTGAATAACTTGTCTTGATAACTTTAGTTTCAACGCCTTGCCCTCGTTCAATGACCAGGACATTGAGTCCACCTTGATCAGTGCGGCATCCCACAGTGAAATAGTCAGCAAAAGTTCCATTGGTGATCCATTTCTACGCCGAAGGAAATCAGACGTTTTGACGTCACATCTGAATGATGAATTACCTTCCTGTGAAGATATCGAATATCATGATTTTTCAATATCAGGTCTAAAACCAAAATACACGCACGTTCCAGTAACAATCCAACCACCGTCTACTTTTTTCGCGTGGCATTTCAATCCAGCGACATCACTTCCAGCGAAAGCTTCGGTGATGGCCAAAGCGCAGAGTTTCTTCCCAGAGAAAACCTCCTCGGCAATCTTTTCGCGTAAAGCAGGCTTTCCAAAATTCAAGATGGGAGGAAGACCTCGGGGACAGTGAGGATTGGAATTATGATACCTATCTGAACCGAACTCACCGATATATGTTCCGCCTCCAGAGCCATCTTGGTATCCTCGAGAATGTGCCCTGGCGATTTCTTGCCCCATGATCAGTTCGTGGAAGTAGTCGAACTCCTCAGGTTTGACTATGCCGCCCATTAAGGTGCGCCCTTTGAGATGTGGGCCAGGGCCCAAACGCATAGCTATGATTTCTTGCTTGCCCATTTCAAGGAAGGTATTCGGGTTGGGTCTCTTTCCATCTTCTTCACGAGCATGGGCATCAGGTACGAGAACCTCTTCAACAAACTTGCGGAAGGCGGTATGCAGCCTACGATGTGACTATGAAAATCATGAAGATAAACTGATATGAGAAACTGGAAACCACGCACGTCCTTGTAGTATGGACTGTAGTAACCCGGAGTGAGCCAGGTGGGTTCAGCGTAAGGTACCTTGCTCAATTCCCCAATGCCTCGAGGGAAGACTTGTTGCTCTTGCCCTGCGATCGTCCCTATTTGGAGACGTTTGTACTGAGGCCTCTGGAGGACTTCGTAACGATGGAGACTGAAGAAGGCCTCAGTCGCGTCCTTGCCAGCTATGATTATGGGCCATGGGCAAGGGATTAGCACGCCAGTCCTAGTACGCACCCACGCGCACAATGGCTCGACGCACCGATATCCTCGTCCAAGAGAACTGACAAACCACCAGGATGCATGCCCGCGAATTTGGAAAGTTCATATACCTTTGAATCGACAATGACCCACTATGATTAAGCATAAGCGCGCGTTCTTTTCACCGGATAGAGTAAATTACTGACGAGGTCACCGTCCTTATTGTGCTTTGCAACCTCTTCGATCGAAAACTGTTTGGCACTCATGATTCCAGGACAAAGACCTTCAACCTGAGCTTGAGGATTAACGGAAGTTCCGACACTGTTAACGGAGGTTAACAGTTAAGGGCATTTTATGGGGCAGGCAACGACTGAGCCGAGAACCGAGGTAGATGCAGTAATCACATGTGGCGGCACACCAATTTCTATCCAATAGCCGTCGGAATAATTGAAAATAATTTGGGGGCCTAGTACGAGTATTGAACAGGACCAGGTAGATAGTTCGTAAGTAAAAGTAGCACGAAGATCAATAATCCTTCCTTTCACTCGTATTTTCGGTTCCGCGGCCCACGTTGCCAATCAACCGGAAGCTCTTACTACCATACCATCGTCATCGTCCATATTTCATAAGAAAACTAATGCTGCTTCAGAAGCTTGAACTGCGATGATGCTCGATTGTTGCTTCTCTTCCTTCAGATCTCCAGTTGCCACTCCAGAAAAATAACTCTGTCCTGCCCACGTCGTTAAATTGCTTAACTTGACATCTGCACCTGGGGCCTGCAATCGCCGGATTTTTATTGGACGATGCTGATCCCGTCGAAAAGCTGAGATATCAAATTCGACCTTCGGTCTTGGACCAGATTGCGTTTGGTTGAAAATCTGTAGGTTCAATAGGGCGAACTTAGTCGGGAAGGAATGAGAAGAAGGTTGACTGGTATCCCAGAATCCGTACGCAACCAGTTGTCCGGCGGACTGGTCACCCAAAGCGGTTGTGATAGAGGATCCGTTGGCTTGTCTGCCTGGGTACAAATTGGCGATCTTCAGGGAAGTGGAATGACCCAAAACTTCACCGACAAAGAGATAGGTTGAATAGGACGGGAAAACCTGAATGGGACCATTCTGGTTCTGGACAGGATGCCTATTGAAATGAATGAGATTTAGTGCATTCAAGAGAACATTCGTACCACATGTCATAAAAACTGAGACCTGTAATTTGACGTAGGATCAATCAGTTTTTTTTTGATATTAAAGCAGTGCTTACCTCCGTGGTTTAGCTGGGTGCTACTCTGCAATGCCAAAGGGCCGCCTTGATGCATATATAGTCTGAATAAATGATTCAGGGCCTCTTACATTGGCTGGAAACTTTTGACAGACCTGGATACATTTATAGAGGTAGCATACAATATAGTATCCAGCTGTTGAATGCAACGAGGACATGTTAGAGAAGGAAAGGTCGTCCAAAAGTCACTTACCAACCAAAGCGCCTGCCCAAATGTGTTACTAACACCGTCTTTTCCAGAGCACGATACAGAGTTGTATTCTCCTGCCCAATAATTTGTCATAAGATACGACACAGACTAAGAGCTTGCCAATAGTTAGAATTACCTATGACGAACGCGTCATCCCCCAGCTGTTGTCTGACAGCTCCAATTCGGGGTTGCCAAAGGTCAAGGTACCTTGACAAATTTTCACCAATGATAATTAGCCAGGAGAAATTTTGGCAGGGTGTCACTGGAAGTGCCTACTCTGCCAAACGGGTATGATTGACCTGCACATGTGACATTACATTTACCCATTCAACCTGATTGACGATGCATACTTACTAAGTTAGGCAAAGTTGCAACCGCTGTTCTTGCGGGATCACAGACCTTTGAAAACGTCAAATGGCGAAGGAACTATACCAAACGACTTACACTGTATTGGTAGGTGTGCTCACTGCATGTTTTTGCAACATGGCCGTTATCTGCACCTGCTGCAAGAGCACTAACACAGTCCAGAGCGGAAGATGCACCAGGGGTATCATAGGGCCAAATGGGATCTATGACTGTTGCGCCCAACTGGAACTCTGGAGACTTGATACCCAGAGCAGTGGAGATGTTCTTGGCCCAGGTCTACCTATGCATTAGTATGGAAATTTATGCAATTGTATTATTGCCCTCATACTGCCCAAACAGCAGTGTAGCTTTGCGGTGTGAAGGGGACTTGATATTGGTCAGGTTCGTTGCCAACTAGGAAAGGAATCCTTTAGGTCAAAAGGATAGGAACAACGTAAAGGCTTACTTTCGAAAGCGAATAATTGACCAGGGACCAAACCTTCAAAAGTAGCCTTCGCCATAAGTAGAGCATCTTCATAATTTAAATCATGGAGATCCTTAATTCGACGCACAGATATTAGCAAAAGGAGGCGTAATAACGAGGGAAAGGATCACCAAAGTCATTGTGATTTTAGTTCCGTGAGGCAGAAGGCCCACAGATTTCCAGAATTGAGGTCCGATTGTCGTATTGTGCAAAGCTCCAGCTGAATCGATGAAATTGGATAAGGCGGCACTTTGAGACGCATTCCAATACGTCGAGTCTGCAGTGATACCACCGATCCTGATTTCAGCAGGTACTCCAGTGCGAGCCTTTAGGTTCTCCAGCAAGCTTAGCGAAAGTCGATTTGGAGCAGACGCATTGCCAAAGAATTCCTCGAAGAATGCTGTCTCTATACTGAAGCTCGCTAAGGCGGGATTGAGCAGGTGGGAAGCATCGGACGGAAGAGTAGGTGGCCCTTGAAGCTTCAGAGAAGACAAAGCCAAAACTAAGGCAAGTTTGACAGACAGAGCATAAAGCAAGGCAAGAGGGATCATGTTTACTTGTGGTTCATTTCAACTCTTCTTCCGACCTTTAATAAAGGGTTGCATCCATAGAATGGTATGCCACATCGACGAAGGGTAATCGGACCGTTCGCAATGGCTACACGCTCTGCAGAAGGTCATGCTGGCAGACATGGAAGGTGTTTAAATAAGAGTAAGGCGAATGGTGAAAGAAGATTACGCCCCAAGCCCAACGCGTCGACCCCGTTCTAACGATCACAAGACCCTTTCTTAACGGCCCGTACATATTCAATTGCGATCTTGTATGTTGTTCGTAATCTCTTTGTCGTCGAAAACGACCAATGTGCAGATACCATTGGTATACCTCCTTGTAATCCTCAAATAACACTGGGCCGGTGGCGCCCCTAACTGTTGATAATACTTGTTCCCAGGTCATGCGTCCAAGATGATATTTCTAAACATGCCCTAACAGCTTGTGTTTTTGAACCGGGATTGAAATAACCGTGCATTCAAATGCAGCTCCTTGCTACACTTCCACAAGCATGGCTCTTGCAGGACTGAAAGTCATCGAGGTGGGCATCCCGAAGGGTGATGGACGTCGCTAATGTGTAATTCTAGTTTGCAGGTCTCGCTCCGGGCCCCTTTGCTGGGATGGTCCTAGCCGACAACGGCGCTTCCGTGACGCGTATTGACCGCCCATCTTCTACGTCCGGAGATATTCTTTGTCGTGGCAAGCGTTCCATCATTATCGATTCCAAGCTGCCTGGTGGCCGGAAACTGCTTGAAGACTTGATATCCTCCGCCGACATCCTCATTGACCCATTCAGGCCTGGTGTGTTGGAGAGGTTAGGACTGGGCCCAGATGTATTTCTTGGGAATGGGTTGCGGAAAGGGTTGAACGACAGGCTTATTTACGCAAGAATTGTGGGGTATGCGGATAGTGCTAGAAATCGGCCATCACTAATTCATCTTCTTGACTTCATTTAGATTCCCAAGAACAGGTAAAACCCAACATATGATCTTTGAGCTCTGATTATGAACTACTCGACAGGTCCACAGAAAAATATGGCGGGTTAGCCATCCACTCTAGTGCAGATCCTGCTATATCTGATCCGTTGTCTACCAGGGCATGATATCAACTACATAGCACTTAGTGGCATATTAGCAGTAAGGGCATGCTTCAACAATGTCAAGCCCACCTTAGACTTAGTTTCTTAGATGCTCCCTGGAACCCATGAGAAGCCAACATTTCCATTGAATTTGTTAGCTGATTTCGCCGGCGGGGGACTGACATCTGTGGTCGGAATTCTTTTGGCCCTGATTGAAAGAGCAACATCTGGCGTTGGTCAAGTAGTCAACGCGGACATGGTGCTTATACATCGCATTTCACTGTATTGCCACTGACACCCATTCTTACCTCCAGGTTTCTGGAACGCGTTATATAGCGTCATATCCTCTTATCCAGACGTATTTGGGCGCCGGGATGCTAGCAGGTCCCAGAGGGACCAATATCCTAGATGGCGGAGCACCCTTCTACGATGTCTATACCTGTCAAAGCGGAGGATGGATGTCTGTTGGTTGTATAGAACCTCAGTTCTTTAAGGTTTTCATAGAGACTTTCGTCGAAAATGTTCCGGAAGGCTTCGACCCTCTCGACGGTTGGAAGCCTTTGCCTGCTACCCAATTACAAAATGATCAATGGCCACAGCTACGTGAATATCTAACGAAAGGTTTCCTGACGCGTCCGAGAGACTTTTGGACGCAGGTTTTCCATGGTAAGTGGCATTTTCTCTTCTGGCTGGTGTCCATCATTTTATTGACTGCGCTCTACATTTTGCTTCCCTACTGTTAGGCAAAGATGCTTGTGCTGTCCCTGTTCTTACCCCGCAGGAAGCAGCGAAGCAGACTTCTAGCATCCCCCTATTTCACCCCCAGCTCTCAAGTCAGGTGCAGAACCAAGGACTCTTGGGTTCCAAGGATGTCATTATTGAGGCGGGGGCCCACACATACGAAGTCTTGAAAGATTTTGGACTGGGTAACAGTCATATACGACACTTAGAACGTGACGGAGTAATACAGTCAGCACGCCCTCGACGACCGTCGAAAATGTAAATTATGTGTATTCAAGTACTTGTCTGGTGTACCCTGGACTTGTATGCCTCATTACCTTTGGTGAACCAGGGTGAACCACGGGTGAACTGTGAACAAGTCTTTGTTACAAAGCTCTGGTGAAGTAGGAGTGCTTGTGTACGGCAAGGAAATGGTGTTAATGCATACCTAATATTTGAGATGGTCTGACTGGGAACGTACCCGACCGTCAATGCCTTTTTAAACTGGTAGCGGCCGTTGCAGTGAAGGCGGCCAAATCCAAAAGAGGTACTGCCAGTAATTACGGGTTGCGTGTCGGAAGACTCGGATCTCGTCATGCCGAACCAACCAGAGCCAAGAGATTTACTTCCGTTGTGTACTGCACCCGCACAAAAGGACGTCAAACGCCCTCTTATCACATGAAACGTCTTCAAATTCCATCTTTCCCACTTACTTCACTCTTTCACCATCCTCCCATATCATCTTTTGAAGATGGCTTCAGCGCAACTTAGACAAATACCGCGAAAGGAAGTGGGAAAGGTATATATTTTTCTATCCCCAAGTCATTGCATATATTAACCAGGGTACAGCATAACCAGCCCGATGATTTGGCAAGTGTTTCAAGACAGAAGCAGAACTATGGACTAAATTTTATGTAGTGGGTTATCATTGATTCTACAGTTTATGACCTGTCAAGGTTCAAAGCCATGCATCCCGGAGGTCTGTCGGTGCTGTTAGACCCGGAAGTTGGTATGTTCTGTGCACTCATTACTTCTATCGAATAAGTGTATTGAAACAATTTAGCTGGACAGGATGCCACTGACGCTTTCTTTGCTCTTCACCGATATGAGGTTCTTGAGAGGCCCCCATACAAGCGATTACGGATAGGTTTGGTGGAGGGGGAGAAACCCCATCTTCATGGTCGAATCGCTGGACAACTTAGCAAAGTGCCATATGGCGAGCCAACATGGCTCTCGGATGGGTACTACAGCCCCTATTATAATGAAGTATAATCCACATAACTTCATATGCAAGATGGCCTCTAATCTAATGTTGCAGGGGCATCGAAAGTTCCACGAAGCTGTCAGACAATTCTTCGATGAGATCGTATACCCCGACGCTATTGTAAACGCATTTTTTTTTCTAAAAACTGCAGCTCAAAGATTAAAACAGGACCGAGAAGCTGACGGCAAACGACCGTCTCAGAGCGTTATCGACAAGATGACGTACGTAGTATCTTCGGTTTGCTGCAGGTTACTGACATTAATGTTTGCTATCTCAATAGCGCGCTAAATATGCACGCAATGCGAATGGGGCCTGGTAAACATCTTCAAGGCCGCATTTTGATGAATGGCCTTGTAAAGCCTGAAGAATTCGACTATTTCCACGAGGTATGCTCTGAAAGTGACGTCTAAAAAAAACCAATTTTTAGTTAAACCGATCTAGTTAATTATCACCCAAGAATTTGCTCGCTCAAGTCTGCGGGGATATGGCGATGGTCTATTAGGAGGCAAGGTCATTGGACTCCCACCGGTCCTTAACTTCGGTAGCGAAGAGTTGAAAGCCAAAGTGGTACCTGAGGTCCTGGAAGGCAGGAAATTCATCTGCTTGGCTATCTCCGAAGCCCATGCTGGAAGCGATGTGATGGGCTTGCAAACGACTGCAGAGAAGTCTGAGGATGGAAAAGATTGGATTATTAACGGTAAAATCCTTTTGCTTTACAAGCTCGATTCGATCTGACTCTTAATAGGCAGCAAGAAATGGATTACCAACGGAACGTGAGGATGCTTTCTTCTCCCCTGATGTCTTTTCGAATCTCAACTAGGAGATCAGGTTTGCCGACTACTTCACTGTTGGATGCAAGACGGAAGATGGCTTTACTGTTATACTCGTTGAGCGAGGCCCCGGCGTCGAGACCAAGCAAATCAAGACGAGCTATTCGACAACGGCAGGTACTGCATACATTACTTTTGACAACGTCAGGGTACCTGTGGGTAATACCCTAGGAGAAGAAGGCGGAGGTATCTTCGTTATCCTCAGGTGAATTTTATTTCCTGAACGAGAAGGGTACGTTTGACTTATCGAATGGACTAGTAACTTTAACCACGAACGATGGGTTATGTGCTGCGCCTCAGCAAGAAGTCAGAGGGGTATCAGTAAGCCTTTTCCAGGAACATTCATGGCGTTATCTTATCGTCTTTTTTATAGTCGAGGAATGCCTGAAGTAAACACCCTTCCTCTTGACTGAGAGTTACGTCTCATCAGTAACTGCAGATGGGTCACTCAGAGAAAAGTCTTCGGGAAGCCCTTACACTCACAGGCTGTCATTCGTTCCAAATTGGCGGCCATGATTGCTCGAGCAGAGAGTCAGGAATGATCTTCTTATTCTCATTCGTGTGCTAACATCTTGCATCTAGGTGCACAAAATTGGCTAGAGAACATCACATACCAAATGTGCAATATGGTATGCTTTCTCCCTCTATCTATGCCTTCTTTCGTTGACATCATTCTTTACTAGTCGTACCGGCAACAAGCTGGTAAACTTGCAGGGTAGGTGGCAGGTTCTATGCAAAGCAATTGCCCACTCAAGCCTTCTGATTATGCAGCCAAATTGCTTTGTTGAAGAGTTATTCGACTGGCTGTGGCCAGGACACTGCAAGAGATGCTGTTCAAATTTTTGGTGGTCGCGGGGTTACACAGACAGGAATGGGCAGGTACATTGAACATGTGCGTATTTATGGCTGCTTTGTGCGTATTTTGCTGAGCTTTTCTTAGTATCACCGAACAATCCCTTTCGATGCCTTACTGGGAGGTGCTGAGGACGTTCTTGCTGACCTTGGAGTTCGTCAAGCACTGAGGGCCATGCCTAAAGATGCACGATTGTGATTTCCCTAAGGTACAACTTCAGCCATGTTTTGTATACTTTTAACAAAGAGCTGTGTTGCATTTGACACTACACATTTTGCCCTCATTCCAAGCGGTCTCACTGACTTGAAATTGATAGATACTACTAGATGTACTACTTGTTGTTTAACTGCTCCTTTTTTTCACATTTCCGCCCTCCTGTGCTTCACCCGCGACACCTCTTTTAAGGCATGGTCAGTCTCTCCTTTTTCCGCGGTACTCTCTGGTGCCTCGTCCTTCCAAATATTCCTTGTTTTCGTTTCTTCATTCGCTTGCTCGTTCATTAACGGCGCTATGGAAGCCAGGAGAACTATATAGCCTGTGAAAAATCCAGGGGCACTGCTGACCTGCTCTAGTGTACGGCGAATGGAGCTAAAAGGGGACATTGTCAATACCACAGTGACAGCAACAGAAAAGAGAAGCACCTGTCGAGAAAGGCAGTCCGAGCGACCAGCCCGAGTAATTGCTGAAAGAATATTCCAATAGCTTTGAGGAATTCAGCGAGCAGCTAGTCTG